>VWZL01005178.1:428798-510230 GCA_013396915.1 Stercorarius parasiticus | reverse complement strand
CCCCCCACCTGCCTCCGGCAAAATTACTTACCTTTTTGGGTTTTTTTAGCTTCAGTTGCTGCACCTGTGAAAAGGAGACATTGCCTCCTCACAGGAATGTTTTGCAAATTATGTAGGTGGAGTCGAACACCCTGAAAGTGGAAAATCTCTTAAAAAAAATAATATAAAAATCTTAAAAGATATTTTTTGTGTGTAGCTCCCTGAAATGGGTGACCCTGCCTAGTTGCTTGCTGCCATCAAGAGGCAGATGAGGAGATGCTGTTCTGGCAGCCTGGTCTCGCCCTGGTCCTGCGCTGGACTGCCCGTTGGCTCCATCAGTGGCAGTACGGAACGCAGCTCCTGCCCTGGGATGGCAAGCTGTTCGACGCCCGCTCTGCCGCCTCTGCTCAGGCACTGCATCTGCCCAGTATCTTGATAGCCATGGGCTTTATTTAGCCATTGCAATTGCCCTTTTTTGGTTGGCATAGCATTCCTCTATTAAGGGGAGAATGTTTTTTTTTTTCTTTTTAAAAAGCAAAAATTGGTTTAAATAGAAAGGTGTCCCATCTTACGGCTGTATACGAATTTGCTTCAGTGCTCTCTCCAAATATGCAATAAGAACGTCCATTTTTTTTGTTTCTGTGATTGCTTTGCCAGCATGATTTTTGTGACGATTTACCTCAGTTTTGTTACAATGTAAAGTAACTAGAATGAAGGTAAGTTTAAATGCAAACAGAAAAAGGAAAATAGAGAGAGAAAATAAGTGTTGGTTTGAGTGTCTAACTGCCCCAGCAGTCAGAGAAAGTTGAATTGCTTGGGATAATTGTAAAAGGTACTGATTTAAAAATATTAACAGTACTGATGATGATATTTTCTTTTTTATTTTGTCCAGTAAAACATTTCTAGTTTTATCTCTTTTTCCTAGAACAAGTTGAAATCATCACAGAAGGATAAAGTGCGTCAGTTTATGGTCTTCACGCAATCTAGTGAAAAGACAGCGGTGAGTTGTCTGTCTCAAAATGACTGGAAGTTAGACGTTGCAACAGACAACTTCTTCCAAAATCCTGAACTTTATATACGAGAGAGTGTTAAAGGATCATTGGACAGAAAGAAGTTAGAACAGCTATATAACAGATACAAAGGTGAGTACGCTGAGTTTTAAGGCTTACTTCCTAGTTGTGTGTATGCATTCTTAATTACCGTGTATCAGTGCAGCTGTGCTCCTGTGCTTGGACATCTTAACTGACTCCTTCAGTGTTGTTTTTCTTTTACTAATACTACAAGTTAGAAGGGGAATATATGTAGGCTTCTGCTTCACAGGGATTACACGTGGTCGCTTTGTGCGCCCTAAATATATGTGCATTTATTCAAGATTAGGGTCACTCTACACACTGGGATTGTGTGTACAGCGAGTAACTGTAATGGTTAACATGGATTTTAGGTGATTCTTCTGGGGAAAGCACTCAGGACTCACTCCTGACAAAGTGAAAGGTTTCGTACCAAGGATGGATTCTACCTTAATTTTTATTCACCTTTTGCTTGTTATCAGATAGTTACAAGCAGAGCGGAAAAGAAAACAAAGTCTGTTTATCTGTTATAAAGCCAGTGTTCAACTGATGGTATCCTACCACAAAGAGTAAAGTGGATTCAGTACAGTAGAACAAATTCTGTGTTTTAGCACTTCAAAAAAAATCAGAAAAGGAGTGCTACGTTTTCTGTCAGTTTTCATATGCATGCATAATCCAAATACTGTTTTTCTGAAGTCTGTGTTGGCTTGCATTAGTAGAGCTTTGTTAGTGCACTTGAAATGTGAGCATCTTGCTTCCAGACCAGATGTTGATTCCTTCCTGGAAAGAGGAGTGTGCCTGGCTGCCTTGGAATCGGTAATGGGGCAACGTAACTTTCCTCGTGGAGGTTACCGTGTCCAATCTCATGCATGCTGGTGATGCCAGAAAATGCACAAAACTAATGTCGACTTAGGAGTTCCTGGGCAGATTTGATTATTGTATCAGCACAGCTTGCCAATGGACACTGCAGGGATGTTTATAACGGTACACGAATCGGCAGTCTTACCAAAGATGCCAGTAATTAAGTGTGGTGGTGGGAGAGGACCACCATTCTGTATGGAATGAGTCAGAATGTTACGCGTATTGTTAGGCAGAAAACAAATGTTTGTGGTGCTTTTGCCTCTCAGTGAAAATAGCATAAGCTTCATTGTCATTGTATGGGAGGCTTTATTGTAGCAACTTCCTCAATTGTTAAAGCTTAACCATTGAAAATCCTAATTTAATTTTGTTTTTAAAATATTCGCTTATAAGGGCTGATTCCCAAAATGGCTTCTTAAAAATGTTTGCTTATCTTAAATACTCATGTTGAATAAATTTTTCAAAAATCTGTTTTTCTTGATACTTACTTTTATATCCCGAAGATCCTCAAGATGAAAATAAAATTGGTATAGATGGTATACAGCAGTTTTGTGATGATCTAGCTCTTGACCCAGCCAGCATTACTGTCCTCATTATTGCATGGAAATTCCGAGCTGCAACACAGTGTGAATTTTCAAAGCTGGAATTCATGGATGGAATGACTGAGCTAGGGTAAGTGCACAATGATTGTTAGACACTGACAGTGTAACCCAGTGGCAGAAACTGGAACGTAGAGTGAAACAGCCCTATTTTGGGGAATTCACAAACCCGTTGTCCTTTCAGACTTGAGAGACTTTTCGTACTCTAGCATCACTTGTCTGCTCTGTAAAAGCGCGTCTGCTGCCTATGTGCCAGGTGCTTAGTGACCAAGAAAGGGAGGCAGCTTTCGGTGCTACTTGCCTTGCCTGTGTGAGCATTTCAGTTAGTTGCCGTAGAGCTGCTCAAGTAGGTGAGGCAAGGTGTTGTCCTGCAGTCTAGCATACCTGGCTTTTCTCTGCCTTAGGAGAATGTAGTCGTCTTCATCGCGTTTTTCTAAAAATCTTGTGGGTAATAGAATCTAATGTGTCAGCTTGTATGTACAAATGGCAATGTGAAGAAATACAACAGTTTCATTTCTTCGTTGTTATTGATGCAGACTAATTAAAGCTTCCTGAATTTTGTATAATTTTTTTTGAATTTTTGAATAATTGTATTGTATTCCACAAAAAAATTACAGATTTTTGTTTAAATTATAACTTGTATTTTATGGCAAAATGGATAGTACGCAAATAAACATGCTTTTTAAAACGCAGATGCGACAGCATAGAAAAACTGAAGGCCCAGATTCCTAAAATGGAACAAGAATTAAAAGAGCCAGGAAGATTTAAGGATTTTTATCAGTTTACTTTCAACTTTGCAAAGAATCCGGGACAGAAAGGTTTAGGTATGTATTCTTAATTATAAACATTTGTTCCTAAATATGGGAAATGACTGATGAAAGCAGTAAGCGAAAATACTATTGTGATCCAATGAGTCTGAAAGATAGCCACCCTTGGGATAAAATACATCTCTCTGTTACCAAAGATAGGTGTCGAAAGGTGCATCGTTAGTATAGACTACAAAATTTTATGAGAGGGGGTTTATTCTTTTTCTAAGAGTGTGTGCAATTCTCAATAAGCACAGTGGATTATGGGCTTACATTAAAAGCATAATTATACCACTTAAAATTTGCAACACTGAACAGATCAATTGAATTTTCACTTTTAGGATAAATTTCAGCTGATTTCCATGTAAGTACACTTGTACAGTCTCTTGTAACTCCAAAAATGCTTACAAATGTCTTGGCAAAATAGAATTGGAATAGTACAAATAGATTTCTATGTCCGGGGCTTGGTGCCTGTTGCTGTGCTGTTGGTAACTGGTGCCTACCTACAGCTTTTTGGTTTTCCTCCTCAGCTCACTGCATTTTTTTTTTTTCCATTATTTCAGAGCTCTTCTGCTGATTGTGCTTTTGATTAGTGTTAACAGGTGAAGTAGAAGAATCGCTTATTAAGAATAATTTTTTTGGAAAACAAAAATCAACACGAAACCCATGACAAAACACCACGGTTCGGGTGGAACTGAATGAACAAACTGTAGAGCTGTCTATTCAAAATGGCAAAAATGAGGGAACAAAAGTTGCTTTCAGGCAGTAATGTTGACCAGCCAGAATGCACAGTCATTTATATACAGTCTAGTTGAGATATTTAGTGTATTTAGTATTTAATGACTCTGTTAACTTCTTCAGTTAACTGTTCTTCTTTGAGAAGAAATAAAATACTGAAAGGCCAGTAGGTTCTTCCTTGGCAGCTTGTGGATTTATTTTTCTCAGAAATGAAAATGCCTTAAACTGACCACCGTGGAGCAGCGTTGCATTCATGCCCTGGGCAAAGATGAGCGTTCTGCGTTGGTTTTGTTGTCTTCTATACGTTGACCAACTTAGGGCTTAAAACGAATAGTGGAAAACAAGTAAATAAGCAAGAGCTGTGTGTCTTAGTCTTGACTCTCTGTAATTCTTTAACATTTCTGTATCCTGCTTTTTGTTTTCAATTGGATTGTGAGTTTCATTGTCTTTGAAGAAGCTAGAAGAGCACTCCTGAACTGTTAAACAATACTTGTGCGTGCACGTAGTCACATCTGAATCCTGCAAGTAAATGAGTGGGCTGATTCTTATTTCTTGTAGAAAGTCACATTATGTTTTTTCAGGCTGCTCCAAAAGGCAAGTGTGGACAGTAATTGAACTGTGAGAGGACAGAGGGGAGGTTATGGAGGGTGTCAATGTGGAATCAGTACTGCAGTGTGAACGCTTGCAGGGTTTTGTTTTATTCTGTTTTGGTTTTTTTAGGTTACCTTTGTGACATTTGTATGTTGTTGTTAATCTTTAAACAGCTTTATACAACAAGGAGTATTTTGCAAAATCCCTGTAAGGTGGTAAAAGTGAAATGACAAATCCCAATAACGTAATCACATGGTGATTTTTAGTTCTTTTTTCTCAAAGCTTCAGAATACTGGAACGATTTGATGTAGTGCTTGCCTCTTATTTTCTTATTTTCGTCTCCGTATTTCTAAGGTATAAGGAAGACTTGCATTCTTTTTCTGGTGTTTTTTTTTGGTTTGGTTCCCCCCCGCCCCCCAGTCCTATATGAAAATGGAGTATCCCAGGTGGAACAGACTTTGGTAACAATTATTTATTAGGAAAACTAAGTCTCTTGCTTTATTTCTCATTCATCTTGAAGCTCCTTTATGCTGGTTAAGCTCTAACAGTGACAAAGACGAGTATAGTTTTCTCAGATTCCTCTAGCACGTACATAGTCTAAGATTTTTTTTGTTGTTGTTATTTACTTGTTTGTCTGGGTCTGGAAGTGATGGAGAACTAAGCTTAAAATCTGGATGCTTACCAACCCTTTTGGTGCCGATAAATACAGAGTTGTAGGCATGGATTTACGATAGGGCAGAATAATTCTGGAAACCCTGAGGCAAAAGAGTGTTGGTTGAAGTACAGTGCTGAAAAATAAGTGCTCCTAGTTAGGCAATTAATTTTGGAGTGTCTAAATAACTGCTTGTAGGAACTTGCAAATTGATTTTAATGTAGATTGGTCTCTCATCTTCCAAACATTGTGAGTAGTTCAGGCACAGTTCTGGAAACGCATTTCCTCTGCGTAATCCCTTACTATCGTGTAAGTACTGTGGATGTCTTAAAAGCTATTGTGATATTTGCATATCATTTGGGAAATACCTTTTAGCTTACGTTCATCGTGAATATTGTTTGCTTCTCTTGCATCTCTGGATAAAACTCAAAATGGAGCGTAGATTTTGAGACTTTCATATTTGATCCAAGAGGGCTTTCCTGAGCATTCTTTCACTTTCTTATGAAAACCTAAAATTGTGCCTTTTATGTTTGAATTTTTTGATTTCATAACATTTCTTCTAAAATATGTAGTTTGTCGTAGTGCATTATGTCGTCGTGCTTTACTTGTTTGGACTCGCATCATGAGTCTGAGGTTGCAGCATCCTGAGATCTGTTTCATAAAGGCCTTTGCTTAACCACAAGAATAATCTCAAAACTGTGTAAAAAATGCAGTTTGTTTACAGTGTTTGTTTATAAACCACTATAAATACGCAGCCATCTGATGACCTTGCCTTTTTTTAGGTATGCCTGCTATTGATGCATCACAAGTAAATCAAATTTAGTTTTCTAATCCGTTTCCTTGATGAAGTGACGAGCTTAATCTGAAGTTGTATCTTTTCATTTTCAGAAAGACAGTAGTTTTAGTTGAAAGCTGGAGTGCGTATTTTTGTATCTGAATCTTCCGTTAAAGAGCGATACCTAGCCTTTGTACTCTTTAAGCTGGATGTGTAAATGGCAGCTTTTATTTTCTGAGGAGTAGTGACTTCTGTTTAGTGACTTCTGTTTAATTAGTCTCTGCTTCTGCAAACTCAAACTTACGCTTTTGTCTGAAATCACTCCCCCTTGCAGCTGCTGGAAAATCCTCCACAAATTTTGTTCTTTAGTTTAGTCAGGAAGGATTATAATGCGAATGTGCTGTTTGAGAAGAACTTTTAATATCAGAGATACCAAACAGTTGATAAACTTGCCCCCATCACCATCTATTTTCCCTCCAGCAATGCAGAGCTCATGCTTTTGTTTCCTTTGCTGTTGATTTCACCTCTAAGATCCACCTCCTGCTTTTCTAACTAGCTTGGGGTCTGGGGGAAGGGAGTGGTTTTCTTGGGTTGTGTCAGGATTTTTCTTTTTCTTTTTTTCCTGAGGTGCAGCTCATCAGGTGCCTCTGCTCTCACAAGAGGGTTGTTTATGGAAGAAGAGATTTGCTGGACTGCAAAATATACAAGAGTTTTTGTTAAAAAAGAGGTCACTTAACTAGGTAGCCTGTTGGGGTTACTCATGTACTCGGTGACGGATGCTGAATTCAGTACGGTCACAGTTGTCAGCGTTTTGTTACAAGTACAGAGCTCCTTGTTCACTCCTGGGGATGGAGATCACACCAGGGGGAGATTTAGAAGTCGGACACACACCTTTTATCAGCTAACAGGTTACTGTACGCCACTAGTGATCAGTGAGCGCCCCTGAGTTTAGCCCTTGGCGAATACCAGGGAGGTGAGAGTTGGTTTTTCCCTGCCGTGCGGGACTGAGCAGTCTCTTGCTGCCCTCTGCCAGGCCAGGGCGCGCAGCAGCACACCGGTGCCTGCGGGCAGTGGGGGGTTCTTCTCCCTGAACCACGTCGGGCTGGGGGTCTCCGTCCTGAGAAACAGACTCAAAATAAGCAAGAACTTAACAGGAAAAAAAACAACAACAGCAAAACTCCCCAAACCAACAAAACCCCCCCCCAAAACCTCAACCCAACCAAAAAAGCCACAGCAACTAACAAACCAACTGTCAGCTGTCTGCTTGTAGGGTACTGAAAGACTTTTTCCAGAAGGAAACCTGTTTGCAGAAATGAGCCATTGACAAAAGCCGCGTCAGAAAGCCAGGGCCTGTAACAAAGTTGCTCTAAAAATGAAATAATAAGAGCTAGTGTTAAGAAAATTGTATTTTATGTATTAAAAAGGTTAAAGAGATCTTACTACAAAATACTACAAAATTTTCAAGCCAATAGCATTTCTAAGACAAAATATTTCACTGAATTTTAATGAAAGTATTGTTCTATAGCAAAAGGCATATGAAATACCCTTGTGTGTTTTGGATATTTTAGATACTAATATGGGCAATTTTCAGTAGTTCTATATTCAAGTTATAGTATCAAAATCTATAAAATATTTGTGTAACACTTTGTTTATGGCTGCCTTCTTGTAAAGGATCCACAAGTATATTTGCATTAGACTAATCCTTTCGCCTTTATGAATATATGGTTAATCTTTGTGTGGGATACCTCTGGAGATGATTTGAAATGTATCTCTCTAAAAGTAATATATTTTAATATTACAGATTTAGAAATGGCCATTGCCTACTGGAATTTAGTACTTAATGGAAGATTTAAATTTCTAGACTTGTGGAACAAATTTTTGTTGGTAAGTTTAAATCTTTACATAAACTAGACTGCAGTGTTTTTGAAACTTGGAAGATAAATATGTTTAAATTATTGAGTAGATGAAATAGACTATTTTGATAGGTCCCAGGTCCCAGATACTGCACTTCATAGTGTGTACCAGGGAAATAGGTTTTGGGGATGTGGATGTGTCCGACACAGTAAAACTGAATATGTATAAGTGGGGGGTTTTTTTAACTTATTTTTTTTAAACATAAATTTTCCACCCCTCCAAACAGGAGCATCATAAAAGATCGATTCCTAAGGATACCTGGAACCTTCTTCTAGACTTTAGTACAATGATAGCAGATGATATGTCTAACTATGATGAGGAAGGTAAACGTTTCCATTTTCTTTCATTAACTTCTGTGTTTCATGCTGCACTTACTACTGTATATCTGCTTTGGCACAGCTGTCTAACAGCAGCACGACTGGAAGGTCACTGGTGATCCAAAGTTCACTTAGAGCTACGTTAATGCATGTTGTTGTCATCTGTTCGTTACTGCAGGTTTAAAAAAGAAGTGCTGTAACTTTCTTAAACCCATTTTCTTTTTTTCTTCTGTGTGAACTCAAATACTAATTCTTTCTTAGAGACAAACCCCGATACTTGTCCATTTAATAAGCACAGATTCTCTGCCAGCGCAGTTCTTGGCATCTTCAACTAAGTAGCTGATTCGTGGCCCGTGTGTTTCTTCGTAGGATCCTCTGGTTATTGCATTTCTTAGCTCAGAATATTTTTTAAGTTTGGTTGCTTCAGTTTACGTCAGCATCGGACGTGTAGTAATATTTAAGTGAAGGTGGAAGCATACAGCCATTGCTAAACATAAATTATATCCTACCAAATGTGTTTATTGTAAATTTTTGTATTGATCTTTCGTCTTCCAGTCCGTCTGTAGCCAAGAACAGCTCATTACCTTCGGTCGTTGGCGGCAGATTAGTTCAGTGAGGAGGAAACTGTAAACTTCTGATACTTCCAGAGCAGAGGGGAGCAAACTTCTACAACTTTATTTATAACCATGGACGGTTCTCATTCCCTTATCGTTGAGCCAAATGGGCTGCTGCCCACAATAAATCAATGTAGTTTAGAAAGAGTAAAGGCAGAAAACATGTTTTAATGATCTGGACTAAAGATATTTTAAGGGGAAGGGAAAAAACCAGCCCACAATTAGTTTTAATCTTCACATGGCCACCATGCACGTGACTGGGGACCTCTTTGGATATGGCTGCCCATAATACATAAAATATTGGTGTGCATTTTAACTACCTGTTGATAAGGAATATGGAAGAGTATGTATAGTGTAATAACAGCCTTCTGGGTCATTGTACGATACCGCTGGCTATCGGAGTGCATGTTACTCTCTTCAGCTATGGCTACGGATGCCGATTCCGCTACGGATGAGCGATGCGTTCACGCAACATCCACTTGTGAGCAGCAGCTGCTGCAGTGTGCTCAGATGTGCTGCTGCTTACAGCAGAGACTGCTTCATCCAGTGTTCAACACTTCCAGAGCAGCCGTTGCCATCCTGGAGATCATGTTCTGCTGCCGAAACCAGGGCAGTTTTAAGCTAGAAGTTTTGTCAACTGGTTTTTTTTTTTTTCTTTTTTTCTTCTTTTTTGGTCAGGAAGATGGAGGAAGTATGACCCATGAAAGGGATGTCTCTTAACTGGGTTTAAAGGAAGTAGAAACCAGCTCTTAAATTTGAAGCAAGAAAATGACAATTTTTTTCTTGAAACTATGCTTAGTTAAGACGAGAAAGTAAACGACTCATTTAGCTCTGAAGCTTTAAAAAGAACGCCTTGTTGAACTGAGTTCTTATGTTCTGGTCTTTTTTTTTTTTTTTTTTTTTTTTTTCCCTTTTAGGGGCATGGCCAGTTCTTATTGATGACTTTGTGGAATTTGCACGCCCTCAAATTGCTGGGACAAAAAGTACGACGGTGTAGCACTAAAGGACGCTTCTAGAGTGTACATAGTCTGTACAAATACCTGAAACGGAAAATTGCACAGTCAATTTCTGCTGGCTGGACTGAACTGAAGATCAATCCTCACAATGTGGCTGAGGGTTGAGACAAACCTCTAAGGATACATCTTGGACCATATCATGTTTCATTCTTCTACTGGTGGTTTGGGCTTTTCTTCTAGTCTGGACCACTCTTGCCAGTTAAAGTTCCGACATTGTGGATTTCAACATGGATTTTTTTTTTCTTTTTTTTTTTTTGGTGGACCACCCTACTTTCATCTCCCATAAGTCCTAGAAGCTTTATAATTACTTTGAGGTTTCTGGTTTCACATAAAGCACAATGCTGGGTCATCATCAGACATCTGAATTATACAGATCAAGATCAAAACAATTTTTAAAAGAATCCTTAAATATACACTTGGGGCTAGTTGCAAAGACTGTACTGATAGCACTTCCTGTAAGAGTGATATATTTAAGTGTACTGGGTCCGATTTTTTTTTTTTTTTTCTGGAAAAGTACAGGTATCGTATAAGTGAGTTTGAGTATGGTAAAAACAATTACAGAAATAACCAAGAAGGCGCGAGGTGGTTGATGCTGGGGTATCCGGGTGCCTGTCGGAATGGTGCGAGTGTACGTCAGCTGCCTGCGGGGACAGCTGAAGCACAACACGACTCCTGCGCGCCGAAAGCACCGTCGTCAGTGTCCTCCTTGGCCTTCGGTGAGCGTCATCGCGATGAGCTGCGCGCGTCGGGAGAGAATCCAACATTCTCTAGGCTATTATCTAAGAAACCAGATTTCGTTACAGTTCTGAAGTGCTTATCTGGCTGTCAAAGAGGGGTTTTTCATTTCTGTGGAAATCTAAAACTTGAATATACTGAATTGGTGTCTTAAATGTTTGCTACACGATGCAGTATTTTAAAGTGAGACGTGGAATTTTTACGGTTGAGGTCTGACGAAACAAATGGCCCTGTTGTACAAGAAGCTGGCGAGTTTGATGTGAATCTAGGTTTTGAAACCATTATCCTGAGAAGTAAGGTGAATCTTTATAACACATAGGTACTGCCGTTATGGATGACACCTGATTTTACTTATTTTGTGGAGTTCTCCTTAAATTGACATATCACTGTGGTTGCCAAATACAGAAATTAAGAGTAAAGCTTTCCCAAACAAGCACAGATCAGATATAAAATACTACACTGGCTTTATTTGCTTAAATTATTTTGTTGATCCATCACTACTACTTATTGTCTTACTGCATTTAACTGAATTGTTTGTTTTGTGCAAAACAGGTTTTATCAGACACAATTATTCTTTATTTTTAATATTGCAAGAGCTCTTGAGCTGCTTTTGTGCTAAACATGGTCTTTTACTCCTCACTTTGTTACTTGTGGAGAGATTTGATAAATTCTCCTCTGTAAAACAAGCTGGAAAAGAGCAGGCTCCGGGAACAAAGGCAGTAGTTACAAGTAAGGACAGAGGTTTAAGTCCGTGCTCTGGACAGTCCCACCATAAGGCCAGAATTATTTTTGAAGCGAGTAATTGGCGCTTGCACTAAACAGCAGAACACTTTTATGCAGATGCTAAAAAGTATTTTAGGAAAAAATTAAACTGCTAAAATGTTTTATTTGTATTCTCAGAAGTTGAGCATGGGGCCGGCTCCCCTCGTGCCCGTGCTCTTTTAACAAAACCCAATTGTGCGCTCAGTTCAAGAACGCAGTTCCACCGATCCATCGCAAACCTCCNCGGTGCCAGGGTGCGGGGTCGGGCGAGGACTCAGCCGCGTCACCCCGGCCATCCACCCTCGGGCAGCGGCCGCCCCCCACGCCTTTTACGGGCGATTCCTTTTGAGTGCAAGATCTCGTCGACAAAATAGTGTTGTCATCAGTTTGGTACTACACGCTTATAATTACTGTGTAATTATAAAGAAATACATAAAACTTTTGACTAATTATGTTGCAGAAAAGGGTTATTTGTGCTGTGATGGCATCTTAAAACGTTTTTCAAAATGAGTGACTGAAGTTGAAAGAAACATTGATATAACAGGGTGTTGTTCTAAGGACAAAATGCCTGGTTACAGGGAATATTTTGTATTGAAACGTGCTCGGATGTGGCCATGTGTTTTTTCCTTTATATATTTGTGTGGTTTTTCTTTTTTTTTTTTTTTTTTAAGAATGCAGACAGTTGCTTACTTGGATTGCTTTAATTCGTAAGTGCTTATGTCTTCAATTTGATGATCTCCCCTTAAATGGATTGGTTTAATTTTGCCAAACGTCAAGAAAAAAAAAGGCGGCGAACATCAAGTTTGTAACCTGTTTTTATACATTAAATATGTACAAAATTAGAAGTGCCCTGATATAAAACACTTAATCTTGAGATTATATTTAGTAAAAAACTGTCATTTACATATCTCTGTAAGTTCAAATGTACCTTCTTACAATCCCTCTCATTACCACCAGAGGCAATAAAGCTCCAGTGAAATTGCCGCGCCTCCGCCTTCTCATGCGTCCTGTCCGGCTCCTGGTTGTAGACTTATCTCTAGAATGTGCTTTTAAGCAGGAAAAAAAATAAAGAAAGTATGGAATACTGGCCTTCTGCATAAATACAGGTTCTTGGTAGGTGTTTTGGTGGGAGGGGGGAGCAGGCGCTGCTGCGGCCCCGACACTGCTGTGGGAGGAGACGCCACACGCTGCGCGTCGCTCAAACAGGGCTGGAGCCTACACAGCTGCCGCCTTCACTTGGGGCTGGCTGCAGCACTGTTTGACAGTGAAATCCGCGCTGGGAAGCCCTTATTTAAGAAAGACAGAATTTTTTTGGTAAGAATGCGTTTAATAAACTTTTGTCATTCACGCTTTATTTAAATAATGTTGCCGGGAGTCTGTAGATTGGATTTGAGCTTGGGGCACTGACAGCGTTTGGTTTTTAAGCCCACGGTGCCACTCGCTCCTCTGGGCTCTGGAAGAGGGGACCACGCTGTTAAACACTGCAAGAAGTGACGATCTTATCTGTCAGAAATAGCCTTAGCTGCCCGATACTCAGCTGCCTGTTCAACGCCACCAGGGAGAAGCATCTGCACGAGTAAACGCGTCAGAGTTGTGCTCCCCACAGCTCAAACAGCCGCCGGTACCCAGCGCCGTCTGCCCCTTCAAACTGGCACGGACCCACTGCCCAGCCCGGGGCCGCGCTCCCCCTCACTCCGCCTCAAGGTCTCGACGGAAGCCACTTAGCTGTAATTTGAATACTTCACATGCAATGACAACTGTTCCCTTGGTAAACTCAATTCTGTGTCTTCAGGGTGTAAAACTTGAAGGCCTCTGCCCTGGGAGAGTGTAAGGGGACGGGCCGGAGGCGGAATGGTCAGGAATGTCGGGAACAGCCTGGGAGATGCTGGAGCTGTAGACGTCGTGTGGGGAGGGTGTCGCGGGCGCAGTGGTTAACCTCACTCCTAAGAGAGAAGTAGTGAAATACTTACTAACATAAAACAGCGATTTAACAAAGGCAGTAGCGAAGGCGACAGTGTTTTACGAGCTTCAACGGCAGGACACACGTGGTTATTTCCTGCACAGAGGCCGCCTCAGACAGAGCTGTCAGGGAGACGCTCCCGTTGGGTCCCGAGGCTGAGAGAGGACCCCCAGCCTTCTGAACTCCTTCTCCCAGAGGAGTCGGGGTGCTGCTGGAGCCAATCCCAATCCCAGACTTGGTCAGCGGTTTACGGCTAAAGGATTATATATGCGCAATCAATCCTCGTATCACTGAGCTAAGATTTCAAAGCTTAGCAAGCCGTCAGTCACTCACCAAGAACCCGTTGCGGCCAGGAATCTCTCAGCCTCGAGGAGCAGAACCTTAAGCGAGCGTCCCCGCTCACGGGGAGATGCTGGCGTGCAGCCGCTGCCGTGCAGGAGAAGAGCTCAGAGGGCTCTTGGGCTGCCCACTATTTATAAAGAGAATTGACCTGTAGTCTTTTTCCCATGGGAACAAAATACCCAGGTCCCCACTCCAGACAGTGTTTNGACCGAGCCCCGGGACCCCCTTCCCCTCCCCGCATGTCTGTCCGTCCGTCCGTCTCACCATCGGGGTATGTAACGTTGTTTGGGGTTTTTCCCCCCCTTAGTGGGGGCCTCTGCAGAGCTCCCCAGGCCCAGGGGCCGCCTGCGCCTGCTCCTGCCTGACCCCGGGGACCCGCAGCCCTGGCCTCACTCTGACTGTTGCCCTCCAATGTTTACAGAATTAAAACGACGACTCAGCTAGAAGTGAAAGTTTTATTTAATAAATATAATTTTCATAAACCATTTTAAAACGGCTTCTACTGCCCAAGCTGCACAACGCGCCAGCGCACCCCCTCCCTGCCAGGGCACCGAAAGCCACAGTGTCACAGGTCCAGAATTCGTTGTACTAATTATTGCTACAGTTTCCACTTGTCAATGCCCCTTATTTGCCACAAATTAAGGAGCGGCATCTTTAAAAAACATACTTCTTGCAGAGATGATATCACTCAAGAGTTTTCTTTAAAAAAAAAAAGAAAAAACCCAACCAACCAAACAAAAGAGCAGACCTTGCTCACGCTTCAGTGAAAAAACCAGGAGTCAATGATTTGGGGGTTTTTGCGTGCATGGCACCTGAAACCTCTCCTGGGACCATAAGTGGCCATCGTAAAAAATATATTCTTTGCAGCGATGATGATGGTGTCTCAGACGTATCTGACAGTGAGGCTCATTTTTAACCATTTTTCCCCTTTCTAAACCAACAATATGCCCCACGGAGTGTCTTCATCCTATTGCCACAATGGGAAGCAGCTGAAAACCTACTGCCCTGGGAAATAATCGCCTTTACAATGGCTGAGGAAAAACCGATACACACGCCAGACAAGTTACACTTTTTGTCACAGTGTATTTCATTTCTTTCCCCTTCATGGTACAGAGGGGGCTTCAGCCCGTGGTTTTATTCATGTTTATGCATTTATACAAACTGGAAACAACAACAACGCCGAGGTCACAGCCACGGTGCTGGCAGGTGTGTGGGCGCTGTGACCCCCCAACCATGGCGTGTGACAGCCCGAGTGGGGCGAAGGCTCCAGCGTGGGGAGAGCGGCCCTGGGAGGGGGGGGCGCGGGGCTCGGGCAGCGCAGGGGCGCGGCGCAGCCGGGGCAGGAGCGGCGGCGGGACGGGACACACGAGGGGCAGGAGCGGCGGCGGGACGGGACACACGAGGGGCAGGAGCGGCGGCGGGACGGGACACACGAGGGGCAGGAGCGGGGGAGGCAGCAGCGGCCAAGAGCCAGGAGTGCTGCAACGGCAACCGAGGGCCAGCGCTGATGCGGCCGGGAGCAGCCGAGCCTTCGTCCGCCTGGTGATACACCTGGAGCAGAACCCGGCACGCCACTGGAAGCAAACAACGGAAGCAAAGAACGTACAAAACTACCAACGGTAAAAACAGGCACAGAAAAGCCCCGGCTCTGCAAAGACGGGAGTGTAACCGGGGCACCTTTCAGGGCCAGACGAAAGGCTGCCCAGGTGTCCCCACGCCGGCCCCTCAGGACGCCGATGGCTCGGTGCCGGGGGCACTGCACCACAGTGGTGGGGGAGTTACCACATATTTTACACCAAGAAAAAGAATCTCAAAATAAATGGTTCTGAAGCACATTGTGACTGAGCACTTTTGACCACTGACTTTCACCCAGATCACTAACATTGAGTACAGAAGTGTCAGATGAAACTATTAAAAATAACGTAGACTAAAGCTTTGCAACAGTTCTAACACTAGAAAATGAGTTAGTTTTTTTCAATATAGAGGTTATACTGATATAAAAAATAAAGCTTGAAAGTATTACTGAAAGTTTCCAGTAAGAAATGATAGGTGCCTACTGTGCATTCTAACTTGCCTAATCTTTTGCACTAGAAAACAAGAAAATAATTCTGAAAATGCAAAGCCAAAGCTTTCAGCATTCCTTCCTTTGCATGTATTTATTCCCCCTCCACTGATAACCCTAAAAATGTACAGAATCTTTTAAGCAGAATATTGACATTTTAGTTTGTGAAACAATTCAGAACATCATCCCGCTCCATTTTTTTCCCCCGATGCGCCCTTCACAAAGCGTTCAGTTTGGCAACTGCGTTTTCCTGAGGAACAAACCCCAGCCCTGTTCCCACAGAAGAACGAAAAGCTGCGGAGCGCTGGGTCCCTGCTGCAGGCCTCTGTGGCGCAGGTGCCCCGTCAGCGGGGCAGAGGGCTGTGCCCATAACCCAGCCTAGGCCCCCCCCGGCCTCGCTGCCGCCCCCGAGGCGTTTCGGGGTGAGCGGTGACGCCGACCCGGCTCTCGGGGCCGTTTCTCCGGCAGCCCCTCACGCACCCAACCGTGGCCAAGGGCAGGCGCCCACCGCGGCGGCGGGTTCTTCCGGTCCGTGGAGAATCCCCCCCGCACCTTGAGCTGGCGAAGAACCCCACAGACCCCTCCTGCCTTGAGTAAAAGACGTTTTGAAAGCTTTGAGACATCGGTTCAAACCCACAGTCACTTCTTCAAAGTATTTGTCAGACCAAAAACTCCGGCCTTATGCAAACCAACCCTGCCTTCTTGCTAAACGAGGCATTACTGATCCAGATCTACCGCAAACAGGAAAATACACCTTGGCAGGCAGACGCAGTCTTAAGTTCTTCCCGAATTGTTTAAATGCACGTTTCTTCCGTAACCTTACAAACACTGGCAAAAGGGAAGCGGGGCGGGGAAGGGAGAAGAGGAGATGGAAGGTTTTAAAGAAACACATAATGAACGGCAATTATTCTTCAAATATAGGACTGTGCTGCTTTTGTGCAAATACAACCGACGTCTTGGTGTGGTGAGAGCCAAAACACGTGCACGCTGTACGGAGCCGGGCCGGTCTAACTGCTCGGAGCGGGGCTGTGGCTCAAAGCACAGGATTCGCCCCGTTTGCGTTCCGATACGCGGGACAGGAGCCGGGGGACAGACCGGGGGGGGCGGACGGAGAGAAGGACTGACACGGACAAACGGGCACTTGTGGAGAGTGAAACGCTGTGATTCAGACAGGACAGGTACAGCGGGACAGCAGAGATCTGGCAGGAGCATTTCAAACAAATCCGTATTTCCTAGGCACCCATGGCAGCATGAACACTCTTAGAATGGGAAACTACTATGGAGAAAATCATTAGTTTAAGAACCGATTCACTATTATATATGTGCTATATAAAGAAAGTTACAGGCGCAGGTGCGTACGTTGTTGCTGCTGTGTACCTGGGTAAGTTTTTTTGGGGCCTGGGGGGTGAGAACCGGTTTATTCCCCGGCAGGCAGGGCCCAGGCTGCGCGCGGTCGGAGGCGGCACACGGCCGGACCCGTCACACGGAGGATGCAGCACTCAATTAGCAGCGAGTCTTGATCACCTGGGCGCTCGCTGTGGGGCTCTAGTGTAGAGCTGAACTGTTCAAGCCTAAGCTTCGCTGCATCTGAAGGCACGGTCCGGATCTGCGCTACAAACACTGACCTCAGCACTCATTTAAAAGGAAAATTTGCTATATTTTTATTTCTCCTGTCTCCGAATTCATTGTTTGAGCTGCTTAACCAGTCCGTGAGCTGTTTTTCCTCCATGCCCGGGACAAAACCCCCACGAGCTGCAAGTGACAGACCCGGGGCTGCAGTGCCCAGTTCTTCCCTGCACAAACACTGCCCTGACCCACGGGACCGTCACGCCGCAGCCGCAGCCTGGGGTTCAGAGCCGCGCGTCCCACCATCAGTGCCGTCCCATCGTCAATGCACACCCGAAGCGCCCCCAGAAGGGAAACGGCAGCGGTCCGAGGGAGCAGCAGAGGCGCTGCCAGGCGGGAGCACGGGGAGCACTCGGTGCAAGGCCCTGGAACACCCGCTCCTGCAGCTCCCCGACCTCGGGGAACCCGGGGCGACCACAGCAGGGGCTGCACTGGGGTGTCATACTGGGATGCGGCCGCCTGAACTGTGAAATAAGAAGCATTTGCCCATAACTTGCCTGGGAGGCAGCACTGGTGCAGGGTGGGAGCAGCCAATACCTGACGGGGGCCTACAGGCAAGGGGAGGGACGGGGGAGGGACTCTGCATGAGGGAGGGGAGCCATAGGATGAGGGGTAATGGGGGAACGGTTTTAAACTGGGAGGAGGAGACTGAGATGAGATCTTGGGAAGAAATTCTTTGCTGTGAGGGGGGTGAGCCCCTGGCCCAGGTTGCCCAGAGAAGCTGTGGCTGCCCCATCCCTGGAGGGGTTCAAGGCCAGGTTGGCCGGGGCTTTGGGCAACCTGGGCTGGTGGGAGGTGTCCCTGCCCAGGGCAGGGGGTGGCACTGGGTGGGCTTTAGGGTCCCTTCCAACCCGAACCATTACCACAGTTCTATAATACTGGTGAACCACCTCTTTATTACAGAAGTTCTGGTAGATGTTTTTTACCGTCTGTGTTTAATTAGTTTATTCCACCCAGAGGTAATTGTAATACACAGCTTTACATCTTGTACTGTCTGCCAGGAAGATTCTTCCAATTACCCATGGGAGGTCAGGGTCAGACACCCAAACACGGGGCCAGAGGCGGCAGCAGCATCTTTACCAGCCTCCACCAGGACAATGGCCGCAGCCGAGGCACTGCTCTGCCCCTGGCCCTGCCAGTGGCACCTCCACTGATCCCCCCCCTCTAAAGCCACCAGCAGCTTCAGTCACCCTGGCAGAGGGGACAGGCAAAGGGCGCCACCCTTCAGACTCGTCTGTGCGGGGATGAGGGCCCAGGTGCACCACTGAATGCGCCATCGCTGCCACTGGTTTTTCTTGGCATACTCGGGTGTCGAGACATCGCCATCGACGACTCACATCCCTCAGATATAGGAAGATAATTGCATATTAATTGTATCTTCAACATATAACGTGACCAAATAGAAATACATGAAAAAGAATAAAACATGCAAAAATTCCCCAACGTTAAAAGGATTAATAATTCGAAACATTTATGCCAGTGAGATTTCTGCACAACCCACCAATTCTTACACCTTTTTCCATGTCAAGATCAAGAATTGTTAACAGAACACACAGGGCGTAATAAAGGAGGACTGCCTTCTGAATTAAACTTTAATTAAACCATTCATACACCAGCATAAATATTTGAATTGTATTTAACTCTCAAAAATCACCAAACTGATTGCTCAGAGAACACAGTAAGCGTCCACGGCAGTAACACAGTTGATTTGCGAACTGCTAGGACGGCGTCTGTGAGGGACAGCTCAAAATTAACGTGTGTGTTTCAGGGGAAGGGCGACTGTGAAAAACGCAACTGTCACAGTCTCACTGTGCAAGTTCAGTTCTCTCGGCTCCCTCAAAGTTGGGAGAAGGAAGCTTTTGTCACCGCGCTACACTGGCATCTCAGGTATCAACGGCAGCATTCCAGTGCGCTCATACGGTAACACAAAAAAAGACTGAATGGTCAGAGGTAAAAGTGTTCCTTGCAAAAAATAATTTAGCAATTTGTGGGTATAATTAGAAAAAAAAATATTGGAAGCAACTGCTGTCCAGCTGAGCCCTGCTAGCCACAAGACAAGCCGCAGCGTGCATTTAGAAGTCACGCTCGTCTTTTCTAGGGCAGGGCTCAGGCGTGAGCCGGCCTCGGGGCCGCAGTGGGTGCGTGACACCACCTGCCTTCCACGCGCCAGCTACAAACGTCCCTGTCAACAAGTGGCCGAGTCCATTGTGGAGAGAGTCAAGATGCTTCTGTCGTTGGCATAGAAGGGATCCGATGAACTCCATGATCTAAAGCAACAATAAGAGAAAAGTTTGGCTGACTGGGAACCGGTATCTCGAGGCCAGGAGAGAAGTCTGAGAGCAAGAAGTGAGGGTTCTGAGGTTAGGCAAACGTAACTCTCTTAAGGACTGATCTATTGATTTCATGTAGGCGCCTGCAATTCACTCAAACCTTTGAAAACACGCTGCAATGACTCATGCCAACTGTGTACTAACAACTCTGTATTCACCTCTCCATGCTTACTCGCACCCACAGATACTTTCATCACTGTGCACTGAAGCGACCAGAGGTTTCCCTGCCAGTTTTGCAACTAAAGCTTTCCCGCTGTGCCCCAGGGCAGCCTGGCCGTTGCCGGTGTCACGCAGGCACCATGACCGCTGCCAGCCGAGCCAGCCCCCAGCCAGTAAAGCCCCGTGGGACACACAGATATAACCGGGGATATCCCAGTTCACCGCGCTCCGTGTCAAACATCCCGCTGCCGAGGGCGTGGGTGGGCAGAACTCACCCACACTCATCACCCCATCTCACCACTGAGTTTAAGCTCCAGTTTAGGGCATCAGGAAAACGAGGGAACACCTCTCGGCTTTTGATGGGGACGGCGTCCCGCGGTGTCCTCCCCTTAGGGACAGATCACCGCTTAGGAAGAAATACTGTTCTTGGTTGAACGATATTATAGGACTGTATGCGAAAAATGAAAAAAAAGGATTTTGGAAGGCAGGAAATCAAAATATAAAAATCTTATCCCCCAGCTGTGCCTCTGTCAGAAATCTGCCGTTTGTTCAGAACTCCCCCACGCGGGGCCCTGCCACGGGCACCAGGAGCGGGAGAGGGGACAGCTGGGAGGGGAGTGCTACGGTACAAGGACGTACGTGATCCAGCACTCTTCACACGTAGCGACTGGCAAGTTGACAGACAATGTGATGGAACAGACAGACAAAAATACATTTTATCACACCACAACACACATTTTATATTCCAACTGGTGAATGAAGCTATAGAAAATAGTTCTTGAATGTATCTTGCAAGCAGAAAGTTAAGTACAAGAGACCATACTCCTGCGGCCCGCTACTCCAAGCATTTGTACAGCTTTGACTCAAGGTTTCTATCAAAACTCGAGATGATGTTTGATTTCATGTTCAGTTATCGTATTTGACAGAATATCATATTTGACAGAACACGGGGAGTGCAGAACACAAGATGAGCTAGCTCCAGCAGCATGAGTTAAAACAGTGCTCTCCACTCTGCAGCACTCTCTCAGGAAACCTATCTAGAGGCATCACTTCGTTCAACAAAACTAGTTTCAGCCACCTCCTGGGCGAATAAGAAGCCATTTTCGACAGCACAAGGACGCAAGAGGCCGTCCTGGCTGGGACTGCATAAGCCTCAAAGGTGGCAGCTTTCGGTAAAAATCCGAGCAGCTCAAGCTCATGAACAAAGGCGAAACAATCTTACGAGCATTTTTAAATCGCCAAATAGATTTCTTAACTGCACCTTCAGTATTTAACAATTTTCAACTGCCTCATGTGATTGAAGAAATCAGTACATTAAAAAATAAACAAAGACTTTCACAGATTACCAGGAAAGTGTCATGGAAAAATTAGTCTTAGTGCCTTGAGGTTTAGACTAGGCTTTAAGCGCCAACGCTGAGGGGACGGAACTGAAGTCATTGAAGAAAACAAATAAGACTGAAATTAAAATAATGTCTTTTCTAGTGGTACTGTACATTAATTTAAGCGAGGATAGAAGATGGTTTGGGGTAATTTCAACCAGAGGCAGAAGCAAAAACTACAGAACTTCAAGCCCTTCGTGTAGCACCAAGAGAGTTTTGCATATTCATTAAGCGTAACACTAACTTCTGTGTTCCAGCAGCCCTAAAATGATCCGGCTGCATGGAACTCGGTCTGAAAATTACGTGAGGTAAGCAGACAAGAAACCTGAGGAAAAGCAGTCTTCAGAAAGTGTTTAATATTCTGTCAAATACGAGTTATCTTCAATAAATATTTGTAAGTTCTTAAAGAAGGAAAAATAGAGTGGGGAAAAAAGAGGAAACTGCAGAAATGTAAACGCATTGCAGAAAATAAAACAGAATACCTACCTTATAAGGCTACGTGTTACTAAGGCAAGTGTTAACTAAAAATCTGCCCTAATTAGATAACAATAAATGAAAAAAATAGCGTGAGAAGTTCCTCATTTGGAAAGCACAGTTTTACAGAGAAGCAGAAAGAGCCCCCAAAAAAAACCTTAGAGCAACTGCTACCAAAATGTTGATTTTTAGACCAATTAAATGCTCACCTTGTAGATTAAAAATTCTATTGAATTGTTTATTTATACATCATGCCCGCTTTCTATACAGCAAGAGTTTGAATTAAAGATGTACTTAATGATCACAGTTCGTTTTTCACGTGGAGTGAAACCTTTTGCATGATGACAGCCCGGGTTTGTAGAGATGCGGAAGGAATCCCGTACGGCCGGCAGGAGAGACTGAGCGCGGAGACGCTGCTCCGGCGGGAGCTGGCGCCGGGGGGTCCCACAGCGCAGGTCCCTGCCAGGGGCAGCACCAGACCCCACAAAGGCCGTTAAAAGGAAGGACCCCACAGGATCCGTCTCCGCACGAATGATATCACAACCTTTCACCACAAGAGACAGCGCTGCGCCAGCGCAAAACGAGTTTCCTTGAAAATGCGTGAAGTGCAATTTTTTCAGGTTTGGCTTTTGACCAGGGAAGGACCATGATATCATTCGCGGGCGGAGAGATTACGATGTACAAAAGACTGTTTGTATTTCTACCCCCAAATATTTGCACGTTTGGCAGCGAGCCCTCTTTGTTTGGAAGTGGGGAGGTGGCACATCGGCAGGTTTAAGCGAGAGCTTTTCTCAGCGATGCTCCTCACACGTATTCGATTACTCGAACGTGCTTTTATCCCATTGAAGTGTGTTTCACACATGGTTTGTGAAGGAAAAAGATTTATTTAGCACATACTTTGGAATGGCACACATGATTTTGACAATATACCCTCTAGAACCGAAAAAAAGTTTAAAATTCTTAGAACCTGTAGGCTCTGTTCTGTCAATTACTCTGGTTTTAGAAATAGATTATAAAAGTTATACTACAAAAATATTTCATCTTCATATCAATCAATGGCTGAAAGATTTAAAGACTCTCCATCTAACAATGAAGTTCTATTTAAAGCCGGGGAGTGTGAGCCTTTTGTGTATCTTCAGGAGTAATGCAAGCTCCAAGGTAAATATTTGGAGGTTGTACATCAAGAACCAAAGGGAAAAGTCTTTCGACTTTACAAACAACTCCTGATTCGTGAAGGCAAAGGGGAAAAAAAAAATCATAAAGAGGAGAACAAGAACAGCAGCAAGGCTTGATTCTCTAAAGAGAAGAATGTACAAATCAAGAGAAATTACGACAGATACAACACAAGGACTTGCAGCAAGCCAAACTAAACCTTGTAACAGAAACCTGTTGAAAACCGTTTTTCCCCCTCCCCATCCCAAAAGAAAGCACTCAAAAAGAAAGAAGAAACTAATCTTTTAGGGTGAAAAAAGTACAGTAAAGAGTTGCGTTTCCTACTCAGCCAAGCACCGCCCGCGGCCGGCTCACTAGACATCTATGGCCGCGGGCTCCTCGGGCTCCAGTTTGTAGGAGAGGCGCCTGCAGCAGAGGCCGCCGAGGGAAATGCCGCACCTGCTGGGCCGGCCGGCGCCGCACCGCCCCGTCACTCGCTCCAGCACTCCTCTAAGAGATGCGCCTGCTGCTTCCCCAGCTGAGACGCAGCACATGGAGTCCAAGCAGTTGATACCTGAACCTGCCTCAGTAAGCTGGAAGGAGGAAAGAAAAAAAAAAAGAGTCAGTGCTCACAGATTCTAGCAATGAGGATTTATCAGAAAACACTCAGGAAAAGCAGGTTTTGTTAAAGTTAGAGTGTTGAATATTTTTCAATTTTACAGGAGAACTACAATGATGAATAACATCACCATTTCGCTTCTCAAGGTCTCTATATACTAAAATGTGATCTTCGCAAGGTTTGAACGCAGCCTTGATGAGCGTAAGGAAATCGTTTAGCACCATCTCTGCTTAACACTGGCAATAAACCAGTTAGCGACTCTCCCCGTTACGGCTATAATGAACCTCCGGAGCAGAGCACCGTGCAGTTTAAGCTGCGAGGCCTTGATTAACCTCAGCAGAGGCACAACGATTTATACAAGCTGCAGGTCTGCCCGATTTTAAGGGAAATCTATCAAGAGAAAGCTTCAGACCAGGGCTGCGGAACACAATGCAGCAACCTGACGGCAAGTAGCGTTTTTTCTTCAAGAAGCGCAGAATGCAACTTCCCATAATAATTTACATTATATCACTACCACTGATGCCCTTGGCTTGGTACGGAACAAAAGCACATTCCCGATTTTGCGAATATCTTTTATCTAAATGCAAAGAAGGCTGATGTTAGAAAGGTTCAGTCACATTCATGCCAGCACGAAGAATAACCCAACATTAGCAGAACAAACTTTCTACTGTTCGTTCTTTGTAGGTGAGAAACAGACCCGAACAAACCCATACTTCTCTGTACTACTGTTTTCGTTTTAAGTGCCACCTATCACTGTGCTCCTCTATGTTATTTTTGCACACCAGTCAAGCGCAGCATAACTAAAATCTAACGTACCCAAAACTGACTTCAGTATCCTCTCCAAAAGGAAATAAAAACGTGGAGTGTGGCTATGCTTTTTAATTTAATTTGAAACAAATGCCAAAACCACAAAGGCTTAATTTAAGCGTTAATTATCCTCACCTTACACTCAGACACCAGGGAACGAAGCAATCTGGGAGGAGGCACCTTAAGCCTATGATAGGACACAGCTCACCTAAGAGCTTCCCCCAACTTCTCCCCGTGTCACCAAAGGTTGCTCACTGTGGTCTAAAGACTTTGGTTTCCAACACCAGTTGCTTTCATGCCACTCACACTTGCCCAACACTGCAAGGAAAGCAAAGAACCTCAGAGTTTCCTATGGGAATGGTTCACTACGACCGGACACATTCCTTCCTAATCCCCCAAAACAGGCAAGTGGAGAGATTACAGCTTCACGACAGAACAATTCCTACGCTGCAAAGGAAAGGCAGCTCTCGGAAACAACAGGCATCTGGAAATCCAAGAGAAAGACCCCAACCGGTAGGTCAAGGAGGGAGCTCGCAGGCAGAACTGGTGCTTCCACGCATCGTTTCCACGCCTGCCCCTTCCTCAGCTCTGCATTCCCCACGGTCCCTCCAGATCTTCCCGTCTCACTGCTCACCGTGACGCTTACAGGACCGTCAGAGAACACCAGCATGAGCTTACAGAAACCATTACGGACTGAAGCCCTCGATCCACTTGCTGGACCTCGGAAGCCACGAGTGACTGCAGGCAGAACACACGTTTCTGACTAACTCACACTCACTTGGGAGGTTTTCTGGGCACGAAGTGAACGTTTACTGTGACAACGACCTTGTGTAAATACCTGAGAGACAGGAGCAGCAGCATTGCAACTGACAGGTCTAAAAGGGGCTTTGGTTAAAACAAAACCAAACCAAAACACACCTCAACAGAGCCTCAGTCCCCGAATGCCCTTATTTGATGACCATCACATCTGGTCACAATTGTCGCAGAAGATACCACAACTGGGACGAGCACAATTTGCGGCACTGAGTATCAGCAAACAGGACCTTCTCAGCCGCTTCGTGCTGTGCTCACAGCGCATCAGGCGAGATGTCACCCAGAGCCAAAGGGACTGTTCTCAGGAGGAGAGCCAGCAAGCTCCCTGCCGCACGCGCAGTGACCTTCGTGGCTGTGGCCACAGCAATACAAAACAGACTCTCCGCATCCCTACGCTGGGGATTTCGAAGAGAATATTTAGTCCATCCATTATCTCGAATACCTCTAAGCGCCTGTACAAGGCTGTATTACAGTGCTTGTAGGTAGGATCAGATGGACCAGACATTTTTTTCCCCTAGAATCAGCACAGACCTGCGAGCGGGCAATCCTCAATATCACTCAAAGACTGGCAGAGAGAAGAACCAAGAGTAGCCCAAACTGGCTTCCAAGGAGTGAACCCGCAGCTCTGCATTTTGGAGGGCTGGTGTCTCTTCTTCACTACAATCTCCTTTGTTCCTCCCAAGTTCGATACAAAAAGCTAGGATCATGCTTGAACCACAGTTTATCAAAAAGTTTATATTAGTCTTTTTAAAAAATCCGCAAATCTGACCTCACATAAGCCTGGAAACAACATTCATGTTTTATCAAACTCACAGTTAAGTGTAAAGTAATACTGGGAGAGCACTGAGGTCAACATAAAAATAAATTCAATTTTATGTGTAGATATATTGGGTATCACTGCCTGGCGAACATGGTATTTATATCTACTGCCTGGAAGGAAGATACTTACATTATGCTAAAAGAGTCCCTTTTCTCACTTTTCTCTCTGTGGCAGACAATTATGATCACACTTTTATATCAGAGTAAAACCAGGCATGATAAGGCAGTAAAGCATAATGGTCACTGAAGACCTGAAACAAACCCTCAGGAAACAAAAGGCAGGAGAGACAATGCTTAATAAGTATAGAAAAGTATCTGATATTACGCATATTTGGGCTGCAAATAAAGTATTTTCATAAGGTAAGATCCAGGATCACAATAAACATAATACTTTATATGATAATGGCCCATTTCATGTAATAAATCAAAAAGAAACTGGCGTGCAGAATTAAAGAATGATTCAGCTTGATAAGGAAAAAATCAAACCCACAAAGTATAATGCAAATTTTACTGCAGATGCCAAAAATATGGGTATTTTGGAGATGGCTCCATGAGTGTCTCTAGGTGATAAATAGAAATATCGCCACACACGCCGGTAGGGTAGAGAGGGAGTACTACCTAGTGGAGGGAAGCCCCGCCGGGCGGGCTAGCTGGATCTAGCAGTTGCCTATTGTCCTCCCCTCTGTGCCTGCTTTCAGCAAAGTCACATGCTGAGCTGACTGAACCCTTATCTTCTTCCATCTAGAAGGACAGAAAAGCAACAAATCTTACACAGCACCACGCTTTGCATCGCTGTAAAACAGTTACCATTTGTATATGAACTTTCATTTTACAGATCTGTTCTTGAGAGAACAAGGCATATTTACAAGGTAGAGGCACTTTTTCACGCTAATCGGTGGATCAAACGCTGTTTATCAGTGCACGGGTATTACAAGGGTTTGGTCTTTTTATGCGCCATAGACTACAAAAGGGGAAAAGCCAACAAATTTGAAATCTATTTCACAGAATCACAGAACGGTCAGAGTTGGAAGGGACCTTTGGGGATCATCTAGTCCAACCCCCCTGCCAAAGCAGGCTCAAATTTTCAGATTCTCATTTCAGACTTTGGAGTTTTATTTGGTTTCCCCCTTCTAACAGAAAGGACCATTTCAGTTTGTCTTATTACAAGGTATTCTATATGCCACAAGACAGACATTTCAACGCAACATTTAATCACACTGAAATATACAGTTGGGACATTATTGAACAGGAAACACATTTAATCCTGCAGACCAAGTTAAGAGCCCTATGGTCCATCCTCCTGAGCCCTGGTACTACCTGCCAGCATGCCTGATGCCACACGGACATTTCCGAAAA
This sequence comes from Stercorarius parasiticus, assembly GCA_013396915.1. Classification (NCBI taxonomy): domain Eukaryota; kingdom Metazoa; phylum Chordata; class Aves; order Charadriiformes; family Stercorariidae; genus Stercorarius; species Stercorarius parasiticus. Next base: position 482,909 of record VWZL01005178.1, on the reverse strand, counting down.
TATATGAGATGGTTATTGCTATTCCACAATTAAGTTAAAATTTGCTCCCTACTGTAAAGCTCACTGTCTTTAACCCTTAATATACTGAAATCCCAAACAATTAGATGTAAAATTTTAAAAGACAATATAAGAATGTTGACATCTAACAATTTCACCGGCACTTATGTTGTCAACATTTTTCTAGTTTTTCTACTCCTCACCTCTTTGAATCAAATAAACCTACAAATGCCAAATTATTTCGTTATTTCAAAGTCATTAGACAAAAGTATCTTCAGGTAAATAATTACATGCATTTTTGTGACTAAAGATAAACATGAAATAGCCTATTCTTCCCTCATTTGTCCCTGCTTCCTGCGCTAGATCCTACGGAGTAGCTACCAGGTCAGCACCACACCAGGCTAACACGTACACAAACCTGTAAAGGAAGAGGTTACCCCTCTTTAAAGGTTAGCATATTACGATGTTCTGGGATACTTTACTAGTGTGAACGCACGTTTGCGCTTGAATCTCTTGGAAAAAATGCGTTCTTTACAGAAAACATACGCTGTAAAAGGACCAGCAACCTGTCTGTTGTCCCCTCCTGGGCTGGATCAGCTGGGAAAGCCGTTGGGAGGGGGATGCTGTGACACAGTAACTAGAGTCAAAGATAAAGTACGGGAGGGTGTAAAGCCAGAGCCAGGGTGCTGGGGCAGCCAAGGCCAGCGGGTCTCCGCAGGGATGAAGGAAAAAAGGCACAACAGCACGTGGGTCCGCAGCGGGGGAGAGAACGGGGTGCTGGCTGCGCGGTGGCAAACCCTGCGGTTTGAGAGTCCCGGGTACCACGTTACGCACTGCCAGCCTTCCCTGCAAATAAACCCTTTTTGTGTTTTACATTTCCCTAGTATTGTGTACAGTCGTAACGCACTGTCCAAAGGTAAAAACTCTATAAACACAGTTAATCCCATCAGTAAGTAGAAGTAAAGCATCTGTCTGAGCAACACTTCTCACATGTGGCTTCAGATTTCCGACAGTTCTTATAAAGCACAGAGATGTGTATACATACATAGACAGACAAAACTTTGTTCACAAAGAAAAACCTGAAATGAGACACAATGGGGCCCAGTTAGCACCCTAAGATAGGTTATTTCCCATGTTCCCAGCCCAGGAGAGACAGCGACAGAGGAAGCAGCAGCCTCGGACAGCCTCCTGCTGCCCCGAGCCTGCTCTGCCCCAGCTCCTCCGCAGCCGAGTTACAAAGGTGAGGGTGTCCAGAGGCAGAGCCTGAGGCGCACACAAACTGCATTTCTGACTCACAGGAATCACCTGGACACTTAAAAGACGCCCCTCAAAGCTCTTAACTGTTCATCACAAATGTACTTGATAGAAACTTGAAAAATTTTTGCATACTGTGAAGCCTAGAGACATAAAAATTTGTTACAATGTCATGCTTGTCTCTTAATTTGCATTCATAGAGGTATTCTCCTTTTGCGTATCAACGGAACAATAAGACCCTTGCAGAACAAGGCTCAACTCACTTTAACCTGGTGCTGTACACCTTTTGAGGTTTTTCATACGTATTTAACACACAGCAGTAAACTGCCAAAGTCGTCCCAGTCTAGTCGCCCCCTGCCGCCGCAGTGCAGTCACTGGGTGGGCATTTCACACCAGGCGGGACAGAATTCCTGCTTACAGCTGCATCCACCTGCATCTGCTCTGTCTCAGCTTCCGCCAGTTTTCCCGGCTTTCTCTGCTCCACTGCTTTTGGGAAACAGCTGCCCTGGACACCACGGAAACCAACCCAGGGCTCCACTCCAAATTCGCTTGTATTTAGTAGAGTGAAATCTATTAACTGACTTTCCTTTTTTCCTGTTGTAGGTAAGGATCCACAGGTCAGCTTCCAAATTTCATCTGAAGACGATGAAGAAAGAACTAGAGAAACCCGAATTCCTGTTTCTTTCTCGTTGCACTTTCCAATTTCAACTGCCCAGTACAAGGCACTCAGCGCTTGTGTTTCAGGCACCTTACTACTAGATACTCAAGTGTAAACACTGACATAAAAGAGAACTGCATTTGCAGAATCATTTGTTGCTCATGGACAACACAAATTTCCCATTTTTGCAAACCTTAAAACATGTTTAATTTTGGAAAGTTTAACAGAATCTTTTGCTAGAATACCTTCGGTGTAGAAACGATGCACCACGTAACTCACTTTAGTAATTCAGTGAGAAAAGTGTGGTTTACTGGAAATGTATTTATCTGAAGTTTTAAAAAGGAAACTTAATTTACATGACATTGATAAACTGAGAGTTTTAAAAGCTAACTTGTAAAAGCTAACTTGTAAAAGCTTTTGCAGAGACATCTCCCCTGTAAGTTGCAAAGTTTACTAACATTCAAGAGGTATACAGCAGTTTGCCGAATTTAAAACCGAACCAAGGCACCCGCCGGTACCCCCCAGGCAGTGTTGGGAAATGGAAGCTGACGTGTTTCACAGCTGCCCAACTGAGAGCGAAACGCGAGAGCCACTTCCAGCTGCGCCTTGCAGAGATGTAGCACACGCTCAGAGGAAACACACAGGTGTTCTCTCCCCCCTTTAAAAGGATTCTATCATCCGTTCCAATTAACTGCTAATAATTCTCTGCTCATCCTTTACAATGTCAGCTTCCCATCTCCTACTTCCCCTCAGTTAAACAAACGGCAATTATGTCCCCAAATTGCAGGTTGGTTGGTTCTCCTAGCGCCTATTTGCATGTTTTTAAACAACACAGTCACCTTAAAAAGATATTTTAAAGGAATTGGTTCTTTGCATTAATTCTTGCTGTAGAATATAGAAGTGGGTAAGCGTTGGAGAAAACGTCAAACCGGTTGAGATATTATCGATGCATATGAATGTTTCAGTCTTACAAAAGAGAAGCAGCATTTCACGTACTGAACACGGCACATTTGAAGAGTTTCAGAATCACAATGGTTTACCTACAGACACATGTACGCTTTGATTTATTTTTTTTGCATAATTTTCTAGGACTTTGTAGCCAAATGCCTTTAGGAATATGTATTGTACACATTGAAAACAAACAACACTCACTTTATAGATGCACAAAACAAAGACAAAAAGCCTTAGCCGCACAAGTGCATGTACGCACCCAAACTTAAAACGTTTTTTGCTCTTTCAATACAAGTGGGAAAGCAAATTAAAAATGGGCAAACAACTCACAAGAAATTGCTGCCTGAAATACATGGACCTTCCTGTCACAGCCTTATGAAGCTGAAATTATCCAACATGCAAGAAGCACTGTTAATTTTGATCATAAAGAAATTAAAAACATTATAACCATGCTAGAAACTGCGGTTATTGAAAAATGGATGCAAGAAGAGCTAGATCTGTATTCTGAAAGTTGAGCATCATGCTAGGGATGTTTTATCCTAAAAAAGCACGTCCAACACATGCTACTTAGGAGAAGCATTTGGCTCAAAAACACAGAGCAAAGCCAAGAAATAACCAAACTGAACGTATCTGCACTACAGGTACTGCCCTCTCAACCCACTGCCGTTCATGCCTCTCCCCGTCTCTCTCGCACTGGTTAGTTGACCTGCGGCATGCACAAGAGTTGGTGAGGAGCTGCCCCTCCTACTCTACCTAATTTTGCTCAGCTGATTCCTGGCCCTGGACAATGGCTGCAGTGCGATGAACTCGTCACTTAAAGCAACTCTGTTGGAGTACATCTACAATCGGACAGAGAAGGGATGGAACACACATGTCAGTAAGTAGCAGCAGTAATTTTCTAAGAGAAAGACACAGGACAAGACATTGTTATTTAAGTGGAATACACATCATATACAGAACACAAGCCTGGGACCTCCAGGACAGCCAGTCACTGTTTGGTAGGACCATTCTTAAGCGTACCTTAGCTTTCATACTGAGAAAAAACGCTTTCACCTCTATACTTTACCTGACAGCTTTATTCAGTATTACCTTCTCCCCTCAGTAATTCTGTGATTTGCGTTTACCCAAAGATTTGTATTTTGATTCAGATTTACCTTACCCTCCACTTCCTCCCCTATGATTCTGTAACAGACCTATAGTCAGAAATTACCCAGAAGCTACTTCAGGGCAACAGACCCGAGTCAAATATAATAATATAACAATTTCTTTAAGGTCAGCAAAAAAAAAAAACTTGGAACAGAAAAAAAAAATTGCACACATGCACCCTAGGTGCATTAAGGAAGGTAAAGTTAGCCAAATTTACCCCTCTAAAAGTCAACTCATGCTTGCCTGTCAAATTTTTAATATACTGACTTCCCAAAATGGAACAGATTATTTTTTTAAAGTTGTTGTGACAGAACAGTACTTACATTTAAAAGTTTATCTTTAGCAGAATTTCTCAAGCGTTTCTCTCTCATGCCAGTTAAATGTCTTTGCTCTCTTATGAATAACTTAGCTACGCACAACATCTAACAGATTGACTGTTGATGCTATGACCTTATACTAAATAAAGGGTATAAAATCAAGTTCCTCATATATGGAGTAAGGCAGGTGCCTACAGATACAGTGAATTCAGAGCAGCAAGTTGGGTAACTCACACAACTAGTCTGGCTCTTATTTCTGAACAATTAAAACAATAGGGGCAAGCACTTTCAGCTGAGAAACCTGTGTTCTGCTCATTGCTCCTGGGAACAGTTTAGAATTTAAGTGATGGCAGACAGAAACAAATAACTTAAATAGCTGTGATTTTAAAAATCAGTGACTAGTTCATGTAACACTATCTTCTCCTGATAAAAACTTAGTAACTCTAAACTAAACTTTTTCTTTCCCCAGTATGCAAATACACTTAGTCCTACAATTAAAAATGAATAATTAAAAATATTCGGTTATACAGAGGGTGCACCTACACTACGAAAAACACATTTAAAAGGGCAATATACAAAGTTCCATAGTCACCCTTTCAGTGACTTCCACAGAGAATTCCTTAGTGTTTAGGACAAAGATATTTTTCAAACTCATTCTGTCTGAAAGTCAGAGTCCTTTGAAATGGAACGAAAAATATTTACTAGAATTTTAAACAAAGGTAATGAGGTATAATCATGGCAGAAGCATTCTGTCACTCCTTGACAATAAACGTGCCACGTTGGTCAGCTGTTCGTCTTCACGTATGTCTACTGCCTCCCGACAAGAGCCGCTGGAATTCAGCGGGGCCGACTGTCCCACGGAATGTCAGAGCCGGGGAATTCTCAACAGATTAAACCTCAGGAAAGGAACAGCCAGGTGCCTTCTTTCCGCAAATATGTTTTTAACTGATTTCACTATCAGACACAGAGAACCACTGAATGGCTGCTGAAGCATTTCTGGTCAAATCAGATTTTAGATACCTCAACTTCGCAATATCAGGAATTAAGTGTTTTCAGAAAAAGGCAGTATTTTGGCAAACATTGATCCTAATGCTGACGCTGTCAAATGACAAAGTAGAATGGGAATAAGGAAAAAAAAAAGATTACTATTAGAGATGCACAAAGCAAAATCCCCATGGCTATGAACCAAGCTATAGCCACAGGAAAGGGTTAGATATTCGTTAGGATTCTTCCTTAAAAATAAGAAGCCCAACAGTGTCCTTGACGACACAACTGTAATGGAAGCAAACTGAACCTGGAGGTTCTTTAAAACTGATTCAGAAAGCAAGAAAATGCAACAAGAAGTATCCAGATAAAGCTAGGGGAAAACGATGCGGGCTTTTTGGTTTTAATTCAAGCACTTTAGGAACACGAGAAACCTCAAGAACGAGACCGATATACTGCCAGACACAGCTGGTAGACAGGAAGGAAGGAAAGGGAAACATTCAATAAATATTGCCACAATAGAAGATAAGTATAATTACCCATAGAATTTTTCCTAAATCAAGACTCTAATCCAAACAGTGCAGTACCATGCAATCAGGAGTCCTATGAGGCCTAGCTGAACAGTTTTCTGGAAGTTAGTGGTTATTTACTTTGGCTTTTAGCTACTAAATTCCAAGACTGGGAAAAAGCAGCCAATATTCCAGTTTTGAAGAGGGACAAATGGGGTATTTTGGCTAGCAATAGGTTTGTCAGCATGTTGATCCTAGGCAAATTAAGAGAATGTCTCACGTGGATTTTTTTTTTTAACACACAAATTAGAAGGGTAATATAACTTAAGTAAATCAACAGGCACTTCCATCAAAGTAATTACAAGGTTAGATGCTGAAGGTAGCAGTATTGCTGTAATGCAGTTAAGAGCTCCGTATGGCACATAGCTCAGTGTAATTTGGATGAAGCAAATCAATCTGACACACAAACACGTTTCAGAACAGAACTGTACGTGGGCTATCTTTCTTCTTCATTCACCTTCATGGTTATTTTGGCTCTATGCTATTTGACCTCTCATCAATGACCTGGAAGACACCAACACGATCACTTGCAGTTGAGACAAAGATGCAGAAGATAACAGGTTATTTTGTAAACTGAAACAGCTGGGGGATTCGTTATTCCCATACTTGGCACGGATGTATGCTGTGCTGGAATATTGTGTCCACTGGTGAAATCCAAAGTTCAAGATGAGGTTGAGGAATAGTGATGATTACAGGAGAAACAGAAGAATGATGAAAAGACTGGAAGATAACCTTTTTGACAAAAGATGCAAGTCCAAGCTACTTCTCAGTGATAAAATTAACTCGATCACAAACCTAACTACAAATAAAACAAAAACCTGTTAATAGAAGGCTTTTCAGTTCAGCAGAAAAAAAAAGATGCTGAAAACTGAGAGCATGTACAATAACTATCAGAACAATGGGTCAGGATGACTTCTCCTTAACTGTCCCTAAGAAGAGGAAAACACTCAAAGACAGATGAGATATCTACCTAACAGCCTAATTTCAACAGAATCACTTCAAGGACTTTTTGTAGCCTGTGTCAGGCAGAAGGGAAATTCTATTATCAGAGCATATCTTTAGACCTCTTCTACAGATATATGAAAATGCCACACGGGTAATTATCTTGAATTACACAATCAATGATCAAATCGCATGCCATGTGATATGATCAAGATTTAAAAAAATACTAATTAAAACAAGTCCCACTAAAGTAGTTTTTAAAATTAGTGTTTTCATCACATTTTAAGAATTACTCTGTGCCAATTACAGTTGAAGAGAGACCTTCTATTACCTAGACAAAAATGAGAGTAAGTTGCCATCTTTAAAGCAGTATAAAAATGCGTAATATGATCCTCTCATACGGCTGCAAACTGAGATGCAAAAGACGGAGTGAACCCTTTATAAATGATCCTGCTATTGTTAACATCAGTTACTTAAACATAAATGTTATTTCCGTGTAAAATGGTGTCCTCGTTTTTGTAATTTTAAACTAACAATTAACTTTTGAAACGAGAACACTTTTTTTGCATTAAGCATGACAGCAATATAAGAGGATAATTAAATATCACAGGAAAGTAATTAGTTTACAAGACAGACTTTAACAAACATACTCTTTTAACTGTTGATCAAGTTGGAGACAAAAGCAGAACGTTACCTGAGCTTTTTCGGTACTCGTTGGTTGTAGGTGTCTGTACAGCACTTTCTTCACAACATCAAGAAACAAACAAGCAACTACTATGAGGATTATGGCAAACCAAGCAGAACCACTTGACAACAGCTGAACAAATACAAAGTACATGTCCTGGGTATGTAAAAACGGCCTGAAAAGTTAAAAGAAGTGGCAATTACTAAAAGGACCTTCTAGAAACTGAAGTACAGCACAGGCAGGCTCGAGCGTATCCTTACGTTACAGCAAGGAGCAAGTCCCTGGGGACGCGGAGTTACACTGCGGGTGTCCATGCAGGAGCCCAGGGGTTTGTTGGGCCTGACCTGCAAAGAAACCCTGGGGGAGGAGGGTACCGAACTCTGGAGGGAAACCTTCTAGTTTAGTTTTAAACGGTGTTGCAGGAAACCAATCACCATTCCTATCCCTCCAAACCCCCCAAATACAAGCAAAAATACATCACTTCACTGATTCAAACCCCAGCATCTTCACTTCTAGTGCAAACATTCACTTATTACATAGCACCTCTGGGAATCTATCTACTTTTTAAAAACAAAAATGCCTTTGTAGTCCCAGGCTGGCAGAGACAAGCACTTCCAGCCCTGAGCACAGGGCAGCCTGGCAGCACTGCTCAAGTTTCTGAAAGAATCACCAGAAGCAAGTGGCCGCTCTAGGTTTAAAAAGTATTTTCTGACCCCTGTCACAAAATTCAGAGCAACCTGGTAGAATATAATACTTCACCGTTTCTTCATAACTTCACTTATTGTATGTGCTATAGAAAGGAGAGGAAAACAATAATAATAAAAAAGAAACACTCACCAGATAATTCCCCCATAAAACAAGGAGAATATGAAATAAAATACAATGGATCCCCAAGTAACAAAATGGTTTATCCATGTCCAGAAGTGAGTTTCTAGAGCCATCTAAAACAAAGATAACGTCAATGAACTTCCTTTCTCCCCCCACTTCACAGACAACGATAAATACTGGTTCTGACTGTACTTACGAACTTTCAGCTCAAACGCTAAATATGGTTGTAACGTGCAAAAACTACAAAGAAAAATTTTAACCATCATTGAAATCAAACACAAAAGTCACTTATCTGGAATCCTCAAGGATCATAGAATGGTTCAGGTTGGAAGGGACCTTAAAGATCATGTAGTTCCAACCCCCAATCAATTACTTCCATATAATTTTTGTATCAATTTTAAATTATTGCGCTATTATATATTTGCCTATATACCCAAACACAGAGAGTAATTATTATAAATAGCATACCTTCATCGTAACAGTTATAACCATAACGGTGAAGACCAAAGTACCGAATGTCCAGTTTCCAAACATCTATGAAAATGGCAAGGCAAAAATCATGGAAGGAAGGAAAAAAAAAAATCAGTTAAGAGCATTCCTGGTAAGTCAGATTCTTCTCAAGTCAGCTACGCTAATGAAACAAGTCTGTGGACATAAGCTTGTGACAACTCATCATCGTGAAAAAGCAAGGACAGAACACAAACTACTAGAAAAAAAAAATACAGCTTCTAAGAGCAAAATTAACAACCAACAAGTCATCTTTCTTCTTGGTTCAAAACAAATCACCACAAAGGCTACATGAGATATGAAGGAAGTCCAAAACAGTAGTATGAAGCGATAGGAAAATGAAGATACCAATTGGATTCATTAAGTACAAGCATCCAATAGAACGCAAATACTGGGTGGAAGGGATTCACGGTAACACAAGTGCAAAACACTTTGAGTTTAAACATTTCCAGATCATTTTCAACATGCAGCATCACCTGAAAGTTCTTTTTTGCCCCAAGCACAATTTTACAATTCAAAAATAATGGTGCCATTGTATTTTTCAAAGAAAATTCTAAGGAAAAGACACTTTGTTTCAAGGCTAGTGAACACAAAATTAAGCTTCATTTCTAAAATGCTGTATGTCACTTTGGTGTTCTCTTGCCCGTGTAAATCAAACTATCAAAACTCTGAACAAGTTCTACAGCAGTAAGATCTCAGCTCTGATAACCAAGCAGGGATGCCGATTCACCATCTCTCTACAGACATGCTGCTCGGACACTCGCTGCCGTCCCACAGCGGGGACCGAGGACATCGCTGGCTCGGACCCGCTTTAGCCACTGACACACCGAACAGTGACCAAACCCTCGGCTCAAACTCCGGGAGCCGGAGCAGGGCACCACATGCAGCCAGGCAATCCAGTCATCCCAGCGTGACCTGTGAGTACAGCGGAGGCAGGGGACGGGATTCGCAGCGTTGTAGTCCTTGTTACAGAGCTCTGACCAAAAGCCCAACAGCCTGATGGCAGACCCCACCACTGCTTTTCTCATCTTTACACAAGGTACAAAATTGAGGCAGCCATCAGTCTGGATTTATTGATAATTTTAAAGATCTTTGTTATAACACATCTTCTGAAGCCTTCTATTTACTTTTCACGCCAATAGCAGCGTTCAACAAGCAACACGCTTGCTGTTCACTGCTGCCATAATCAATCATCTTAAAGTAAGCTGAGACTGCTGCTCCCGAGCGCCCTGTGAAAGAAAGTGTCTTTGCTAACACCGCGCTCAGTGCTCAGAGTTAGAATGCAGAACGCCACCGGGTTCTTGCCACCATTTTATTTTTGAACACATTTACACGGCGGATGCTGCATCCCTTAATCCCGGGAAGTAACAGATACAATATTTTGTATCTCCTCCTCTTCTAAACTCTTACCATTTGCCTGTTAGGTTTCAATATCTGACGACATGCACAGCATGAAAAAGGGGGGGAAAAAAAAATAGAACTAAAAGATCAAGTCGTTGCACAATGTGTTGAGGTAACCTAACAAACCACCAGCACGAACAAATTATTTAGTCTCTTCTGCTCTGCTTTGCTCCCGATGGAGCGCTTGGGCTGACAGTGAGAGCCTGGCGCTGACAGCACCCTGTGTCACCCCCCAAAGCCAGCACTTCTCCGGGGCTGCTCACAAGACAGCACTTCAGCAGTTCCTCTTGCCCTTAGCTCTGGCTTTTTCAGGCAGGCATTAAATACTGCAACACACACAGATGTTTTACTGCAACACAGAGAGTTCCACCAGTCCCGATAACCATCTTTTAGCAGACACAGAGGCAGAGAGTACCTCCAAATAAATTCTAAGACCTTTTTTTTTTTTTTTTTTAAGTCACATCACAGGAAACATGAGAAGCCAAAGGGCATCTGAAAGCTTTATTTCTAGTATGCTCAGTCAACTAAGTATTTTTAAAAAAACCTGAGGCTAACTTATACAAGAAACCATTAAAAGAACCTTCTCCATAAAGTCTGCGTTGACGCCCTGGTCTAGACTTACTGAATATAATCTGTTCCCCAAACTAAACATTTGTTACTAAAGACAATGAAAAAAGCCTGTTCCTGCCTTGCGGGCATTTACTAAGCAATTTTGAAGTGAGGTGCTTTGATGACTGGGATGCCCAGAAGCACACTGGTTCGCAGTGTAACGTTACTTCACTGGAGGAACACTGAAGGCCCTTTGCCAATTCACAAGAACTTCAAAGCCACGCAGCTTGTAACAAATGGCAAGAGAGGACACACTCAGACCTCAGTTGTAAGGGACATTTCAGTCTGAAGCACAACTATTTTAACCTCCTGATCAACCACCTCACGATGAAACGGGTACTCCAGCTAGCTGCACCGCTCCCCTCTCGGCAGGGACACTAACCCGCCGCTTCACACGCTCTCATCTTCGGCACTCGAGACAATTCTGCCCATTGTACATCATTATATGGAAACCCTTTTTTTGCCTCAAGCTCCTGAGCTCGTGCCCACTCCTTATCACCAGGGGACCCCAGCAAATACAGCATGATGCTGGCTTTGTACCTCCTGCCATTGCTTAACATAGCAAGGGCCTCCAGGAGAACCAGCGAGCGCTTCATGGCAGCAGCAAGAATGGCGTAAGGAGAGAGGCAGTTTTGCTACCCGTAACAGTTTTATGAGAGAAAAATAAGCACCTAATTGTTCTACATTGGGTTAACTAACTCAGAACTGGGGACAATGAGGAAGCAGGCTTGTAATGGTTTCACCCAAGCTTTGGAGTTTTTTGTATAGGATTTTTCCTGAGAACTTTAACATCAGTGTCAAATTAATATTTGATGATTTCACTAAGTTACTGCCTTAAAAACATTTATTGAATAAAAAGTATAATTTAAAAGCAGCTTGCACCACTTATTTTTTAAAAATTCTGAGTAATTAAAATAATACATTTTCAGAAGAAGCTTTAAGACTTTTGGCAACTTCCAGATTTAAGCCAAATATTATAACAGATGCTAAAGAGAAGCCATCGTTTGACACTGCAATTAGGTCCAACTCAAAACGAGCTTTGAATGAATTACTATAAATTCTCATTTACTAAAGTTATGACACAGGATTTTGACAAAACTAGTATACAAAATAAAATTTAAGACAGTCATAATACATTTATTATCTTGAGAGATATGTTCTTCATGGACATACACTGTCTGACAACATGCCTTACAGCTTCCACACTAAGAAACGTTACTCTTGAGAGGACACACGAATAGTGGTAAAGCATCTTTGGTAATTACATAGTTCGTAAAAATAATAAAAAAAAAAATCTTAGATTTTTCTGACACAAGAGGATTTTTCAAAAAACCATTAAGAAACAGCACCAAAGATACAGTGGTAGAATAATTCTTATGATGTTGTACCTGGCCATTTCCCAGCAGAGAAGTGTCTTCTCCCATTAGAAGATACGAGCCATAAAAGAAAACAAATGCATGAAAGAAGCCCAAGATGGTCCAGTAAAGAAATGGTTTAAACCCCAGATGGGCATTTTTACTGATGTCTCTGCAGGAAAAAAAACAGATTTGGGATTTCAGATTGTCTTTATATAACCCATCAGCTATTCACATTGCACGACTGCTACTGCTTTGAATAAATGTAACCTTCGACTGCAGCAAGATACATTTAACAAATGCTGACATATGAAAAAAATACATAAATCACGGGCAAAAAAAGAACTCTCAGTTCTCATGATTTGCCTCTGCTTTATGCAGGGATCACCAATGGCAAAGGGTCTCTAATGGGTCAAATTCAAAATGGCACAAATTAGAATTCTTCTCCCTGCAGGTGGAATTGCAAGAGTAAGTAAAAGCCAGATCTCCTGACACTTGCCCCTCGCTCTGCTTGAAAGACATTTAGGAAAAGAGAAACATCTAAGAGACATCTCTTTTACAAAAATGCATACTTTTTTTTACTCCAAAAAGCAGTATGCAGTGCAACATGCTACCACTGGGAGGACATCTAATTCTATAGGAATTCACTTCCTCTCTTAGTAAAGCATTTTTTGTGGTAATTCCCCTAATCACAGCCTCCTAGTTCTTCACGTGCGCGTCAGAGGTTCTCACCTCCTACATGTAATGCAGGAGAAGGCTGCCAATTGCTTGAGCTGACCAAGCGCTCAGTTCTCTCCCAGTCTTAACGTGACTGACATAAAAAGATACTTCTCTTAAAATACCCATGTTAATTAACTTTCAGGATGTAAATTGTGTAGCTGCAGTTCTTCCTCGACAAGACAGTTACTAAAAATCACATAGATTACAGATAAAAATACTGCAGGAACGCATAATAGCAAGTTCAGACTTCTGCAGATGCCACTGTTCTAAATTACGTGCTACTGTGACAGTAGCTTCAGATATACGTACCGATAAAGCACAGGTTTACTCTGTAATACATGCGGATGCACATGCTGCTCAAAAAGACTGTATATGAGGACAGGCAGGGAAGTGAAACAAATATTGTACAAAGTCAGGTATACACTGTCATAGAGCGTCTGAAAAGGGAAAGAAGAATTACTTTGAGTCTTGCGAGGAAAAAAAATTGTATTTATTAAAATTTATTAGCACACTAATAAATAAGCAACAAATCATTAATTACATTAATTTACTAGTTAGATAACAAGCTATACTCACATAACCATCTAGTAACTTCAAGCTATCAAATATAGAAAATGAAGCTGGATATTTAAGTGCAAAGTCTGTGCTGCTCCTGTGTAGTTCATTCCTGTTTCTGTAGTTATTTACCCCGTTTCACACACATTTACCAAGACGCAAGGCATCCAATACTTACTTGTTGTGAAAACAAACAGAAGAACTGATATAAAAATTGTGGTGTAATAAAGCACACATTCTGCAAAAAGAAAAGCAAAGGCAATAGTTAATCCTCAGTACATGCTTCGCAACTCTAAAAGAAACTGCCAACTCTTACAAGCCGTAAAAATACACGGGGAGAGCATAAAGCATTTCAGGATTTTCCTTGGCAAAGTGAAGCCATGTGTTTTGCTTGAGAGCACACTGTTTGTCCTTTAGGACAACAAAGCTGAAAAACAAACTTAATTATATGTGCTTGATGAACACATCTCATTATGGGAGTAACAGTAGTATTAAAGGAGGAGAAATCCACCCATTTTCCCTTCAGTTTCTTTTTTTAAGAGTTTCTTTGCAAAATAGTTTCCATATTTCATTCAGGAAAGCCTGGGCCCTGCTGATGTGGGCTTTTTGCGTGCAAGTCGACAAAAACAAACCCCCAAACCTAAGAGCATGTCGTCATCTTGAAACAAGAGCAACCAACAGAAGATAAAAAGTGTCTCGTTGGCCAGCACTAGAATCTCAGATGAATTTCAGGTAAAATAGTGGATTTTGACTTCTTATCAAAAGTGATGATCGAGTTAAAAAAAAAAAGAGGGGGAAAAAAAAGAAAAGATGTTAGCATTTCAAACACCCCAGCCCAGGACTGAGCTCCCAGGCCTGTTTCCCATCCCTCCTCCCGGCGTTTCGCGTCTGCTCAGCCCGCTCTCCCCCTCTGCAGGCCCTTCACTCCCTCAACTGCTTCCTGCGCTCTTTCTTCCTTTAAGAAAGGTGAATGAATTTGGTTAATATTAGATCCATAAACAAAAAAGGTTATACTCTTACATCAAAGCATTTGATTTCAAGCTGCTAATGCTTCTTTCAGAAAGCAAACATGTCTGCCCCTCAGCCTAGGCAAACTCATAGCGGTATTTAAAACCCGTTTCTAGGTGGAAGTACTACCCAGTTTCACAGGTAAACTACTGCATTTAGCTGTAAAGTAGCAAAAAAGCCCAGAAAACCTGTTTGAGCAGAGATTTAACCTGTTCCCAACAAAAACGTTAGATCTGAAATAAATTTCTTGCTGGGAAGAAGCCACACATTTTTCTGTGAACTCGAAGACTTACCTTATAAAAAAAGTACTGTACAAGGGTTGCTATTCTAATATAGTAAAAGTGCCCATGAACAAAAAGCAACTTGGAGAGGAATTTAAACCGTGCTATTGCATAGTCACTGTTTCTTACAGCCTGTCTTCCTTCCTTGCCCATGATTCCTGTAATATTTGGGAAACAAAACAGGAAACAGGTTAAACATCATAAAAACTGAAGTTTAAAAAAAACAAACCCCAAAAACCTGAAGCTACAGTTCTGTTTTCCTGCACCTCAACATTATAAAGTCTTCAGCAACTTTCAGTTCCAGATGAAGGCATTATTCCTGACACTTACAACTATGGGAAACTACTAATTTGATGCTGCTTCAATTAAGAAAAAAAATGAAGAAGGAAAAAGGACTATTCCTATAAGCTGTTCTTGAGAAAAAATCTATGGGAAGACATAGAAATTATAACGCTCATAAAAAACCCAAAATTCCCAAACCCCAAACCATTATCAATCCATCATTAAATTATCAATTTACTTACTATGCTTTACTTCAGAGAGTTCTTTCCTACAGTACTTTCTGGGAATAATATATGGCTTATACTCAACAGCAGAATAAAGGAAAGGCTGTTCTTACAATAGCAGTTCACTTACTCTGACGGGCTGACAATACTTGTCACTTGTCACAGCTGAACACAAATTCATTTCTAAAAACTAGTATTAAGATTAGGATAAGCGTACACAGAGAACTCAAAGTGCTCTTTTACAGAAGAAAAGTGGCCCAGGATTCCTAAAACCGGACACTTAAAAGTGGTTGCTCTTAAAAAAAGAAAAGAAAAAAACAAGTCTAAAAGTCCCCTGTCACCCTCCATGGCAAAGACTTGCTAGTTTTTAACCAATGTACATGTAATGTCTAATATGCTACAGATTACAATAAAAACTTGGATAATTTTATTTTTAATAAGCTTCAGTTAGTTGATAAACTACCTGCAGAATCAAGCACAATTTGCTATTGGCCTGTAACCTTCTCAAGCAGGCTATACCCATGGTCTTCAAAACCACGGCCACACGATTTACATGATAAACATCGTAAACACCTTTTCCATCGCAAAGACTGACAGACTGAATGTCCTGATGTACCAGTACCTATGGAAGAACCTTCAGCATTTACTATTGGAACAAACACCACCCAACAAAGTCAGTGAAGGAAATACCAAAACGCTAGGTGATGGGTCCCAGTTCAGTTACAGCCGTGTTTTGGTCATGGCCAGCTAAGAGAAAATAACATAAAGAGAGCAAAGCACCAAGCTTAGCTGAGACTCAATAGCAGCCTCTCCAGAGATGTACTGAAAGCCTTCTCCTCAAAGACAAACGGCATTTTTACAGCGGTACAGACACGGTGCAAACAGCGGCAGTTTAGCACAAAGAAAGGTTTGAAGGTCAAATTTACACAGGAACTCAGAACCTGACAAAGTCTGAAGTTAGAGATATCCACTTCCAGTATCTGAAGCAGAGTAATTCTGAGATTCTAGTTACCGAGAATCTTTGCTGCTCTTAAGGCAGCATCAAGCAGGACTTCTGATTATTGGTAGACTACACAATAAACCTGACTTGTGAAAGCCAACAGCCTTAAATTTCAAATTTCACTAAAACTCAGCTCCAACAGATGACTCAGATTAACATCCAGTCATTCACAGCTGCAAAACTGTTAGAAGTTTATCTGTTTATAAACACTATTCACGATCTAATCCTCTACTACAATTTGCATCTTATTTGCCTTTCTCTCTTCTAACAAAAGCGAGTTACCTATGCCAACGTGTGCTTCTTGTATCATGCTCACATCGTTAGCACCATCACCGATGGCTAATGTTATAGGTTTCTCTGGAGACGTTTTTAACAGTCGCACTACCTGGGGGGAAAAAGGTAGAAATTTTTCAAATTAGACAGATAGTCTATCTACAAAACCATACTTCTCATTCCCGAGTATCTTAGGTTGCCTACCTGTAAATATAATTACTACGTTTCCTGAATGTGCATGCCTGGGTAAAACATATCTTCAGCACATCACATCTGCAAATTCACCGCTCCTTTAGAAAAGCTGCTTGCTTTGGAGCACAAGCTTTATTTACATATTATGCCTGACTTGAACTTATTTTGCAGTTCATATTTAGATGTTCTTTCACAACTCTTAATTTGGTGCTTTATGATGCAAAACAGTCAAGTAGAAGTTGGAACTGAACATTTACTTAGGGAGTAATCCAGATTTAATACCCTTTACCAGACATGCCCAGATTCTTCACATTTTCAATATTTTACAGCATAAGCAATGTGCCCTTGTGGCCAAGAAGGCCAGTGGTCTCCTGGCGTGCACTGAAAAGAGGGGCCAGCAGGTGGAGGGAGGTCATCCTCCCCCTCTGCTCTGCCCTGGGGAGGCCCCAGCTGGAGCACTGTGTCCAGTTTTGGGCCCCCCAGTTCAAAAAGGACAGGGAATTGCTGGAGAAAGTCCAGCGGAGGGCTAGGAAGATGCTGAGGGGATGGAGCATCTCTGTGCTGGGGAAAGGCCGAGAGCCCTGGGGCTGTTCAGCTGGAGAAGAGCAGGCTGAGAGGGGATCTCATCAAGGCTCAGCAATAGCCAACGGGCAGGGGGCAAGAGGATGGGGCCAGACTCTTCTCAGTGGTGCCCGGGGACAGGACAAGGGGCAACGGGCACAAACTGGAACATGGGAAATTCCATCTCAACATGAGGAGGAACTTCTTTCCTGTGAGGGTGGCAGAGCCCCGGCACAGGCTGCCCAGAGAGGTGTGGAGTCTCCGTCTCTGGAGACATTCCAACCCCGCCTGGACGCGTTCCTGTGCCACCTGCTCTGGGTGACCCTGCTCTGGCAGGGGGCTGGACTGGATGGTCTCCAGAGGGCCCTTCCAACCCCTGACAGTCTGTCATTCTGTGAAAGGTCACAGAGGAAACTTACTCGGCAGTACAAGTAGATTTAAAAGATTAATTTCCTTTGTTTTACTTGTCTGGACAGATGAACTACCAATGGAAGGTTCTAATTCTGCTCCCTACATTCCATGCTGACCAACAAGTCACACAAAAGGTCAGGCAAACAAAGCAGTTACAGAAATCCTTGTCTCCCCAAAGCACGGTAAAAACATCTATGAGACAGTCCTGATTGTACACTCCCTTACCTTTGCTTTCTGAAGGGGAGCCATGCGACAGCACAACACTGCTGAACAGTTTTTGCAAACGTCCATGAACAGTTTTTCATGTTCCCTGAGTGCAAGAGAGAGGCTGGTCCCATCCACAACCAGGCCGTGCTGGATAACGTGATCTTCCTTTATTCTAGTCGGGGACAAAAATGTTGGCTTTGTATCGGTGTGACGGAAAAGTTTATGTTTTGTTATGAACTATGCAGTTGCCCAAACAATAAAGAAAGAAGTTAGCCTGTTAGACAGACTGCTTCTTCAAGTCTGTTAATATATTCATAAATAGATTTCTAAAAAGGCAACTTCATGTGTTTGGCACATACATTGAAGAGGTTGTCATAAAATTAGAAAAGAAAACTAACCTAAGATCATCACTGAGCTCATGACGTCTCAGGCACATTACCTCTTGGCTAGCTGCCTCAGCTGCTCTGCGCACGTGCTGTCTGACTTGTGCTGCACGAGCTCAAGGATGTTCATGGTTCTGTGAAAGTGTCCACACGATAAACTGACGCTAACGGCTGTTTCGTGCTTATCTCCAGTGAGTACCCACACTTTGATACCGGCCAACCTGAGGGCTTCTATCGTTTCTTGAACTTTCTCCTGCAGCCTAGAAACAAGAAGAAAATCTTAAACAACTAAACACTTTACAAAAAAAAAAAAAAAGAGCCCACTCTATAACTCCAGGTTACTCCTGTGACCCCACTGTCATGGTGATTGAAGACTGCATTGCCAATGGTACACACATTTTCAGAGAATCGCAGCCTGGCAGACGACATTCCATTACCAGCAATAGAACAAAGGCCTTGATGAAACAGAAACTGAACTTCAATGCTGCTAAGCGATCAGAACTTTGTAATAAGCACATCTTATTCTAAGTTAGGCACCACTGCTGTATTTGAGAAGCTCTAAAACAGTCCACCACAATTACCATCTACTGTGGTAAATGAAAAGCTTTTAAGTGCTCCATCGGTACACTCCAGTGTACAATACACCCTCTGACTTACAGAATGCTTCGGAAAGTAGCTATGGATAGACGTTTTCCCAAGGAATTAGCCATTGCCCTATTCACTGCAATTATTCCATTTCACATACATTGAATCTCTCCTGTTGAAGCGCAGTGTATGCCATCGTTATTAAGCCACAATCAGTTGGTACACCACGTGCTTTGAACGCTCCCCAAGCCAAAGAGCAGTAAACACACTGAACAAGAACAGCACACAACTTTGGGCGGTGGTGGGAAAGGTTTTCATGGCACACATCATATTTCAGTTATAAATCCTAAACTCGCTACGTTTTTGAGCGTAGTTAGCAGGAACTCCATTGCATACTTGTCTTCTACTCCTGTAGCCCCAAGCAATTCCAGATCCCTTTCTATGAAGTTGAATACATCTGCTAATCTCTCTTCCCGTTGTTGTAAGGCCGTCCTGGCCTCATGCAGGCGTTTGCCAACTTCTTGGTACTCCTCAGCCGTGAATCTTCTGTAGGCTACGCACAAAGTTCTTAGTCCTTTCTGTAAGAAAATAAAAGACTACATTCAGCATAGACGAGATTCTGACCTAACAAGGTGTCACCTGGAATTTGTTCACTTCACATCACAGAATTTGTACCAGAAGAATTTTCTTCTAGTCAGCTGGGCAAACGTATACCCTTACCAAGGCAAATTCATCCACATGTATCCTGGTTTTGTCTATTTCTCCACTCCTACTACGAGGAAGAATGGAAGATTCTGCTCCCTTTGTGAATAAAAGCTTTTCCCCTAAGAAGTAAAACAGAACAGAGGTTAAGAATACATACCGTTTAAGAAGTTCTCAACTGCAGCTTGTGCAACTTCTGATCACTTACCTGAGGGACTCTCTACAATGACACTCATTCGTCTGCGATTTGGATCAAACTCCAAAACATGAAGCAATTTATACCTGTATTTTGTGTTTTAATAGAAAAGGGAATGGGAAGAAGCAGTTTTAGAGATAAACTTCCAAAGACCATGCTTATAAATGTCCACTCACCCCACAGAGCTGTCCCCAAAGTGTCATTTTCATATAGAAACTCTAAAAGCGATGCTATCACTGTGGAGCAACAACCACTGTTAGGGGTGTTTGTGCAATTGATTGCTTTTCATCACTTTGCATACTTTTAATTCCATTCTATAAAAATAAAACATTCTTCTACCAGTAGGAATAGTTTCTTGAACACGAGCTTTACATACGGAGATTACAATCAGCTCCTACCTTTTCCTTTATCCTCTGTTATTAGTGCAGGCATAACTTTGAAAACTACAGTGTATTTCTAACACTTGTGAACAAGCTACAGAGTCAAAAAAGAGCGTAGGTTCCCTGGTGACCGGACTATTTTTTGTTATGTTACCACTAGTTTAGAAAACTAATTTTAGACATTTAAGTTTAAAGTACTGCCAACTGACACTGATCACATGGATAAACTGTGCTATGACACACTGCAGATATACAAGTATCAATAATATTTCTACCCATTTTGGGAAACTTTAAAATATGTAATTAGATTATGCATACACGACACTGATTCTGGGAACTTCTTGAACTTAAGGCACAAACTTTAAGACTTGAATAAGTAATCCAGTCTTCCAACTCGACCACAGTCTCACCCTTTGAGGAATGGGCGAAGATACAAACCCTTACAATACACGCCTACACAGAGCAACTCACAAAAAAATCTTGCATCTCAGTTTCAACTGGGAAGGAATAAGATGCAAGCTGTCTTGAAGACATCAAGGGAAAAGCATTAAAAAGAGCATGCTGTGGAAAGGCAAGGTTTTCTTATAAACAGGATGAAGAGGAGAATGCTACATTAATCTTCAGTACCGTGCTGTCCTTCAAAAAAACCAAGGAATGAAAATGAGTACCTTTCTGGTTTTCCAAGACTTTTTATTTCCATACTGTCCCCACTAGTTCCAGTAAATACTACTCCAACCCTGAAAGGAAAAGAAAATATATGTTTAATCATCAATTTTAACATAATGCCTATTGATTGTTGGAGGAAGAAAAGAAGAGAGAGAGACCCTATATTATAGCCCCCGCTACTGCTCTCTGTTTCTAGAGCAAGTGAAGAATGCCCGCTTCCTGTAGTATTTTAACAGGAACATACTCCATATCCCTACAATTTCTCAAGGATTTCCATCAACATTTTAAATCATCACGCTATATATGCCCAGGTTTTTGTGTATTTTATTTTTGTATGTTTTCACAGTGAACTGACAATGCCAGGCCCTGGGCTTTACAGACTTTCTGCGCAATTCCTGAGGTTGCCTTTACCAGGAACTGCTCGCCCTCGTAGGCAATTCCTACAGTGGAGTTTTGGCAGTCCCGCTCACCGGCTTGCAGCTTCCACCAAAGCTTTCTCATCCGGTGAAGAAGCGTAATACTCCAGCGGGGCCGTGATGCCGTTGGCATGCCAGGGCCCATCAGCACCATCTGTCTGATCTGCATTGATCTGCACTGTGTGACAAAGGCAAACGGCTTTCAGGAAGAGTTCTTCCTCTTTCATCTAGAAGCAAGAAAAGAAAAACACTTTATTTGTAACATTTAGATATCAACCCAGTTTTTAACATATTTTTAAAGTATGCTTTTAACTGAAAATCTGCCAAATATTCCATGTGAACTACGCAGATCTCAACATGTCCAATAAATATTATTTATTCGGTAACACTTAATAGCTTCAAACTATTCAGAAATTCTGACTATTTAAAACATGCTAATGCTAGAAGACTATTTCTCTGAAATAAAACACTTTCTATCTAGGATGCATAATGGAGGGGGGAAAAAAAAAGTCTCACCAAACTATGCCTATTTCCATCTGGAGAATCTTCAGAAAACCCCTCTGGAGTTAGTTTACCGTTGACTTCTTGGTACTTTATGCCATTAATGGAGCACTCCCGAAACTGCATCTCATTTTCAGTTAACGTACCGGTTTTGTCTGTAAACACATACTCTACCTTTTGTAAAACAAAACAAAAAATAAACTTGGAGTTGCATATACTTGTTAGAAGAAAAAAAAACCAAACCCAAACCCCAAAAACCTTAACTTATACTCTCCACACCTTTTTTTGATCATATAAAAATTTTAAATTTCTGCCATCAGATATTTATACCTTATTTTCAAATTAATCAGAAATCAAAGTGCAACCAATAAAAAGTCTGCAGTAATGAATTTTGATATTAAAAAAGAAGTAGAGAGTAGAAGGTCAAAAAAAAAGAAGAGATCACGTAATTTTTACTCTACCTGTCCCAGTTCCTCATTGAGGTCTGAAGTATTTACTTGTGCTCTCTGGTTTGTTTCTTCGTGATAGAGGTCAAGATCCCAGCCAATAAAAAAAGATCCAAGAAACTTCTGCATCTCAACAGTCACATAAAGTGATATAGGTATGATAAAATTGTAAAGTACCAGAAAAGCAAGAAAATCTGAAATAAATCGCAGGATCTACAATAGAAAAAGAGAAAATGTAAAGATTACTGCAGCGATCGGGTGAAAGGTGGTTACTTAGTGATGTGTCTGTATGTACAAAAAATGAAAAATTGAGAGAGCCGGAAGAGACCAAGTCCCACGCACAGATGAGAGAGAACACACGCAGTGACAACGCAGGCATGTCCAGGCGCCCCAGGAACACGCCTTCAGACTGATGCAAAGACTGCCCTAAGCTACGGCTCGATGTGTCCATTTGCAAGTTCATTAATTTTTGTCCTTTCTGCTGAATCTGTCGGGAGGGCTGCCAGTTAATATTAAATGCCATGGTGATTCTGCTTTTAAACACGTCTCTTTCAGAGTCGGGTCTGAAAAAACCGAATGTGTTCCCCATTCCATCAAACACCACCATTCACAGGCTTTTCTGAGGAACCATAAATGGTGAAGGCAAACAACTGATATTCCATGTTGTCAGAGGAACCTGCAAGGATTCTGCATTGTTTCAGGACAGCAGAGCGACAAGAGGGCTCCTGTCTAGGGGCATTCCCCAGTGACGTGGGTGATCCAGACTACACGACAAGAAAGAGACGGTGTGTATTTGAAGGACACAGACTTCTCTTATGCCTCTTCAAATCATTGTGTTTGAGACACACATTTTGAGTAAACAGCTATGTAACAGGATAGAAATTTCTCTTCCTTAGGTATGACAATTTTAACAATCTCTGAAGTGCAATTTTACCATCTCTTTGAACTCTTTTTCATTTCACAACAAACTCAATATCTAAATTGTACGTTGGGAAGACTCTTACCAACACCTGAATACTGAGCAAGGGAGAGTAGAGATGCGAAAAAATGGGACATCTCTTTCACCTCCACCAGATATTGGTGTAGAAGAACTTCTTGAAGAAAGGGACTATAGAAGTAGTCAACAGTTTGCAAAAGCTAAGGGTTCTTCCTAATTAGGGAGTGTTCCTATGATTACTTAATAAAAGTCAGTAATAAAAGTTATATATACTTAATAAAAGTCAATACCAACAACTAAGGTTTATCTATATATTAGATATATATATATATATTATATATAGAGAGAATATATATATTACCTATATAGATATATCATATATATCTCTATATATTATATATATTATATATATATAGAATATATATATTATCTATATAGATATATTATATCTATAGATATATATCTATATATACACACACACACACACTCTCTCTCTCTCTCTCTATAACTAAGGTCTGACAAAAACCTTGGGAAGTTCTGCGCCTCAAGAAATCTTCCAAATTAAACCAGAAAAGATAAATAAGAACACAGAACATCAGAAATGTGTCCTAACAAAACCCAAAATTTTCAAAAAGCTTTGTCTTTTCATAAAAGAAGAACAGTCAGTAACAGAGACAAGGTATTTCTGCACAAGGTAGAGGCTACGTAGGACTAACTCTCTTAAAAATACTGAGACAAGAGCAGACAGACTTGCAAGTGGATCTGTGGCAGTGACACCTAAATCCAATAGGGACATAATAAACGTAACATTCAGCATACAGCGGTTGAGGGTTCCACAGACAGGCAACTGGGTAAAACTACATTACCTTACTGCTGTTTCTTTCATGCTCTGTTTTTCCATTATACCAAGGCTCATCCCATTTTTCTTCAGCTTGCCATGCATACTTTAAGATAGTACTCAGAATGGCTTCAAAGAGGAGGATTATTAGATAAATAATCAAAAAGGAATTCATGGACCTACAAAGAGGCAAAAAAACCCCAAAGCAACTTCAGTTTACTTTATTTCATCTGTTGACACACTGTGGTTACATGAATTGATCACAAACTCACTGGACAAATTTTTCTTTTAAATGTTTCCCACGTTTGACATGGATAGAAAGTTTCTATGTGACAAACAAGCAACAGCAGCAGAAAGAAATCCTACATCTGACTCAGATACACTCTACATGTAACAAAACCCCACCAGCTGCCCCGTGTCACCCCTCTTGTCCGCGATTTTGGGGGCTGCTTTCTCCTTCCCTGCCTGCCTGAGGATCTAGCGAGGCTGCGATGGCAGATTCAGTACAAACCACTGCATAAATCCAAGGCTGCACCTTGCCCTGCAGTTAGAAGAGTACTACCGATTGCTTCTGATTATTTAACCCAGGCCATGCCACGACTAGGACATACTCAAACTTGCCTTTACATTCTGCAGTGCCAGCCAGACCACCTTTCACCCCTTGCTTGGACGACTGAACTTTTCTTGTGCACTCTACAGTTTTATTTGTACCTGGCTATAGAAGAATAATCAATCTCGTGTTTGCAAAAGAATGTCAGGAGGCTACCTCAGACTTTTAGTAACCGGAATAAAGGCAACGTATCAGAACTACTTTTCCTTTTAAAATAATTCACAAGGTTCAACATACAAATCTTTATTATAGTAACACCTATCCAGTAACTATGAGCAAAGATTTTTAAAACTGAGCCTGCAACCTGTGCTAGAAGCAAGATTCACTGCAAAACATATCTGGATAGGCTATGTCCTTTAGACTATGTGAAAAGCAAAGCTATTTTCCATGATATCATATACTAGGATTCAGGACAAAGATTTGCAAGCAATTAAGACTTCATTTCAATCCATCCTCTTCAAAGGCACGACGCAGTTTTACAGTAGAGGATGCAGAGAACAACAGAGGCTGGGACCATTGTGAAAACTATCTCGGAGCATCTAGTTCAAGCAGCATTTCACCTCTCATTAAATGACCTCCACATCTCAGAAAAACAAACCTCCTGAACTGCCTTTTCCTGCATTATTCCTGTTTATGCTTGGGTATTTCAACTTTGTACACTACTGATTAATCAATAAAGGATGAAATATCAAAAAACGCGTTTTATCTTTATAGCTTCCTAATGGAGGCAAAGCAATTGCACTCTCTTCCCTTGCCCACAACTCAGTGAGATCATCAGGGTTTTAAGGTTACCAAGGAAAAACTAAGTTAAAACTCTACAAATAAGGAAGATATTAGAAAATAAACATACTTTTCTACTGCTGACCGTTTCTGAGATTTACTCTTGTAATTTAATGCCATCTTTGTCTCCATACCTGTATACACTGCAACACCTGGGAAGGAAGGCGAGGGGGAAAGAGTTATATTTTATTTTCTGCATACGCACAATTTGCAGAATTTTTCATTTTAAGAGACATAGGGTAAAATCAAGACGTGATATTACTTTTGTGTTTACTTCAGTACAACAGTGAGACAGTATTTTATAAGTATTTGCAATATTCTGCTGAAGTAAAACAGTACCACTGAAGCAATTTTAACACCTACTAAAACGCTGTTCGTTATTATGACTGTACTGCTCTTCAATATGTATTTTATGGAAATCAGAATGGTAAATCTCAGGAGAAAGTCTTGAACAATGGGTAACAGTAACAACAGTCATTTATCCATTGAAGTTAAGTTATTCCTTTATCAAACCACTTCAAATACTTTCATAGAGCTGAACTGGAACTTTATATCCTTAGAGATTCTTCAGCATAATATCATTACTTTCATCTATAATCATAACCCCTCAGGTAACAGTCAGCAAGATTATTACAATTTCTTCAGCGCAAGTAGAATTAAAGCACAGTTCACTAAGATGTTTTAATAAGAGAATGCTCTTTAAATATTTAGGTGTCTACAAACCAAATATTTCTTTAGTGTTTTTTAATCTTGCTCCACGAAGTAAGAGACTTTCAGGCCCAAGAGGTCTAAAAAGAAATAGACATGTCAGCATTTAAAAATTAGTTTTTCTGTAGGATTTATGAAAACCAGTTTTCTATGCAAAGTTGTCCCATATCCCCTATGAATTCCCACCGCAACAACTCCAACCCCACCCTCATTTAGGTCCACCTTACCCTTGTACCACACCTCACCCCCACATCCCCACAGAGCTCTCAGGTTGCCTTCACGTCTCATCGGGCCACTGCCACCCTCTCCCACCACTCTTCAACAGCCCAGAACTGGTGCGTGAGCTAAATACACCAAGCGCCTGTGTCGGAGAGACCTTCAGTTACCCGAGAAGCCAGCGGGCAAAGAACCTGGCGAGCTCACAGTGCCAGAGGAGTGCCATTTTTGCTTTGGCTATTTCACTTATCGCATTTCTACCCTCAGTCAAACTGCAATGATCTAGCAGGTTCAAAAGCCATTCAGACCAGAGAAACAACTAGATGGACACACCACCACCACACCAGTGCAAGTTCTGCTTCCTAAGGCAAGAGTAAAGTGTCATAAATGTTTTTTCCTCAGATCTGTGACACCACAGTAATACATTCACTTCACTGGCTAAGTTAACTGTGACAGCGTTGGGAAAATAAAGGTCCAGTTCGAATCGCGGTTCATACAAGGTTAGAGCCCTACGTTCTGCTCCAGTGGCTGTATCATCTTTAGGAACTGCCAGCATGGTTGGTTTGAAATAAATAAAAGGTGCATCCACTATTTTTGCCAGTGTTTCAAATGAAAGCAGAAACGGAACGACTGCAGTGGCCAGGGTAACCTACTGGGTAGAAGCAAAAGAATCAAAGATCGTATACCAAGTGCTACAGCGCACGAGCCCTTGGCTTTGCCTCACTTTGCCATTCGCTGTACCACAGGCACTCCACCATCACCACTATAGGAACAAAGCTCTTACACTTGAAGTTCCTTTGAAAGCACAACCCGGAGTTACTCAAAAAACACCCCCCAAACCCAACCCCCACCTGCCACAGGTAAACATTTAACTTAAATGTTCCCACAAACGTGACAGTTGCCATCACAAATACTGTGGGCACCAGTTATACGCAGGGATTACGATAGGGTCTTTAAATTACACGTACATATGTTAATATTTTAGGCTAGACTGAAAAATTGAACTTAAATGGGACTAAATGCTCAATCATTTAATTTTTTTTTTTTAATAAGAAACCTAATGTATTTTTCCGCATTCAAGTGCTTTTTGCAGTTCGTAAAACCAGTCTGAGAAACCCAAAACCTGGATCAGCGCAGCACGGACTAGACAAATTGATCTTTGCCAGTCAGAAGATACAGCTCCACCAGGAGTCAGGACTTGCCATTATTTTTCACGCTCTCTACAAACAGGCTCTGTTATATGTTATATGTTGCCAACTAAATTATTTCGATAGATTATCCCAACGGTGAACCTGTCAAGCTTGGCAGTAATGAATTCTGAAAAGCTCCAGGAGAAGTAGCACATAAAGCGACCTTGAGAACAGCCGAGTGGGATTTTGGAGGGGTTCGGGCGAGGGTTTTTCGTGGGGGTGGTCAAGGCACTGGGCTCGAGGCCAAGTGATCTGCCTTCAACATTCCCGTAGTTCTTGTGGAACCACTGACAAACCATTGCGTTACTCTGAACTCCATGATGCTCCTATCTAAAACCGAGAGATGTTTGCCAGCCTTGCAGGAGGCGCCCAGATTGAAAAAAACTCGCAGTTCTTCAAGACACGCACTACATGGAAAATAATACTGCTTTAATATCTGATTCAGGTAGGAACTTCACTAAAAAAAAATAAATGTGTAAAGGGTAACATTTTGGATATTAGAAGAGTGAAGGAATCCCAACAGATTTACCTGTTTCTGTGCCACATTCATACATCATAACATAGCACTTCACATTTTAAGACGCGGTGACCAAATTTTTTTTGAAAGCTTGATAATCAACAACTCTCAAGAGAAAACACTTAAATAACTTGATGATAAATATTGCTGAAAATCTGGCCATTTCTTGTGAGAGATTTCCCTGTCTTTATTTCAAACCATGACCTTTCTCACTCCTGTTCCTCCTGTTTTCTCTCCCGCCCTGTTGTGGCAGGAGGAAGCGGATGAGCAGCTGTGTGGATGTGTGGCTGCTAGTGGGGCCACGCATTTACCCCCAGCTCCCAATTGCAATTACCCACCACAATTACCAATCTTTTGAGGAAGTCCACACGAGGGTCTGTAAGTGGCTTCACATCTTTATTTGTGTATTTTCACGCGTGTTTAGGTGCACGCTAGTGGCAAGCCGGACTGCGCAGGGAAAGGTTGTGAGCACAGGATTACGTGCACACAACTACGCGTTGACTATTACAGATACCTCTCTTTACAGTCTAGGGAGTACGGAAGCTTTAAATACATACTAAAAGCTACAAATTTGTTAAAACAGACCAATAATTTCTAGGAATTTCAACTGCAAAGATACCTGCAGAGTGCCTCTGATAAACAGATAACAGGGCATCTGCTGTAGCCTATGTAACATGCCACTGGAAAATGTTTAAGATCAATAAGTGTTTTTAATAACAAATAGCAAAAAGTTACCAGCTGATTACCAGTGCCTAAAGACGATCCCCTTCAGAACAGCCAACCTTCCCAGAACTGTCCCATTAAATCTGAAAAACTGGGCAGTAATGAATGAACTTTCACGAATATTTTCTCATCCCCATTTGAAGTTTGTAGCTACCATTGATACTTTTCGTGAAAATACCCTTCCCTTTCCTATATTCAACAGTAACTAGTTTTTGTGATGATCAAGATTTTAACCACCTCCAGCAGTTCTAAACATTAATCTGATAAAATTTTACTTACCGTACGATTTCTTCAGTTTGTTGACTTATAGTTATTCTTCCAACAAATCTATAAAAGATGGCCATATGTTAGAAATATATGCATAAAGACTCAAAAATGTAAAAAACTCCTCTATATTTACAAAAAAAAAGTCATTAATGGTTCACAAGTACAAAATAATCAACTTGTATTAACAAACAAACAATATGGCAACGCTGGCAATAATTTTACAGGAGAGAATTAAGAACAGGAACATTTATCCTGCAAAAGAACAGTCACTTGGGAAAGTCTATTAGGTTTCATTAATAAAACCACAAAATACTATATCTCTTAGTTAAAACAGATTGCGACTTCTTGATCGTTCAGTAAGAAACAATTCCTCAACAAATATAAGTTAGCATATTATCCATCAGAAATAGTAATTTTTCATTTAATAAAGCCAATCTACTCTGTTTTTAAAATCTGACGCTTGCATATTTAGCACGACCCCAACTACAAACAGGGAGATAAACTTCTATAGTAATTGTACCTTAACTTGACGTTCTCTACAAACTGAAGGTCAAATATTTGAACAGCTGTTCAAACTAAGTATCTTAGTTTTTAAGAACTTAATATTTCTCAAAGATCCCAAAGCTTACTTAAGAATAACTGCTGTGATATACTTGGATTTTGAAAACTACTCCTTGACAGCTACCACTTCCCATTGCACGATTCAGGACAAACTTGGATGGGAATATAACTTTTGTTACACATGATACTGTTTTACAGAGCCTAGGGCGTTGCTTGCTGACTTTAAATGCTGAAATTGGAGGTTTTTAATCTAAGTTTTTGCTGCTGAAGAATGGAGTTCAATTCTACTCTTGAGCATAAGCGCATTCAATGCGACCAACACATATCGTTAGAATTAACATAAGCTTACAACAATTTGCTACGGTTTGAGTTAATTCCATTAAAAAAAATACTATATGGCACTGAAATCTCCTGGCAGAGCCTTATACAACTCTTTCTCCAACCTGCTCAGACTCATGGGCCATTTAATTTTTTAAATATGGAAACAAGTTTACCAGTTGGAACAGAAATATAAATAAATGTAATGATTAAAATACAAAAGGCAAATACTATCCTGTAATTTCTGATTTACTACTGAAATACTCAAGTTTAACTTGTCACTTGCAACTTTGAGTAAGCACATATTGTATAAACACTTATGCTAATTATTAAAACCTAAAATTTAAGCAGATGTCTGAAGCTATTTTAAACATTCCTAACACTAAACACTTCATTTTGATTTAATTTCAAAATATTTACTAATAAAGTGCTACCTGTACAGATCTGCTTCTGGCTGCTGACACTCTATGACAGCTACGAGTTTGTCCAGGTTGGCAACAGACTGTAACACTGCTGTTTCTGGGACTGCAATGTGTGTCTGTAAAACAGAGTCCGTTAAGTTAATGACACAGGACTACCGGGGCAAGGCGGGGGGGGGGCGGATTTCAACGGGCTGAAATAAAAATGGCATCGCAAATTAACTACGTTCTATTTCATAGCAGTAACCCAGACCTTAAGATTGGTCTCTCCGTCCAAACTTGCAGTAGTAACATGGCATGAACCGTCAACTCGATCAGATGACAGAAGCACCAGATCAACAGGAAAAGTCTCATCTTTGGCTACTCTGACAATGTCCCCCACCTGCCGAAGGGAACACACGAGAAGTGCACAGAGTTTTACAGGAGCAGAATTCATTTCAGCACTGCTGTCAGTCATGATGAAGCAGGCCACAGTGACTAGTAATGAAACAAGAGCTTTAGCTATGCAATAGAAACACAATTTTCAATTTGTCCGTAGGCACATACCCGAATGTTCTTAGATCTCGTTTTCACAAGGCCACCACTTCGAACAACGTAAACCGGAGCACCGTTCACTTCATTGTCTGCTTTATGTCGTAGCCAGTCTTCATAACCCTTTGGAAAACACATACAAGTTTACTTTTTAAGCAAGAAACCTGTAAAGCATAACAAATATCTTCTCAGCAAATGTGCTTCAAATTACTTGCTGCATAGCCTGAACGCAGTCACTAACTCCTCCTGAGTTTCTGCTACAGCTGTTACTCAAGGGCCTGGGAAACCTCTTAATTTTCACTCACTTCACACAAATAAGTAAAGGCAAATAAAGTAAGAAAAGTGGTGAAGAAACTTAACAGTCCCATGGTCTGTTAAAACAAAGAGGCAGTGACATTTTCTGCAGAAGAGGTCAACAAGCACCCCTTCGATCTTGTATCTACGTGGATTAATATACCACAAAACTGGGAACAGCCACTCACAGTCTTATGTTGGTGTTTTGTTTTGTTTTTTTTTTTTTTTTTTTAAGAGAAGTACCAGATTGAAATTACTTCCTTCTGTTATATCATATAGCACTTCTTATAGTTACTGCCATAGCATACACATGAAATGTTAAGACTTCTCAATTTGGTATGACATGCTGCTCACACGTCAGCTCTGTACAGCAGGAGAAGATGACTGAGGAGGTTTTAGTTCTTTGAGAGTCCTAATGCAACAGTTTGCAGCAACTGAGTTTTTAATGGATAAATTAAGTAGTTTTCCTTTACCCAATATTCAGCACCTCTTTAAGCACCCTTTATCCCACGCACACACATGGGTAAACATTCAGAAGAGTGAACCCAGGTATATTATTCCCCTCCTATTTCCCTCAAGTACCACTACCTTGCTTATTTAATCTAACAGCATGCTTTTCAACAGCACAATCTCTGATGCCCCAGTCTAGCTACTGTTTGGAAAGCCGCGCAAGCAAGCGGAAGGGATGGATCGGTCCACGCACGAAGTTCAATTGCCTGTTACATCCCGGCAAGACTCCCACACCGCATTTGCAACAATAGGGACATTTCCTAAAACGTTCTTCTGTAGGTTTAAAATCTGTGAAAGAGTTAAAACCACTTCCTTGGAAGTCTGCAGACAGAAACGGCAGGCATACCCCCAACTCACCCTAGAACGCTTCAAACATTATATACAAACGTCATAACAGGAAGAGTACTAATGCAGATGCAGTTTGGAGAATTCTGCAGTCGACTGGAGTTTGGAGGAGAGTTGCATGATGAATTTAGCACATTAAAAGTATTGTTTTGCAGCTCTACTTTCATGCACCTCCACTGTTACTAGCACAAATGAGTAAGGAGTGCAAAACTGCACTACCTACATTAAAAAAAAACCACAAAAACCAAACAAAAACCCAGGGAAGCTTTATATGCCAACTGTTTAAAAATAAATAACTAAGAAGAGTATAGTAATAGCAGCCACACAGAGAGACACTGGGAAATCAGAATCCTAAATCCCCTAAAACAGACTTTAAGAGTCCTTTCTCATCAGTATGAAAAAGCAAGAGTCAGAACCTACAGCTCCTTGTTAGAGGTGACTGACAGAGGGAAAACAAGGATTTAACTAACATCCAATAACCTTGGGGCATTTGTCTCATAAACCCGAACAGCTGAGCAATATGGGCATTTGGCAAAGAGCTGAAATTTACCTTCTTTAGAAAGTACAGATTGCAGCACTTTCTCCATCTGACACCTACTGCCTACAACACAAGGGCGACACCTCACACCAGGGAATTCTTAACAGCCAACTTACTGTGGTCAGTTTAAATTCCCCCAAAATTTACCTACTGCGGCATTTCTGAGAGTGTTCCTTATCCTCACTTGCAAATACTGCAATACTGTTAAAAAGAAGGACGCAGTAGGAACACTGGGAATGTTGCTTAACTGCATGAACAGAAACTAAAGATTAAAATCCCTCAATTAAATTATATCCTTAAGTTCTGCGTAAATAACTGCATCCATGTACTTGAGTAAAGAACAAAATTAAAACAGGCCTGCATATTACACTACCAGTTTCTCAGTCGCAGTTTAGGTCTACATTCAATCAAAAGTAGTTGTTTCTAATTTACCTGACAGTTGTGTAAACATCTGTGTCCAACCAGCTTGTTTGCTAAATACTATGAACTTATCAAAATGGACAAAGTTCCCTAAAGTTCCTCAGGAAATACCTTTATTTGGTTCTATTTTGTTTTGTGTTTTTTTTAACTTTAGTTTTTGCTTTATTTGTAACTATTTTCTTTTCTGATTTTGGACTCTGGGAGGACTGCATAGGCACCTTCACAGGTGTAAGGAGAAGAGCACTCTGGCTAACAAGACAGACAAAATGACACAGCAATAGTTGCATCACTTTGCAGTCCTTTATGTCCTTCTTCTGACTTAGGTGCAATCACACTTCCAAGAAGAAAAAAGTTCTAACTCCTTGGCTGAGAGTAAAAATAAGGCTGAGTTCTGAGGTTTGCTAGAGGTGTCACGTTAACTGGCCTTCTGGAAGCGGAGGAGTTTTTCTACCCTCTGCCAAGCTTCTCAAACCCGCATACAGTTAATGCTTCTATTTTTCCCCTTCATCTTCAGAGAAACTGCTAAGTTATACTTGAACATTTATCCTGATGTAACTTTGTATAGAACCAGTGCCCTGCAGCTTTCAAAAAGGGGTTTCTTCCCCTAAAATCTACTTCCTATGCCACTTCTAGTTTGAGAGAAAGCGGGAGCTGGTTTTGAGACCGTACTGGGTATTTTCCCCTCTGCATTCCAACAGAAGATTTCTCTGTCTTCCTTGTCCAAGGGCAGCCTGGTGGAAACAGCCCACGGAATTCTCTTTCCAAGATAACAGCTTGTGAATGCTGCTCGCCTAATTTGTGGCAGGTAGGATAACACATGAAAGTCCATTAGATCAGCTTAGGTGGTTCCAATAGTCCTTGCAGGGATACTGAGACAATCAGAAAAACTCTTGATGCTTGGCAAGTCATGAATGATTTGAAACTTCTAGAAGGAATATTCTTTGCAATTGATGGTAAGATACCTAAATTCCCCATTATAAGACTGAGCATCTGGAAACAAGGTGGTAATAGATTGGTTTGGACTATTTTAGACTTATACAAATCCAACTTCCTTCTAGGGAAAAAAAAAAATCAAATATTTACAACCGAGTTGCACAATCATTCTCAGTTCACGCCGCTTCAAGGGGTATTTTCCTGCCTACTTATGACTATAGCTCTTGAACACGTGACTTTTCAGGGGTGATGACAACAACTGCTATTTAATAGCATATGGGCACTCTACATAGACAAACTGCACAGCAACAGGATGAAGTGTTAGTTCAAATATTACTCCAGCATTAAGGTCTCCTCTGTCCCAAACATTATTCTAGCTGCCTGAAAGCTAGAGTTATTTTTACTTTTGCCCTATTTTGGGGTGGCTTTGGGTCTTACTGGCACAGAAGGCAAATTGAAATTCCAGTTGTAGCTCCGTAACAGCCTCCTGCTTACTTCTCAACTGCTCTGACTGCATCTCCTCCCCAGACAGCACTGTCAAACCCGTCGAAGGGGATAGTTGCTGAAAATTACCTCCCTGCAGAAGAGTTTCTAGTTTCTATCCACATCACCTCTTTATTTATGTGCCTGTTTCTTTCTCCTCTGGCTTTAAGGGTTTAAAGAAAACAGAACATTTTTTTCTTTCTTTCTTTTCTTTTTTCCTTTTCTATTTTATTTTTTTTTTTAAACATTCCACTTCCAGGGGCTCTAGGTCTTTGTGGGACGTAGTATGGTGCTTGAACAAGATTTCTATTAAACTCCTGCTTAGAAGATTTTTTTTTTTTTAATTTCAAGTGATATAAAGCACTCCAAAACATTTTATGCAACCAAAGAAAAAGACAACAAAACCAGAAGCATTCTAAACGGGACCTTTCACCTGGTACAGGATTACAGTTAACATATATTTTACACCATGAAACATAGTCCTTGGGGCAAAATTTGCCTTTTAACTGCTGACAAACATGGAGTGCACCACTGCTTCGTCTACCCAAGCTCCTTTCTCAGTGCCCGATGTGGGAGGATTGGTTTTAATATGCAGCGAGGTGTGCCAAAGGAATAAGCGAGGAGCTTTCAGAAAAGGTCTTATAACAAGTGACATGTACGGTTTAGACAAAAACGCTGTCTGACAGTCATTCACTGTCCATTTCAGGGTACCGCAGTGAGTCACTGAGCGCCTGACAACTAACCAAAATGCTCCAGTTCAAGCGTCTAACAAAAAACATGAAATACAAAATCCTTTCTAAAAATTACACCTTTTTAATTTATTTTTGGTATCTAAACATTATCTTGGTCAGACTTTGTTAAGTAACTTTACCTTAGAAAGACTTCATGCTACAAGGTACTTCCCCTTTACCTGTTTTATGGCTGTCACAGTTATGACAAAGAATAATGGCAATCCACTGGTAATAGGGCTGGTAGGGGTATCGATCATGAGCTAAAAGAGAAGAAAATGCAAAAATCAGCCCCAATTTTATTTTTACAATTGTACTTTCCAAAAAAAAACCCCAAACAACCCCAAAACAAATCAAAAAACAAAACAAAACCCAAACCCAACAAAGCAAGGTGACAACTATTTTCCAAACTCCTCATTATAACCTGTACTTTTGCTGCACTTTCTGCAGTATTTCCGGAGCAAAACTCGGTTCCTGACACCCAGAATATACGTCAACAATGACGCAAACAAAGGTGCTCGGGCATAGAAGAGACTTAATCACATTTGTAACGCATGTGCCAATTTTAAGAGTCCTTAGTAAAAGGAAGATACGTATTCATCCTACAAAAATTAATTCAAAAGTATATTACAAAGGAAGGAAATCTGCATTTCTTGAAGCTGTTTCAATACTCTATACAATCTACTGCTTAACAGCCATGTAGAGTATAACAACATCCACTTCAGAAGTGAAAATAAAGTTAAAAATAGTAATTTCCAACAGTTTAGATACTAGAGAACACTTTCTTAGACTGCTCCTTTCTGGTTCCCCCAAATTAACATGCAGTTTTCACAGTTTGTGTTATTATTGCTGGCATGCCAAAAGTGCAGTGTAAAGACTAAAATTCTGGATGTGGGGGGGATGTTAGTGGTTCTCCGCTGCTGCAGGAAAAAAACCAACATGGTCAAGTGCTGTAAAGAAAATATACACAAGAACTCTTCAAAACCACAGACATTGATTTGATCCACTTTACCTGATACTTATGGCATTGCTTTGGGAACCATTAAAGAAGGAAAAAAAAAATCATACATGAAGTTTACTCTATTAAGAGCCAAGAACCTCAGAGAGAAAAAAGATCACGTCACCTTACGCACATGCATGAGTTACGGAGCCATTTACTTTTTTCCACAGAAACACAATTTATAGAACCCAACAAACATCATCTCTAGCCTGCAATATCATCTGTTCTTCAACAGTAGCGTTGCAATTTCAGCTTGGCAGCAAGTCGTCCAAGCAAACCCATGCCAAAAGCATCTGATTTTTGGCTGGATATCCATGACATATCTGCCATGATATGCACATCTGCCAGGAATATCCATGACATTTCTGCCATCTACGCTCTCTCCTTTTTTCTCACGAGAGGCTCATATTGGAAAATGAAGCTGGTGGAATTGTCACAGCAGCCTGCTCCTTTTGCCTCTTTCACCAGAACACCATGGCCCTTTGCCTGCTACACAGCTGGACCCGCATCCATCACACACTGGTGTGGAGCCTCATGTCACCAAAATACGGTCTGCCACCACGTCTCTGGCATGCATGCGTGAGGTGAGCAATGTGGACCGGATTGTGCTGCACATTTAAATCACACAACGAGAACTTGCCCCAGCTCCGTCAGCCCCAGTGGAATAAGGTGGTGATGGCAGACACTGCATCTTGGTCACATGAGATTCACGTGACAGAGAAGATAACCACGGTGACCAACTTTTAAAGGCACCTTTGCCTTATAGAAAGAAAAAATATTAGATATTAATGAACTTCTAAATGAGATTTGAATAAAAACAGAATCCCCTTCTAAGACACGAACAAAAAACAACCACAGCTTTTCTCCTGCTTGGTTTCCAATAATACAGACACACAGACAAGACATTTCCCAAACAATTTAGGGCATCCACTTGAGTCATCAGCTGAGAGAACAGGATTACACTCTGAACAGAAGTTCTGCCTTTAGATCTGTACTTGTCCATGGACATCACATCTAGGTATTACTGAAGTCTAACAGTTTGACAGTAACGTGACTCAAAATTGAACTAAAGAGGTAAATTTGCATTTAAAAGAAATAACAGCTTTAAAAATGCAACACTGTCTGTGGTTACTTTAAGTAACATTTCTGTTCTATCTCCAGCATGCCCCCAGCTTCCTCATGCTACAGTATGATAGACAGCATGAAACACCATGAAACGCCATCACAGGGATGACAAAGTCAATACCCTGAACTAAGAAGATGGGATGGGCAACACATGCTGTTAGACTAAGTTAGAACTATATGACTTCAGTAACTCCCAACACAGGAATTTTAAGCCCATTAGAAAGTTCATTCTTCCTAAATTTAAAAGAAACAGGAGGCAATGGATTAAAAATCGCAGAACTGGTCCCACTACTGACGTCTCGCACAATCACAGACAAATCTTATGAACTCTTCACTATTCCTGTCTTTTGTCAAATGAGGTACCATCTTTTTCAGATGCACACTGTAAGTGTTGGTTAATCACTGCAGAGGGCTACGCATGTTCAAAGCATTCTATTTTAGAATGAACGAAAAGCCGCAGTAGTACTTCTGACCTATAGTGTATGAACAGCAGCACTAAGTGATGTCTTCAAAACTGACAAACTGTCAATCCTAGCTGTAAATTTTTATATGTTATATACACTAATCCATGCTCAGACCAAGAGCAAGCAGACGGCCCAATTTGATGCAAGTGAACTCAAATGTCTGCATTTCCACACACTAACGTCCAAGCAGCACTTAAAAACCCAGAGTAAAACTCCTGGTTTATTCAAACACCACCAGTGTCCACAAAAATCAAAAAGCATATCTGGAATTTTATTACTAGATTATCAGATTTCAAATTGTATTTTGCGGCAGGCAATTGAGTCTCTGTGCTAGCAGTGCAATGGACTTTGAAGCTGCACGCTTAAATATTAGCATTCAGGAAGATAAAACCTAAGGACAGTACTCAACAACTTAAAAAAGAATTATGTCCAAATTTATGTTCCCAGAGAAACTGGAAATGTGTTGTTTTTATAGACAGAATATGTAAGTAGAGAAGTTAAATTCATAGAACAAAAATCAGTGGCAGAATTTACAACACAAATTGCAATTTCTTGATTATTCAACTTACCTGAACCAAAAAAATAATCAGAAAATAAAAGTTGGCTACTCTTCTGAACTGCTCAAATAAGTTTTTTGGAACAAAATTCCACACTGTATACTGAAGAGAAAAAAGGGAGACAGAGAAGAAGAGTTATGACATCCTGAACAATTTTTAAGTGCAATTCAGTTCCACTCCCATTAAACTCTCTTAACCTAAATCTTTTCATTTTCCACCTCCCCTCCCCCAAACCTTTTTTCTGGTCTTGCCCTACTCCCACACAGAACCGTTGTATCNTTTTTTTAAATCTATTGTAAGCACAGCTAGCAGGGAAGTAGGGGCAGCAACCGCATTACATGTTCTCCCACCAAGCGGGGCCGGCGTCACTCGGCCGGGAGCGCTCTGGGCAGCGGAGCAGCCACTCTTTCTTGCAGCTGTAACTTCCTCTCCTGCGCTACAGCACCGAGACACATCCCCACCCTCACTTCTATTGATTCTAATCCAAGGTCACACTAGGAGGGAATCTGCAATTGCGGTCCACTGCTGATTATTTCAGGCAAAGCACTAGCTTACAATCTGGCTACTTTAGAAACCCCCACAACCAGCTCCATCCTTCCTTTTAAGTGGTTCTGTGCAGCACATCCAGACACGGGCAACACTGGGTTAACACCTACTTTTCTTTACAAATTCTGACCAACATGCTTAATTGTTCTGGACTTGTTAGGTTCTGAGGAAAGAGTGATGAGAGCAGGAGAAGAACTACAAAGGAAGCAACCTAGCTTTTTCCTCAAAAAAGTTTAGAGCTTGTTTCATTTTGAATATTGTATACGCACCATTAGACATAATACACACATGCCCACAACTTCTAAAGTAACATATCAAGTGGTTTTCCCGTGACAAATTGATTCCTTACCTTGGATGATATGATTCTGTTGTCCGCAAACTTCTGAGGAACATAATGGCCATGCTGGGGAAAACGATTTGCTATATAAATAGTTCTTGTATCGCTTTGATGCGGGGGGTCAAAACCCTAAAACAAAAAATAAATAAAAAAATAACGATCAAGAAAGACTATTTTATTAACTGTAGTTTTGTAAAATTGTTATCTTTGTGCTGAAGAAATTATATCCCGATATCAAGCAGCAGTTTTAGAATAGCGGCTTTTGAATGGGAAACAAAATTAAAGTGTAAATTCAAGTCTGCTGTGTCCAGAGAATTTTCAAAAACTAGGGGCGGGGGGTGTGTAGGATTCACAATTTTGCAGTTGTGTACTCATTCTGGAAAATGAAAGAAAAAATATTAAGTATCTATAAGGGTAGAGAACACTTGCTATCACACAAACTTGAAGCCCTGTGAAACTTAAAAGAGAAGAAACAGAAATGCAGATGAAAACACATAAATTACAAAACCTCGCAGCCACACTCATGCTAACCCTAATAAAACAGATTATGAGAAAAGTAAAAGGTCAGAACAAACAGATCATACTAGTATGCTGTGATAACTGGATTTTTAAAAGATTCTTACCCATTTAAAAACACAAGCATATGCATCTGACTAGGCAACAGTATTTTTTCCAAAGAAGTCGTACCTACAAGAAGTGACATTTTGTCTAACCTCAAATGCGATTTCCTGCCACTACCACCGATCCCTACACAAGTGGTAGCAACACTGAAAGCAAACTCATTTAAAAAAAAAAAAAAGATACTCAAAAGTCTTTATCAAGAGTTTCAGGTCTGACAGTCAGTATTTCCAGCCACTGCCCCTGCGAGGGGAAGGGCAATACGGTGTTATGTTTGCAGATGGCACCACCTCAGGGCTGCGAGAACACCGCAAGACAAGAAAAAAGTGAAAATCATCTTGACCAGCCAGACGCATGGAAGACTGAAAGATACAGCAGTTAGACACAATGAACTGCATCTACAAAAAGAGATTAAATGCCCGTATGGGAGTTCTGTAGAAAAAGATCAAAAGGCTGTAGCTGATGCCAGGCTGACTGTGAGTCTGTGGTGTCACCCCATTGTGCAAACGGCCTTCAGCTCCGAGGAGGCTGGAGGAGCAGTGGGAGCCACAGCTGGAGTGCTGTCAACCAACCGGACTGCCTCCAGGGCAGCGCAGCATGAGCCACAAGGGATCCTAAAAACATGACATCCGACGTAAGGCTGAACAATCTCAAAAGCAAAGAGCAAACAAATTAGGGTCATTTAGCCTAGAGGAGGGGAAACTTGGGATATGCTAGCCCATCTTCCCACGTATGAGAGACCGTTCCACTGAGAAAAAGGTACAATCTGAAGGACCAAGAAGAACAGAAGGCGGCGTTAAGTTACAGCGAGGAAAACTTAGTTTGGATATTGGAAAAATAAACACAAATTCCTTTCTTATGGAAAAGAATAATTAAACACCAAAAGAAGTCACACGGGAAGGTTGCAATGCCTCTGTAACACAAGGGCTTATATCTAGGTCACTCAAGTCTATCTTTAATTGAGTCTTTCCTGGGGCTACATGACTCACCAAAACCCTTCCTACCTCCAAAGTTCTGACCTGGAGAAGCGGATGATGGCAAAAGACAACAAGACAGATAGTAAAACAGTACTAATTCAGGTAACAGGCCAAGAAAATTTCTACAATAAAAACCAAAAAGCCTTAAGACATGGAACAAAGGTGAAATTAAATTTGGAACTGTTAAGTTGTTCAATAGGGAATCAATGATTGCTGAAGTGGTGAGTTTCAGCATGAGCATCAGACATTCCTAATCTTTGAACCGACTTAGCGCTGTAAACACAATTCTCCTTGTTCTTTGATGCCAAGTAAAAGGACAAGTGATGAAAGAGGCAGAAAGGGCATTGCCAGTTCCACTACTGAAGCTGCGGAAACTGCCTTTGCTG
Organism: Stercorarius parasiticus; assembly: GCA_013396915.1. Taxonomy (NCBI): domain Eukaryota; kingdom Metazoa; phylum Chordata; class Aves; order Charadriiformes; family Stercorariidae; genus Stercorarius; species Stercorarius parasiticus. Next base: position 441,841 of record VWZL01005178.1, on the reverse strand, counting down.
CTGTGCTGCTCTGCTTGTGAAACCAGGCTCAGACCTTGACTCCTGTCAAATAACAACTGGCACTTCACAGAACTCCAACAGAAGATTCTTCTTCACCAGTTAACTACCGAGGGTGATGAATAAGCTACATAAAAAATGGCTGGTATAACCAACCAAGAATTTTCTTTAATCGCTAAAGTTCTCTAACACGGGGCGTTAGGTATGTTCACATTCGGGAACATAATCCTCTCAAACATATACATTTTTGTATTTGGCATCATTACTACAGAAACATTCTGCTTCAGAAAGAAAGCGGTCCAAGGGAAAGAAGGGAGAAAAAAAAAATAAGGGAAATTTTTCAAAGAGATTTGAAGGAGAATAAACTTTAGATGACAAGCAGTGGAAGGCTGCTGGAGTCACATGCTGGGGTACAAATGCTTGTTTAAAGATAAGTGAGGAGCAGGGAAACAAAAAGTAGATAGGGGAAAGGACTGGAAGAAATACATGAAATGCCAAAAGCGAAAAGAAAGGAACTGTTCAAAACTTTAAGAAAAAAGACATACAAGCATGAAAGTAAAATTAAGAAAATGTACCTGTTAAACGCTGACACAAAATTTAAAGACAGAACCATGTTTGTAGCAGAAGCCTTTTGGATACCTGACATTAGTGACACATTATTTCTAACTCAATCCAGAAGATGCCACAATAGAAGTGTTTTGCAAGCAAGAAAAAAAGCTTGCTTAATTAGTGAGACCAGGTACACAGCTTTCCTATCTCAGAAAATGTCTGGCACTCACAAAATGCCAGCCATGCTCACTTCGGAAAGTCATACTCTACAGCCTGAAAAAATTCCACTCTAAACCAAACAGATGTAAAGCAGGGAAAAACCAGAAAAAGCAAAGAAAGCGACTGGCAGGCTTCTGATGGTGATAAATGCTAATCTCCATGCCACTTGCTGAAAGTTATTAAAAGATAAATGAAAAATTTCAGAGTGACTAGGGTATCACTGATTTTTTCCCAAAGTATTTCTATGCCCTTTTTAGGCCACTATCTGAGCACCTGAAAGTTGATGAGTTTAATGACATTTTTATTATGAAGAGTAAAGACTTCCATACAACTCAAGCCTAACTGCAGGAGGACTTCTGTCAAGAGAATACCTGCGCTGAAGTGAGGAATCTATTTTCTGAATCAGAATCTCAGGCCACATGAGTTTAAACTAAAACAGTCTAAAATTGCCATCTATACACATTTGAGACTGTTTTGTTGAAATTTATGATGGAGAAAGCAGAAAAGCCGTGCAGTCAGCAGATCTATGGAGCTGGCACTAGCAGGGCAGGCCGGGGACAAGGCCCTCTCCAGTTGTCAGAGCTGTGGTTGGAAAAGGACACAGCCTTCACAACCTCAGTGACTTGATGGCAGCCACAGCAGGAAATACGTGTCAGAGCTGGGAAGAGAACCCAGATTTCCGAAGTTTTGTTGTCTGTAACTATGAAAGATCATTTGAAGTTACCCAACAGCCCTGTCATCACATAATTAGCTGGTGAGACCCCAACCAAGCAGATCGTCCAGAGAAATTTTAATTACACAACTCTCCAAGGAAAATTCTGCACAGACACTGAACTCAATTCTTCAAGAATTTAAACGCCTTTAACTTTTCTGTAACTATGGGGCTGGTCGCAGATCCTGCTTCTGACACAAAACTGATTTGTAGTCCAAATTCCTGCCCAGCAAAGGGATTTTGCATAGTATCTATATGCAAGTCAGCAAAGAGGTGCAGAAAGCACACTGTTTCCTGATTTCCCTTATTAGACAGTTTTTTCTCTTTCTAATGTCATTATCAAACTCAGCTGCAAAACTAGGGTAGCATGCCCTTGTCAAAGGATCTCTACAGCTACATAGCATGAGCAGAGAATCCCGAAATTAAATTTTGAGTTTTGCAAAAAGATTCAATTGTCACCAATATCTTTCAACAAAAGTTAGTTTACCAGCAGTGATTTCAGCTTAAGTGCATAGATCATAGACTTTGTAACAAATAAAACTGAGTATATTACAAAAACGGATATTTAAGCCTTCTTAATCAGGTGTATTAATGAATCAACTGCAAATAAAATAAAATTTGATCATAAGATTAAGTGACAAAAAAAAATAAATCTGTTTGATTTCCCCCTCCCTTCATGATGCAAATTAAATCCTCATTTATTGCCTACAGTTCAGCCATTCAGCTGATTTATCAACATAACCCAGGCATTATCCACCCCTGGAACACAGCTCTCATATTTAATCTTCAATACACACTTCCCCAATAGACATTTTGCACCCAGATAAATTTGATGTCTTTGTTTTGGAAAATAGCGTAAATGAATGCCATTGACATACAACACACAGATGTTTGAGTCAAGTTGATTTATAAAGCAAAAACCAAAATAACTTTTTGGAAAAAAAGAAAGAAGTGTTTTGTAGTTTTCCTTTTTTATAAATTCATAATGACTCTAACCAAAGTCAAAGTAATTTTTACTAAACCTCTACACCAGTGATTTCGTTAGTGTTCTGAAAGTTAGACAAAAATCATCCTCTGTGTAATAACTAGGCTCCTTTAAAACACCATAGAAAACATATTCTGGGGAACTGAGGAGAAATTTTTGACTGCAATTTTATGCTATTTCTTTCATGAAAGAAATGGGCTTCAACAGCCACCTCCCCTCCAAATAACCCCTTCCTACTTTTTGCCTCCATCTCCATCACTGTGCTAGGAGAACTGCCCATGCAGCCATACGTAAAGTGGACTGGAAAACTGGGCTGAGAAAAAGAAAAATTATGTTTCGTAAAAGAACTGCTGCTATGTGACCAGTTTTCAGTGAAAGGGGTTTGAAAGACGGAAGTCTCAGTTAGAGCCTCTTCCTCCTTGCAAAAACCACACTGAAGACTGCTAAGGAAAGTAGCAGTTCCCCGAAAAGCCCTTTGGACACCAGGCAGTAGTTAATAAAACTAATAAATAGAAGAAAACTCGATCTCAGGAAGCCTTTTTCCTAGGGAGGTGACTGACTGACCCTTGCCGCAGAAACAGAACACGACATTTCTTGGCAAACAGCCTAAAAGCTGCTATTACTCTGCTGCCAAGATATACTTTGATTAAAGGTGTTTTGAGGAAATGGATTTTCTCACTTTGGATTTCTTCGGAATATACATGGAATACTATTCCCTTTGTCAGATAAGATGATCTATTCACACTCTATGCACATTTTCAGAAGTCTGTGTAAATCTGTACTGAAAACAGTCAGCCAATAATCCCTTCAGTCATATAACTGGGCAGTAGTCAAACCCCATTTGTCGTATCAAAGGTTGGCGTGAAGGAAGAAACAGCCTCTCACAGCAATTTCCAACACTGCTCTAACAACCGAGGCAGTGAATCAGCTGAAGCACCCTGAGGTTTACATAGTGCCACGCAAATTGTTCCTCCTTTCTTAAATATCACTGCAGTAAAGAAATAAAAGGCATGTGCTATTCATGCAACTTCCTGCTTACTATAGCTACAGTTGTTTAAAATACCTGGTAACAAATCATGTTGTAACCTCCTAAAAAAAACCTATAACCAGACTACATTATTTTGTGAAAACAAATGCTCGAGGAAACAAGGCCTGAGAAAACATGAACCAATAATCCTTCCTTTCGCCAAGTTAAAAAAATGCCTAGTACTGTATTTAGAAAAGTCATATCGGTGCTTGGGGCTAAGTCTTAGTTACATACAGCTCAAGTTGTTCTTATTTTACTTTATTTTTTCAAAATACCTACAAAAATAACTTGGAAAAATCCCTACTTAAAATTTAAAAGCCATCTATCTTCTCTTTATTTATCTGCAAAAATAACTATCAAGTTAAACTGGCCTCGTTCACTGGTGCCACACTTCCCTGGGCCAGTTTCTCTCCAGGTGACTGATACCCAACACACTGGTCTGCTAACACCCATAGCATCAGAAGGAAAGCTGTGCACACAAGCGAGGGTTTCTAACGCAGCACGTTCAAAGGCTGGTGTGACATGTCCTGTCTCCCTCAGTAGTGGAGAATTTTAACAGATATTTAGGTAGACTGCTTAATTTTGATATACCCTAACTTCACATCATTTAGGGAACTAGCTTTCTTATCGTCCCTACAATCCAAACCACAGTATTTACAAAGCGTAATCCATTCTGGACATCATATAATAACCAAACCTAGCACTTTATAACAGCTACTTTTTTGTGACTGTCTTCAACAGGATTCCAACCTTCACATTATTTTTACAGGATTATTAGAATTATCCAAATGCCTATAGTACATTCCTCGTGCGTTGCTTTATTTTAGGATGCTCCCTTTCACACCCCGACACACGGATTATGAAAATTATCAATAATGGACAGATCCAGTGATACTTTTGTTTGTTAAGAGTACAAAACATTTGTACACATACATGTAACTTTGCCAGTCAAACTCTGGACCGAGAAAAAAATTACATGACTAGTAATGCCAGTTCAAGCAAAACGAACTTCATGAGTTTTATCTATCATTAACGGCTCACCAAAAAACTGTATTTGCGGGATGTCACGACACATCCAATTTTATCAGTGTCCTCCAACCACACATTCTGCGCCACTTGGATACAATGGCAAGTTTTAAGAAAATTGGCTGACTATACTATTGCAGAGGGGAAAATGTGTGAGTAATAAGCAATGAATTAGGAAATCACTAAAGGAGAGGAAAATGACTGCAGAGTCTTCTGGCAAGAATCAGGCACACACATGGCAAAGCGATCTGCACCTGAGATGACAGAAAACAGAGACTTTACAATAAATGTGTCTTCAGCTCCAATAAAGCAAGCAATTTAGTTAACATTCCGATTCTAAGAAGCAAGCCTCAAGGACATGACTAGTGGCTCCCAAACAACTTTGCAAGGCCATTCAGTGCTCTCCTAAATTTTTTTCCTTAAAAAATACATTATGATAAAGGTCCAAGAGGTCTAAGAGAAGTTGAGGCTTGACAGTAGCTATGGTCCAAAATGTCTGGTATTTTGCTGTGATTCCCAAAGCAGCCCATTGCTCTAAAGGAGCAGGAATGATGATGTCTTTGAAGTTCTGACCACGCAGTTTTAATTGCAGCACTAACACCTTTCTTCTGTGGGCTCCAGCAATTATTTATCCTCATGTGCAGCACCACCCTCCTCTCAGACACCTACCAACGGAGAGCAGGCAAGATTTTCAAAGTTGAAGGGTGACTTTAGACACCCAATGGGAGGCAACTATAGGGCATCGTATTTTATAAAATGAGAATTGAGATCTCAAATCAATAGCCGCTTCTAAGAACGCTGCTCAAAACATAGGGGTACTTTGAACATGGAAAGTGCTAAAATTCTGCAATAATCAATCACACAGAAATGGCAGTTACTAAACAAAGTCACACTAAGAAATACAGAACCAGTACAGTAAATGAAACATTCGACAAACAAATCCTTCATATACCTTGCACAACCATAGTATTTAAAAAAAAAATTAAAAAAACACCTAATTGTATCCTTTCTGCACATTCCCTGGATTCGTTTAAGTCAGTTGATGTCAGAAATATTTTTCTTTGCTTTTCAATATTAAATAAGGCATTCAAGTCTGTGACAGGTTATGAGCTTTGTTTTCACTTAAAATTAGAAAGCAGTTCCATTTTTGTAGCTAGCAATTTTACCATATACAAAAGCTAAATTTGTCAAGTCCATGACAGGACAAATACAGAAGAATCATACATTCCTACATGCACTATTATCTTAAAATAAAATGTTGTTTACCCCACTACTCTGAAGAGTCATTTATAAAACTATTTTACGCAAGCATGAAGGGCTCCTGTTCTGGGCTACTCACATGACCATTATCCCATATGAATATTGAAAACTACTATTTTCAGTATTTAGCTTGGTCCCAGTAGGCAACAGCTGCTTAGGCCGACCAGCTCCTGCACTGCAAGTCTAATTCATACATCCCTTCAGTATGGAAAAAAAAAAACAAACACTTTTCCAAAATTCTTCCCCCAAAACCATCCCTAAATAATAAATCTTAAGGCTTTTTCAAAATCTGTACCAAAATTATAGTGACAGTTGCTCTGACAGTTGTTGCTCAACAAATTTAACAGGAAGATAATTTAGTGCATAGCTAGAACTGTCGAGCTCTTCCTTTTAACATGCTTTGATAAAGCCTGCTCTGTAAAACTGTAATGGTCAGGTTTGGGTCTACTCCATTCATCAAATATTACTAAGTTTTAATTCCATTTCAAACATGATTTATGATCTAAGCATCAGTTTAATGTCATGCACTCAGACATGTCTACAAACTAGTTTATCCCTAAAGCTCGCTAAATCTTAAGCTTCCTTTCTATTTTGTTGCAATTCTTTTTCCAAACAGCTTTTGCAGAGAATTATGTACCTATTTCAAAAATGTCCAAAGGGAATAGTAACAGAGTAACAAAATGTAGCAACATATAACAAAATATACTTTTTTGTATAAACCATATAAAACTTCTTTCCCTGCTGAAATATTCCAGGGTGAAAACAAACAGCTGGCCTTTTGTCTACATCATTATCTCTCCTGCCCATTTACAGGAAAGCTCTCCTTTCCCATGCTTATTTTTACCCAAAGTAAACAAGTAAAAAAAAAAATCCACTTAAGTCACAGTATGTGGAAGGCCAAGGAATTGCAGAGTTTTGTTTTTTTAAATCACAGTGTAGCTGTCGGTTCTACTTTCTATCTTTTCTATCATAGTCTGTACTATTGCTAAGTGGTTTTGGTGTTTTTTCCCCAACAGCAGCTGAAAAGAGGTTTGTATAAAAAAAAAAAGTCTAGCTGCAAATAAGTCACCTGTGTTTTGCTGGAACATATGACCTTACATTCACAGTGGCACTTCGTCAGATCTATTTTGCTGCAGTTCTTATCTGCTAGCTTACAAACAGATTTTGTGCCAGAAATTAAAGGATTTTTTCTTAGAGGTATATTGTAGATACCTTTTGCCGGTGAAATAGTTACAAAAAGATTCATAACTACTGAGGACACCGCAAGACAATAAAGAAAAACAGGTGACAGATCACTAGTGAAAGGCACAAGATGCTTTTAATTAAATTTAAACACATTATTAGATTTTTCTTTTATAACTCCTATCTCTCCACCCCCAAAGAAAGCAATCAGAAGTTTTAATGAATTCAGCCAACTCATCCAAAACTAGAAAAATTAATACCAACGATATCCAAAACACATGTTGAATGCTATTAAATTCAGCGCGTATTTACTTGCCTTAGATTATGAATTTTACTTTCTGATGAGAGTTCAGAGGCAACCTCCCAGCAATAAACAGAGGCATCCACCCTGACCATCCCCCCCGATACCACCTACTGACCAGAACACAAAAAGCTTTTGCTCTTTGTCAACAAAATAGTATTTTTCTCCCTCAGTCACAGAAAACATAAACAGACAGTAGCTATTAACAGAGTGGGACCCTGTTAGTGCAGGAATGTCATATAGTCAATGAAATGGTCATAGTATTGTGTGACAAGTGGAAGCTTGGCACAATAAAAATTTGCTGCTTAAAATGCTCGTGGCTAGGAAAAAAAAAAAAAAACAACCCACAAAAATGATGGGACAAGATACATGTCAACATTCAAGTCTCACAGCAAGGCAGCACATCAGACAGCCCTGATTTTCCCGTTTTTAAAATGGCCTTTGAAAGAAGCGGTGTCAAGACTGGTTTGATTAGGTTTTGGTAGGCGATTTTTCAATTTAGAGTTTAATTTTTATAAGACAAGATTTAGAAATTACACACAGGACAGAACGGATGTCTCCGCCTGGAAGAGACAGCTGGCTGAAGCCAGGGCCAGGCTCTGCAGGCTTCGGAACACACTGTGCTGCAAACGCATTAGCCTTCAGCAGACGCAGAGTATAAAAAGAAAATAAGGTTAAAAGACCCAAACACAATGGGAGGACTAGTTCAGCACATCATGGAATATCTAGGAAATAAATAGGGCCACACTTTATCCTATGTGAAGTTACAAGAGGGGGGTCGTTAACCCCCAGCTCTCAAACTACTGCAACCAAAGCAGTGCAGCCTTTGGGCTGTTCTAACAGGCATCTCGCTGATCCTCCAGTGCCAACATCTGAGGTATTAGCTGGGCAGTCTGAACCAGAGGAACAATTTTGAGCAAATACACATTTATTTTTCTAGTATACAATAACACATACCCACTTAATTTTAGCCAAAAAGGGGAACAGGTTTCAATGACGATGAAGAAATGAGGGGGGAAATTGTGCTCCAGAAAAGCAACATGATTTCAGAAGCTAGGATTCTTGGTCACTGGATTAGTTCAAAGTACTTTCAGCATTCAAAAAATACAAGGAATTTTTTGGGGAGGTGGGAGGGAAGAAGTAACTGAACTGGTTCAATTCTATAAAATGATTAAGTGAAAATAATACACACACATCAGTGAAAACAATGAGATCAAATGCTGTCCACCTTGTTCAGAATGCCAACAACTGCAAGTTATCACAGAATGCCATCTGCCCCTCTCAGAACATCTGAACAGATCCCAACACCTGGAAGGAAAGGGAAGAACAGCCCAAAAATACAGTGCTAATCTATTTAAGGACATTTCCCTTACGAGGAGAAGAAACTTTTCATTAGAACGCACCAGAAAGATGAACAAGAACTCTCGCACAGATATTGTCCTGGGGGGGGGTGTGAGGTGTGACAGGGACAACCAACACAGAACAGTCAGACTTTCCCTGCAATCACCTCTCAGTGCAGGCCACGTAGAACTTTTGGAGCAGCTGAACTCCTGATGTCCGTCCCAGCCTGAACCTTCTTATAACTACAAAATAAAAGTCTGGTAACTAGGTTTTCCAGTTCAAGACACCGATCCAAAGGAATTAATCTATACATTTTGTCTTTGACTTCGGTTAAATATCAAAGTTGCGTTTGCCTGGATACCTCGCTCTGCATAGTGTGAAAGTTGTTGTCAGTGCACAACAGCGTTCAGGTTCCAAAGTTGTAGGATGCTACTCCACCAAATACAGCATAATTCTGCTTCTCGAACTGTCACTTATAAAAGAGAGACCAGGCAGGTAGCTCTTAGGTTTTCTCCACGCAGTATCTTTTGTACATCATTGAACTGATAGATAACAAGTCTAAAGGCTCAGACTCCATGTAACAGCAACTAGAAGGGAAATCCAGAGACCCTTCTTCACTTGACAGGGCTAACAGCTCAAAATTACGCAGCTAAGATCATCCACACAAGGGTATTCTATCCCAATTTCTGTTGCCAGACAACTGAGGTTGTCATTACTTTCCGTTAATACCACTGCAACAGCTCCTGCACACCACCAGGGCATCAGCACAGTCAGAAATCTATCAAAGTGGTACAGAAAGCCACCGAGTGCTACAAACACCACTCGGTACTCTGGCTTGGTGTTGGCACTGCACAGCTTGACCAGGAAAGCCACAACAGCGCTCTGCTGTATGCAGATCAGCTGCATAGTCTAACCCATCATATTTGGAAGTGCAAATAAAATGTACTGTACTGTTCCTGAATGTTAACAATGCTTCCTATCAACTGCTGCTTACCTGGTTGCTTTTTTCCAAGCGGAGCTGGCTGTGCCCCTGCTGTTACACGACCCTCAGCAAACCCACATCCCTGCTGTCTTCCTGAGATCTCAAGGTAACACAACTCAAGCATCTTTCCAGCTCAAAACTTATCTTTGAAAAACATCAGGGCATTTTATTCAAAGCAGTGAATTGTACTCCATTAGTCTCTACATTTTGTTATTACTAAAACTTAAGTACTTCCAACTATTTACTTGATAATGATATAATATAATGCTATTAACTAGGAAGTTGCATGCTGCTAATGACTTACTACACAGTTTATTTAATATGGGACACCATTAGATGAAGAAAAACTGATCAACTGTCCGTGTAGGGTAGTGTTAATTGTTTCTGAGCAAACAAAGCACACTGAAGGCCAAGACACCAAACCAAACCGATGATTTCCAAGAGAATCCCACATAGGCACTGAAGACTGAGCAACAGCATTACTGTCACCATCCTCTGTCATACAACAAACCACTGTTATTTGAAAAGACAAATAGCACTTTAGTTATTTGTCCTTTGTCCAAAACTGTTTTGGACTTGTAAGACCATAATATAGTCCGACTTTCTCAGTATGTGTCCCGTTCCCAGAGGACTCATCACTCCTTTATGCAGCTATACAGCCACGCATAGATTTTCACAGAATAAAGCACAGCAAAGTCACCACTTCAAGAGCTTAGCTGACATAACTTGAATTCCATACCAGGTCCTCTCATCACTGACTTCTAAGACCACCCCCTTCATTTTCCCTTCCCCTTTTACAACTCTTGAGAACACAAGTTCTCAAGATCATATACACTCAAGACAATCTCATTAATTAGCGTATGAAATACTGCCCTCTTAAACAAGAAATTGCAAAACACTGGTTGGTTTCGTATAGAGTACTTAATAACTACCTAAAAGCACCTTCAGCAAAGTACCAGTCCCTCCCCCTTCCCCAGTCTGTTACTACTTTCCAACACTTCTGCACACCAACGTCTTTCTTTTGTACTACTACAACATCCCACTTACATCACTCCCACGTATCTGCCTGGTTCCAACCCTCCTCTGTGGAAGAGAACACTTTTTCACAAAACCTGTTGCCACATCAAGCACAGGTACAAATACATGCTCTAAAGGCATCCGAACCCACACATTCTTCTCTTTTCCTATCAGAAATAAATCAGACACAGATTTTGCCACCCTTTGATTCAAATAGTCCAAGTATTCCTTAAACGCCACAGCCATCCACAGAACGAGCAGCCCTATTTTTGCCACCCTGCCCTTCTCACTTGCTCTCATTATTTTCTCAGCATCTTTCCCCAGGTTCTCAGCCCTTTGATGTTCTTTCAGAAACTAAACATCATGGCCATATGGAGAAGCAAACACATGGTGGGATCTACGTTAAACCAACAATTACAGACAGGGATGAGTTGTCCGAGTGTCCCTCGGAAGAAACATGCAGCGTGATACCTATCTTAGGCTATTTTTCCATCTTTATGAGCTGTGAAACAACCAAGCCTTTAACGTCAAACAGGGAGGTTTATAGAAAAGTAAACACAAAACATGTATCGTTCCAGTATTTTTTTCCTTAGTACCATATTTAAACACCTGTTCAAGCATCTTGACTTTTTATTTTCCCTTACTTCTACTACACTAATCCTTCCCTGTCAAAACTAGTGCAAGTCTTAAGCAGTTATTTTCCCATCAAAGAGTTTCCTTTAAAAGAACAAAAACCTCTTACTGCTACGTTTATTGCTCGTTGTATTACACTGAGTTTTTACTTTCTATTAAGGGCAAACATATTTCTGGAAAGGTGGTCAGTGTACTCACAGAGAGAAAAGCAGTTGTGTTCGATACATGAACTCCTAGCACTGATGCAGTTCCAAACTCCACAGAACGCTGCTTTAAAAACCACACACACAAACCTCAAGCCACCTTCAACGGGAAAAAATGACAGCTATGTTACGTCAAACAGGCTTTATTCTAAAAAACTTCCGTACAACTGTAACAGAACAGGAGAGTGCAGTCAGAGCTCAGACAGAGCAATTAACTTCCAGGTCAATAACTCCTGGTGTCACACCAAACTAGGGAGCACTGTCAAGCCAGCGTTGAGACCATCACCACAACCTCTGTGCTTCACACACAGATCTGGGAAAACCCACGGCCATAGGAAAGAAGGTAGGGGAAGAAAAGGGGGAAAAAAAAAAAAGAAAGAAAGAATTTATCTTTTTTTGTAAAAAGTCATGTAACAAATTAAACAAATCATTAGTGAGACACAAGCTTTAACCGTTAAAATATAAAAACCTAACTAATGTAAGTTCTTGTACTAACCTGTGCAACATCTGGGATGCAAGGTAACTCAAATGAATGGAAAAACTAAGTTTGTAAATACAGCATTTAGAAGTAATTCCTCCCCTTGAGAAAAGGTACGAGAAATAATGCTGGAGGGGGCACAGGAAGCCCTTTAATCAAATCAAAACAGCCAAACCTGATGTACTTCCCTGCTATAGCACCGCAGACATTACAGCCACAGCCGCCTTATTTCCCTCACACCGTGTAATACAAGCACAGCAGCCTGTTCAGAGGCAGACATCCTCTCTCCGCAGCCTTTTTCAAGTGGTTTCCCCCCCGAAAAGCATTTCACAGATGTTTTTCTTCCATTTCTCGCCACTTTTAAAGCCTTAATGCACAGGCAGCGGGGAGGGCTGCAAAGCTCTGGGGCACAGGGAACTAGAGACGGGCGAGACAGCACACACCAGGTGAAAAAGGCTTGGGAGATTTCGCAAGGTGAAGGAGGAAGAGAAGCAGCAAATCCCCGAAGTGTCGCTCCACGGAAAAAGGCACCGTCATTCCTGCGTGGAAAGAAGTTTGGGGAGCCCTTCCTGAAGGGGGACACAGGTAAGGGAAGGCACTTTCCTCTCTGTCAGCAGGATTTCAAGGGGAGAAGAAAAACACAAAACAAAACCAAAAAAACCAAACCCGAAACACCCCAAACCCTCCGAATATTAAAAATAAAATTAAAAAAACCCCGACAACAGCGTTCCAAGCGCAGCCTGCAGGTCCCTCCAGCCCCACACCTCCCCGTTCCCGCCGGGGGGAGGACTCTCCCTCACAGACCCCGACCCCGCGGCCCCTCAGCCGCCAGCGGCTCCGCTCCCCCGGGCAGAGGCAGCGGGACGGGGCCGCCCCGGAGGGCCGGGGAGGGCCGGGCCGAGGCGAGCGCCCGCCCGGGCCGGGGGTGCAGGGGAAGCCCCCGGGGGTGCCCGGTGACGGGAAGCACCTACCAGCTGCTGCCGGACCCACCGCAACATCCCCGGCGGGGAGGGTCGCGGCCCCCGCGGCGGGGCCCCCTTGGCAGTGCCGCGCCCTCCGCTGCCGCCGCCTCAGGCCCGCCGCCCGCCGCGGCTCCTCGCCATGGCGTAGGGGCCCGACGCCGAGTTAGGA
>VWZL01005178.1:411916-428622 GCA_013396915.1 Stercorarius parasiticus | reverse complement strand
ATGGAGGAAGGGGATGAAGGGATGGAAGAAGGGGGGAGAGGGGATGGAGGAAGGGAAGGAAGGGATGGAGGAAGGGGGGAGAGGGGGTGGAGGATGGGGGTGAAGCGCCTGATCCGCTCCAGGCCTGGTCTGTGAGGGGTGAAGCATTGTTCCTCATTTCTTCACTTCAGTTTGTTTTTTTCCTTCACTTCACTCGGGGAGCTGCTGCCTCCGGACCACAAGGGCCATCCCTCGCCCGAGTGACCCCAGTCTAAGCGGCCTCCTGCAGGGACTTGGGCAGGGGGGCTGGAGGTATCCCTCCTCCCCATACAGGAGCCGCAGCCTGCCATGTCCCTGGGCCCGTCAGCCTCCAAGACGCCCCTTTTCTACTGAGGTGAAGCCGCTTCACAACCTCATTATTTCTGTCTTTTTTTTTTCCATGTAAAAAAATGCAAAACACGCACATGTTGGAATACAGGTATTGAAAAGAGGCCTGATGATAAGCACTGATTTAAACCTAAGAAGCAAAAGCACAGGGTGTAGGTATCCCACGTGCTGGGAGGCTTTGGCACCTTTCTCTTTTCCTGAGCCTGGCAGCGTTGTGCTAAACTGCTCTTTGGTTACAGCTAGATGTTGAAATGTGTTGGTGTCAGGCAGTGATCTCTTTGAAATCTTCTGTTTTGCTCCGAAAACAGCTACTACTTACAAAAACAAAACTGCGTTCAGCTTCAAACGCTTACGCACGCCGACACCAGGCTGCAGCTTCTGGGCCTGTGTGGCTAAGAACTAAAGGAGATTATTTTAAGCAGTAAAGACCTGAGTATTTGTGACCAAATGCTGTTGTCAGTGAAGTCAATGACAACTTTGACGCTGACTTGAAGAGCAGCCTTTTTGCGTGTGAAGATCAGAGTACTATTCCTGCCATTCCCATTTGTTTCCCCGGTGATTATGAGATACAGCCACAAATCGTATCTGCCATAGAGCTAATGTAGTTTCCAGTGTTCAGTTAGAAATTTAGGACATAATTTGTCATTTAAGATAGATGATACAATGGCTGAACAACTGACTCTTGTGGCAAATGCTGATGGTTTAAGCATCAGCATTTAATTAGAAAAATAGCCTTAAAACAGTGGGGAATAAGACTACTTTTATCAGGCACTTAGGAAAGCTAATGTTAGCAAAACTCTGTAATAAATGCTAAGCGTTATTTCAAAACATTTAAATACATCAAAGCTGAGTTTCAAACAGCTTGCACTCCCCTATTCATCTAATGTGAAGTCTAAAATAACAGAGTGATTTCAGAGCTATGGCACGCTGCCTGGAGAGTGGCCTTAAGCCAGAAGCTTAACTGATACACTCGATATTCTTCTGCTCCTCCGTTATCATCAGATGTCGAACAGGGGCCTGACCACTACACACGAAACATCGTATGCCATTTCTCTGAAGAGCCAGTATATTTGGCGCTGTGTCGCTGCCAAATTCAAGCATGAGTTGCACTTTCTGCAAGCCTCTTGTTTCCAGGGCTTGCGGTGATGTTACATAAAGCAGCTCTGTGCTTCCTGTTCCATCTTGCTGTAGTGATACTGTTTCACCAGACAAAACTTGGAAGCAATTTACAAGTGATTTGAACCCTGCAGTTTATATTTTTTGCTTAAAAAAAAGTATATATTTTAGTGGATGAAAGTATATTGATAGGATGAAATTATTTTGCTGGGTGCGGCAGAAGGCTCTGACCATATTCCTTTTCCGACATTCAGCAAAATTCCAACAGAGCGATATCCTTGCCTCGCATTCTGCCTAGTAAAACTTCACACCTTTTAAATTGTTCAAAAGTCCACACTAGACATTTACGAAGTTTCATCTCACCCTTGAGAGGTAAATAGTTTTCAGAAGAGAAAAATTAAAGCAGAGCAGCCAAGCCAGATATTGATTAGCCAATAACACTCCACAACTTCTGAAATCAAAGGTCAACTGTATTAAGAATTAAGATTCCTATCTCAGAGATCCTATTTTAAAATATTGCCCCGAAGCCTCACCTGAATTTGTACAGCTGGTTTATACAGAAAAATAAAAGCAACTGCTGAATAAAAAAGTTACTTTCTGATACAAAGATTAGGTTTAACCCCTCGCCGAGGCTTTCTCGATGAGACTCCAAGCTTTCCAGCGGAGAAATACTCCGTGAGAGCAATGATTTCACATGTTTAGTTAGCAAGACAAGGACACAAATGTTGTCTGATATAAAAATGTGTACGCAAACATAAAAGCACACGCTTAAATGTTAGGTCCAGCAAGCGTTTAATTATAAGCGCATGAGTAATTCTTATGTAATCGATGGTACTACTTTTAGGTTTATAAAATTAAACATCGGTAACCACAGAATCGTTGCCTGAACATGCGCACATCAAATTGACTTGGGGGCTGCTGGTGTTGCTCCCTGGGCTTGCTCTTGTGCGAGCCATTCAGGCTGTGTTCTCAACTGGTGTTTTGGGGCCACTCTTCAGCAGGAGCTGGCAAAGCGTTGGCTATGTGGCTACACATGATGAGGCCACACAGCCATATATACGGTATATGATGAGAAGAGACGATGAGAGGAGATGAGCAGTACAGTATGGCACTGCTGCCCGAGGCGGAGCTGCCTCCAGCATCCCTGCCCTTGAGAACCTTTCAGCTCGGCGGCTGGACCCTTTTTTCCCCTGCCACATCCCTGGGCATACCAGCCGCATCCCAGGTTGCCGCCGCCGTGCTCGGGAGGCACGGGATGGCACAGGGTCCTCTCTGGGGCACCGACAGCTTGGCAGGGGGACAGCCCCGGTCTTGTGCTGCTGCCAGAGAGCACCGTTGTCCTTTGGGGCCAGACAGGAAGACAGCAGTGCCTAGGAGAGTAGAGCAGGGATGTCGGTTTGGGTAGCAAAGGACTAGTAATAGCTCCTCACAGTTCACCGTTTTCCTGGTGGAGAATTCCTCTCACTCATTGTTTTGTTTTTAATTACGTATTTTGTCATTTCTTTAAATGACTATTTTAATCTATGCATTATTTACTTAGGTAACTACGGTGCTAATTAAAAATGTACACTAACTATAAAAATGCCCGGTTTGTTTCTAATCCATAGAGAGAAAGAGCTGCCTGAGAGACATGGGGTTTCTTCAAGGCATCCTTATTCCACAGGCATTCAAGCACTGGCTGAAGCACCAATTATATACAGAGAATCAGTGGCTGATTTTCAGTCACAAGGCCTTCATCTAAAAACACATGTGGATTCTCACCTACAGCAACCAGTCTTCAGGGAAAAAGTAAGAGTTAGAAAATGAACGGAGCTTTTTAAAGGAAAGCCTTGCCTGTAGTTTGTTGTTTCTTTTTTGTGCCCTGCCAGAAACAAGATCAGATTAAATTACAGGATGCACAAGGTGACATTTCCAAGACACTTACTGGATCTACACAATAGTGCATTATTTTGTTATTTCTTCTTCTTACCCATTCTCTCAATTGCCAAAACCTGGATCCTGATGTAAAACCTCAGCTTTCTATTATAGTTTTTTTTTTCTTTTCATCTGAAAGCTTTGTTTACAGTGTGGAGCTTCAACCTCAACCCAGCACATGGAGCTGCAGCGAGCCGGACCCCAGAGTGCCGGGCTGGGGGCTCCGTGCTGCAGGGGGAATGTCCCCTGCCGGCTCACAGAGGATTTTGCACCCCACCAGGCTCCGCAAAAGGATGCTCTGCACTTCCACGATCCCCTGGCTATGTGCAAGAGCCTGGCCTGCTAAACGCAAGCGGTAGAATTTAGACTCAGCGCTACCCAGTTTGCAAGGCCCCAGGATAACAGCGGGCTGCGAAAAACGCCATACTTCATCCTCCCCTTCAGCCTCACCGTTAACTTTTTAATTATGTGTTGCCTGTAAGCCATAATGTTTGGCTTGTGGCTTTCTCTACAACTGCTTTATTTCCCAGGGAAGCGGTCCAAGATCAGAGGAAATAGGAGATGTTTAAAAGCCACCCCTTAGCTTCCTGAAGCTGAGTATGGCCAGGGTGAAGAATAAAACTCTGGTTGTTCATGCCCTTTTTTTCTTTCTTCTTTTTTTAAAGGAAGAGTTACTTTTGAACCCAAGGCTCGTAAGTTTGGAACATCTTCAATGGCCCTGTCTTGATGGCAACTGGAAGACTCATCATCTTGCAAAACAGGGGTTTGTGAGGAAATGTGTTAAGATTAGTCAGTTAATTGCTATTTCATCCTGGACAGTGACATCATTATGCTATTCTGTATTATAAACATGGATATCCTTGTAAAATGTGAGTTTTTCTCAGGACTCTTTAACGATTCATAAAAATATACTCTTCCAACTATTTCATTCTTACACTCACCTTGTTGCCAGGCAGAAAAGGATGCGTCTCAATGTTTGGATTTCTTAATAAACACTCATCTTATAATATATTCTACGGTGAAATGGGTTTTTTTCTGCTTTGGAGTGTCTCAGTTAAGACCACTGAGTGGATAATGAAAGACTGAATTCTTAGAATAAAAAGCATAAACACAGGGACTAGTATCTAGGTCTCCTGACAGTACTCTCCTAGGGCCCTGCCGTGATGACTGTGACACAAACACACCGAGGTGCGGTACTTTGGAAAGCAGTTTGAGATCTTTGTGGGAAAGGAAGAGAAATTCTGTTCATGGCTGTACACGCTCTCCCTTGGCTTAATAGCTTATTGTCAAAATATTTCAACATCTACCATATGGAATGTTCTCCAGGTAGCGGGACGTAGGAGTTCAAACACCCTCATGTAGAGGTTGAGCCTCAGTTTCTCTGTCGTGGAGGACAAACTACTCAATTTGATAGAGGTTTTCTGAGAGCACGCTCTGGTTCGGACTTTACAAGTCACGTAAGTGGGAAAAAGCTTTGTTACTAAATCTCAGTGGGATTTAGGTATGAAGTAAACTTGTCATAACTAAGGGTACATCTATATTCTATATTTCCGGGGCTCAAGTTTTCTAGTATTTGAGCTAGCTCATATAACGCTAGTTTAGAATTCCCTATAATACTCTCAAATTATGATGCAGATATTCCTCAAGGTGTTCCTCGCTGTGCTGTTGGCCGGGTTGTAGCTAAGTTGAATGCTGAAAACCTAACTTGGGTGCCTCTGGGTCTTACCACTGCCAGCAGCAGTGAGCTGCGATTACGCAGGCTCCTCTTCAAGGCTCTTACCTCCACTCAGCTCATCGGGGATAAAGGCAAAATAATCTGGAGTGTCTTAATTCAGTGTTCCCCATCAACTCCCCAGCATTTCGGCATGTGCATCAATGGTAAGCGACAGAGTATTGCCCAATATCAGCGAGTTTGTCCCTACCGGTGGAGGGTGACTCTAACCGTGAACCTGCTTTGTACGAGTGGCTTCAACAGTGGTGGTTACCCCTCGCTCAGGGATGTCCGCGACAAAGCCCCGGGCTCCGCTGTGTCTGGGTTACACAAACTCTGCAAACAAGGCAGAGATAGGTTGGAGGGACACGACAGACACCTTGGAGAGAGAAAGAAAATTTCAGTGCCTCATCTAAAACTGATACAGCCACCTTTGGCTGTAAAGGACAAACTCAAAGAGCTTTGCCAATGTTGGCCATGAACACAGGTTTCAGATGTATCAGCGGGTATGAGGAGGTCTCACAGATCAAGACAAAATCGTCAGCTTGCACTTACTCAACACTGTTGAGGCTGTTCATTACTACAGCTGTAAAAGCAATTTTTTCTAACAGAGATGCATTTTATACAGCAAAAGAGTTTAGCAAAAGCATTTGCCAACCAGAATAAGCTGGCCACAAAACCCACTTCTTCCTTCCAATAAAGCGTTTACAGCAAAGTTTTTGGCACTTCAGAAATTGTAAATTGATCACACTGCCAGCTGATATTTGCCATGGGACCTATCTGCATCTCAGAATGAGTATCTTCAGTCTCTTAAGCACCACCATCCTTCCTACCTAAACCGAGTGCTCACACGTGTGCCAATAACACACTCCATATCCCCAGGCCGATCTCTGGAGGAGGGTAGGTGTGTCCACCAGCAATGCCTTGCTGTCTCCAAACATCTGCTCTCCTCCCTCTCCCTGTCAGGGCCCTGAGGGTGCTGATAGACCTTTCTGGACCTCAGCAACCTCACCTAGACCCTCCCCACATCCTGCCCGTGGGTCTGAGGGCTCCCACCAGCAGCCTGGGGCTGCCCATCCCACCCCAGTGACACCGTGGGATGCCGATGCCAATCTCCAGCCCTGCCCAGCCGTGGACCTGTCGGTCCGGACCCTGACCTCATTCCAGCCCTGCCACCGCAGTGATCTGGTCTCTTGATTGAATGTGGCCACCGCCTCTGGGCTGGCCCTGCTCCCTCGCGAGGGCAGTGGGATGGATCCTGGACGGTCAGCCCGGGGATCCCCCACTGCTCCCTGGAACCCCCGGAGCCCCCGGCCTGTCCTGCGCTGGTTTGTGCGCGTCAGTCACACTTTCCTCACCTGCAGATCCACCACCTTGTCCTTTAGTTTAGCTTAGCACTGATGTACACTGACGGTTGTGAGTAACGATCACAAAAAGGGGTTTGGTTGGGTTTTTTCCCCCTCTATATTTTGGGGTAAACATAGTAAAGTGGGGTTATACATGCTGCTCTTGGGGAATGAGACTTTACTGGCCTTCAGGAAGGAGTATGATAATTAAGATGATTTTTAGCACAAGTTGTATTTCATATAAGAAGAGAATACGTACAGTCTCGTGAGAGAGCATGGTACTACCGATACCACAACGCCCCCGCCTTTCACTTCTGGCTGAGCTTCAAGAAAAGTCACGTAGGCTCAGAGTTTCAGAAACCCGTCTGTAATTTCAAAGTCAAACTTCAGAACTAACTACAGTAATGAAAAAAGTCACAGGAAGTGTTTAGCACTGCTTAAACTCAAGCTTTATAAATCTGAAACTGGATACTCAAAATTTGAGTGTGTATATACATATTTATTTGTTTATTCATTTCTAAAAATCCGTTTGTGGCCTGCTATTCTAGAAGTAGGGTGCAATAATCTGCCGTGCAGGGATGTCTCTGGTCTCCGCAGGCAAAAAAAAATAGCTGTGAACAGATGATGTTCCTGCAGCCATATGAGACAAAGAAACATACGGCTGCTCTGTCTGAAGTTCCTACAATGCTTTATGTCCTCAAAGTGCAGCAAAACATTGGCTGATTAACATAATTAGAGCATTTTACAAATGATTCCTAATTATTTTTGCCAATGTAAATGATGATGCTGACACGTGAAGTTTCTTGCTGTGCATGATGAATACCGAGTTCTCATTTTACTGAGTACTGTAATCAAATTTAGAACGAACGTTATATAAGTGCATAAGCAATCCTAATCCTAATCCCTTTTCTGCTGTCTCACTTTCTCCATCTAGGCCTGCTGCAGCTGTAAATCTATAAATCTCCCATATTTTGTGATTTCCTCGCATATTTTTAGTTTTGTTTCCCAAGCTCCTGTCTTTTTCTCAAAGCATACATTTTTACTTGATAATGGTTCCAATGGAATGAGAGGTCTGTTCTTCAGCCTTCTGCCAGCTTCCTTATCGTACCCTGTGTTTGATCACAGCAAAGGTATTTTACCGATGCTTTTGCTATATGGGTGCCCAGTCCTATCAGATGTTAAGCCTCATGCTGTTGGAGCACCTACTGGAACAAATATGGAGGTCTTTTAAACAATTTTTCTACTCTGTTCTTCGTGGAATACCTGTTGTTTTCCAATTTTTTAAATATCAGTAGAGGTTGGCTGAAGGTATGTCAACAATGCATAATTCAAAGTAGCCAGAAGATATCAAAGATAGCTGTAAACAAACTGGTTGGTAATCAATCAGTTCTAGCTGTGGCACACTAAATTCTCTGTGGGCAACCTGCCCCTGTTTCTGATTTTACCCTAGGATTTGTGCCACTGGTATAATAGGAAATTATTTCACTGACTCAATGAGAAATGGCCAGGAGGGACAGGATCCTGCACAGACTTAAATGCTGGACTCAGAAAAACAAGGGAGAGAGCTCTAGTGACTGTGTTTTGTGATACATTTCCAGGACATGTTTGGGAATTTACCAGCTTCATAAAATTCCCCAAAAACTTCATAAAATGGTCCACATATCAATTAAATCATCTTATGACAATTATCATTCTTAGTTTTTATGAGAAAGTCCCTTTTATTGAACTGTATCTTTTATTTGGAATATTTCTAAGGGTGCACAATAGCCAAAGAGGAGTATTACAGCTGAGTGGTTCACAGCATATAATTTATCCAGTTAATTTAATTTCTTTGTATTTGTCTACAAATTGCTTATAATTTTATGCAATTAATTCATTACATGAACCTAATTGCTAAAATAGCTGTGAGATGGTCCAGCTGAAATAAACAGCAGGGTTTTCATTGGCTTGAGCGGGAACAGCGAGAGGCCACCGGAGGTTTATCCCTTCTCGGCAAACGTTACTGACGTGATTTGTTGGAAGTACCGAAAGAATGAGCTGTTTCACTTTTAACATATCATTCCTGCTATTGCTTGGTTGCTAAAACAGAAATCATTCTTAAGCAGAGAATATTCGCATTTATAAACTGGTGAGGGAGTCCTGCAAGTGTTCTCCGGTTTTTTTATTTTGTTTTATTTTTGCTATCTTGCCTGCCCATGAATCTGTTTGCTAAAATATACGTGGCAGAAACCCAACACAATCACTGTAAATGTATTTACGAATTGAGATATATATTTATAGTAATTCTTTCTGTGGAATCCACACAGATTAAATAAGAACTCTTTGGCCTTGCATAACTAACCCTTGGTGATGTGACGGATCATATTATCTGCTCAGAGGCTAAAAGAACACACGCAGTCAAAAACTTAGTGCCTGGCAATGGAAATGAGAGCTCAGGTGTCTGTCGTCTTTTCCAGTTCTATTAATTAGTCTGATGACTGCTATTGCAGTGCCGCACAAACCACGCTTCTTTCACAACTAGGACTTACAGCATCACAATGGTAATCACAGAATCATAGAATCATTTGGGTTGGAAAAGACCTATAAGATCATCGAGTCCAACCATTAACCTAAAACTGCCAAGTCCACGCTAAGCCGTGGACCTCAGCGCCACGTCTGCCCGGCTTTTACGATGATACGAAGTCTCCATATGATGATATGAAGACTTCAAATTTGGTATGAGCTTATAGTTAACAGTCAAGCTTTTTGAATAATGAATTTACTAGCCACTTGATACTTCACAGATTTCACGTCAGGTGCTGCAATCCCATGCTAAAAAGTACAGCAACAGCTCAGCGCGTAGTACTCAAGAATACAGTATTAGATGACAAGCAATAGCAAGCACAACACTAGGGTTTCACGTTTTTAAAGTAACTGTATTTTTTTTTGTTTTGCTCATTCTGTTCATTTAGTGATCATTCCACAAAAATAAATTCAAATACTTCAATATCACGGACATCAATTGTGAGTTAAACGACTGTTTTCTGGCAAATAAAATGTCCGCGGCTCCTCCCGCCCCACACTCCTGCACCAGCCAGCCCTGGTTGTCTGGCTGCTCCCAAAACTCAATGACAAAGGCTCGACATCCCAAAAGTACCAAATTTTTCTGAACCTCTAAGCTAGATCTTCTTTGCCAGAGGTTAAATTTTTTGCTTCTGATCTGGGCCCAACTATGAGGAGCAAAACCGAGCAATAGTTTTGTATTATCTGAAAACACTCCTTCTCTCTTAACCTGAGGAACCCCTAGTTTACTCAAGTTTTGAGCATAAAATCTGTGATTAATTTTGTTGTTCTCACCTGGACTTTTACCAGTTGGCCACCTCCTTTCCAAATTGCCAAGTACCGAACAGGGCCGGTACTTTAGCGGAGGCCTTACCTGTGCTGCACAGAGTGGACAAAACATTTCACTTATCGTGCGCACTTTTGTATAACCCATAACAAGATATGTATTTTCCCCCCCCATAGCTATTACACTGTTGACTACCGGTCAATGCAGGACCTACTATGACATTTTTTTACTTTTTTTCCTGCAGGCCGAATCAGTCATTTTATATCTAATATTCATGCATTTTATTATTCTCTAAACAATTCCTATTTTTTCCCCTCATCATTTTTTAACACCACTCAGACTATTTATCTGCTTTACCAAGATTATTTTGAATTCTGCTCTTCTCCGTCAAAGTGCCTCCCAGCTTGGTATCATCTGCACGTATAATAACACTGTATTCCCTAATCTGAATGCTTAATGAAAATACTGATTAGTATTGGACCTAGAACAGATTCCCCCAAGAACCATCCATTTCACAATGAAAATGGATTTGACTAGCACTAGCTCTTATTATTAACCTGGATTTGAGTAATCCTTAGAAAACAGCTAGTTTCCAGTACAGCTGGCTTGCATGGCTACCCTGGAGCATTTCTTGAGATAAACAGGATTCTGGGTTACTCAAAGAATTCATTACAGAGCACACAGATGGCTAAAACAATTGTTATTGAACTGTGTTAGCCCTTTGGAGAGATGCCACCTGAAAGTACCTGAAAGGGATACGGACAAAGCGCGTTGTCCAATTCGTACATTTTTAATGGTATTCCGCAAGGTAAGTGTATCGGTGCCAGCTGCGTTAGCCCTTCTGCACATTGCCAAAGAGATACTGCAGGTGACCCGGAAAGCGCAGCAGTGACCAGCTGAGGTTAGATCATCCACACGGTCGCTAAGCTGCCTCGTGTTGAGGCTGAGAGAGCTGGGGGGGTTCAGCCTGGAGAAGAGAAGGCTCCGGGGAGACCTTCCAGCCCCTTCCAGTCCCTCAAGGGGCTCCAGGAAAGCTGGGGAGGGACTCTGGAGCAGGGAGGGGAGCCATGGGACGAGGGGGAAGGGTTTTAAACTGCAAGAGGGGAGATTGAGATGAGATGTGAGGAGGAAATTCTTGGCTGTGAGGGGGGTGAGCCCCTGGCCCAGGTTGCCCAGAGAAGCTGTGGCTGCCCCATCCCTGGAGGGGTTCAAGGCCAGGTTGGACGGGGCTTGGAGCAACCTGGGCTGGTGGGAGGTGTCCCTGCCCAGGGCAGGGGGTGGAACCAGATGATCTTGAAGGTCCCTTCTAACCCAAACTATTCTGTGATTCTATGTTCCATTTTCACTTCTTCTCATTTTATTGCGTTTCCAGCTCTGGTGTTGGATTGATGTTACCCTCAGGAACACAAATCTTGGCTGTAAAACCACATGAAAGCTACCCCAAAGAAACGTGTTCCTGCCTGTCATATTGGTCAGCCCAGCAGCATTCCTCGTGACATTTTGGGAGAAAGACCAGAGAAACCGAGGGACCCATGGGCGTGTTCAAAATTTATCAAAACCGATCCAGATAGGGTTTATTTATTCTTAATAGATTTCTGTTTCTTGACCTTGCCTACCTTTCTGTTTGAACGCATATATTTTTGAGCTGAATAAGGAACTGGGGATTTGCCTGTGTAAAGGCACACATAAATTAAAGGAAAAAATCCTTCGTTTGATAGAAACGGCTGTTGCTCAGAAAAGAATGTGTAAGGAAAGATCATTAACTCTTTTATTTCAGATTTGAGAATCTGATTTTCATTCTGAGATTGAAGCACACAATTAACAGTATAATTTCGATATCAGATTTACCTGTTCTCCTCTGCTGCCAGCCTGTATTTGGTTTCAGGGTTCTAATGTTGACTATTAACCTATTTAAATATTCACCAACAGCCTTCTGCCAAGGCAGATTTATTCACCAGCTCGCGTCCTTGTCAAGTTGTCAATTTGTCAGATATTTTTCAGGTGCCAGTGCCCTTTCCAGTGACAATGATAGCACACGGCTGAGCAAGAGTTTTTCTGTTGGTATCTCCTCCAACAGAAAAGCTCTCCAATATTTGAGTAGCTAGAGCTTGCTGCCTTGGCAGGTCTGAAAATAATAGAATCACAGAATTGTTTAGGTTGGAAAAGACCTTTAAGATCATCAGGTCCAACTGTTAACCCAGCGCTGCCAAGTCCACCACTAACCCATGTGCCTCAGCACCACGTCTGCCCGGCTTTCAAATCCCTCCAGGGATGGCGACTCCACCACTGCCCTGGGCAGCCTCTTCCAAGGCTTGACAACAATTTGGTGGAGAAATTTTCCCCAATATCCATCCTTGAGGCCGTTCCCTCTTGTCCCATGGCCTGTTCCTTGGGAGAAGAGCCCGACCCCCCCCTGGCAACCCCCTCCTTTCAGGGAGCTGGAGAGAGTGAGAAGGTCTCCCCTCAGCCTCCTTTTCTCCAGGCTGAACACCCCCAGCTCCCTCAGCCGCTCCTCACAGGACTTGTGCTCCAGACCCCTCCCCAGCTCCGTTGCCCTTCTCTGGACACGCTCCAGCCCCTCAGTGTCCCTCCTGCAGTGAGGGGCCCAAAACTGGACACAGCCCTCGAGGTGGGGCCTCACCAGTGCCCGGTACAGGGGGATGGTCACTGCCCCAGCCCTGCTGGCCACACTGGTCCTGATACAGGCCAGGATGCTGGTGGCTTTTTATAGCCTTTAACCCAAAGGCAAGGAACCGATGTACCATCTTGTTTGATTTATGACAGCAGGAGCTGTGAAAGTTACCTCTAAAGCTAAGGAAACACTGTCAGTTTTTATACCCACTTTATTTTTCATCCAGAACCATGAAAAAAAAAGACATTAACATTAATCATGGAAGGATTTTGTGTCTCCCTCCAGTGGTGGCCAGAATTAACCCCATGTCAGTCTTTGACAGTATACAGAATCATTAATTTATGTACTGAATCAATAATTAATCATTAATTAATCATCATTAATGTTATATTTATTCAATGCAACATATTATTTATGTTATAATTCATACCAATGCCATAAAAACCACCGCATTTCTTTTGGTTACCTCAACTTTTAGAACATCTTTCTGGGGGCCGCTTTAATCAGACACATTCAAGACATACTCCTGCAACTGGTGATTAATACATTTTTCATGATGAAAATCAAGGCAGCTGCATCAAGTCCACAAAGCTCCTTTTATAGCTCAAGTACTTCCAGCTTCCAAGTGAGCATTAAAAACACAAATTAAATAAAACAGTTTTCCAAAGCAAGGAAACTCCGTTGAAGTTTGTAGAGACAAATGTTTACCTATGTATTTCGGAGGTGTTTAAGGTGGGAGCCACCCAGGAAGAAGTCTAGGTCAGCCAGCGGAGTTACACCAGGGACAGGGACGGGGTGAGAGGGAAGCCCGTGGGTTCCCAGACATCCTTCCCTCCCAAGGGCTGTTTTAGGTCCACAAACCACTGAGGGAAGGGATTTTCCCTCTCCAAGGCATGCGCCCAAAGGCTTATCTGATGCAGAGGGCGAGTAGAACACACTCTGGTCAACAGCAGGTCACAGCCCGCAGTAATCCATGCAGCCACAAGCATCCCAGAGAGGCATCGCCAGAAAGTGATAACCCCAACACGACCTTTTCAAGCTCAAACCTCCCCAAATCCGTCTCCAAGGCCATGCACACAAAAACTTAGAAGAAACTCAAGCTTTAGCTAGAGCTCCAGCTGGAAACCGAATTTTCTCCCTAATTAAGTAGAGACCCCGCAAGCTGACACCCACTGCCTTCCCAGCAGTTCGGTTCCAAGGCGAGAGAAGAACCAGTTTTCATTTAGTTAAACACAATAGAAACAGAAAAACATTTAATTTGTGTCCAAAAAGGCTTACAGTGAAGATCATTAGCTATGTTAAAAAAGAAGACTAAACACCCAGAGATACGCATAGTTAAAACTGTAGTGAGCTGCCTGGAGATAAGCTGGGCAGACACCCGGTCCCCTTCGCTGGGAGCAGTTTGCCTGCGGCGATCGATTTCAACGTAGTCTGCAATTCTCTTTAGCGGGTGCTGTATTAGCAAATCTATCATGAAATAAATGTGACGCAAATGTAATTCTACACCTGGGGATGCTCTCACAGGGCTTTGGACGTGTTACAAATCGGTACATGGGTAGGCTGTGCTATATAAGATCAGGCTGCTGCGGCTGCAGCCTGTACTGTGTCCATTTCCACCCTGGTAGCAATGTAGCGATGCTGCTCAGTTAAGAGTAATACAAAAAAAAATCCTGCAAGAAATCCCTGTTTCCTGGAGGATAATTCATCTTCCCTCCCGCCCCCCCCAAGTTTTAACAGGCTGAACATCAGTGTTTAAACTGGAGAGAGAAAAGGAAGGAAATGAAGCGAGGACAGGGAGAGTCAGTCTCTGGGGAGATCAGTTCTAACGGGTCCATGGAAACGAAGCTCTTCCCACCATCTCGGGCTCCTGCGATGCGCCTGCGGGCACTCGGCTACGCACGCAGGGACGGGGCAAGCCAGGAGCCTTCAGGACCAAAGTTAACGGGGTGCACGTTATTTTAGCACCCAAACCGAGTTGCAGGAGAAAGCTAGGATGGTCAAATAATTATTTGTATTTGTTTGCATTTTTTGTTCGTATTTTAGTCCGCGGGGCCATGAGCTGGCTGCACCAACAGCGTGATCCCTGAGGGACAGCTAGTCCCCATCCTTCCAGCGCTGCGATAAAGGATGAAGACGTTCCTACAAATGCCACAACCTGGCTTCGAAGTACTCTATTATTTTATCGTCACCTGTTTGCTTATGGCTTTCCATTCTGCTCAAACGGCAGGTGAAATTTAACTTCTCTGCTTCTGACAAAAATCAGCAACGCCTGACACAGACCATGCAGAACGAGATTTTAAATCATTGGTGATTTATACGCCCCAGAGGGCAGGCCTGGCACACAGAGGATACCCCTTCTGAGGTACTCCTCACACACCAAGAAGTGACAACCCCTTTTGCAGGCTGTAGGAAAATGATCCAATCCCAGTCTTCTCAGGGGGTTCCTCGACGGCCTGGTGAGTTGGAAGATCAGGGCTTTGTATCTTGCCGTAATGTTGTTTTCATCACGTTCCCGCAGTTCACTTTTTTAACTCTCTCTTCAACAGCTGCTGGGGAATTGCTAAGTTAATTTTAAAGCATTTATTTTAGCAGTTAATGATGCTGTAGATTCACAGGCCAGCCGGACCTCTGAGTCTAAACTTTCCTCCTGCCACCAGCCAGGCAGTGTCACTCAGTACCTCCCGTGTGCAGACCCTGCTTTTTGGCGAAACTAGATATTTTTATTCCTTAATAGAAAAAAAGGAACCAATTATTTACTTAGTGACTTCAAATGAGGAGGAGCCCAGCCCTCCCTTACGAAGCTCTTGCAGCGTCCGATCGCTTCTTTGTTAAAAACGGAGGCGAGAATTTAACCTGGATCTGATTTAAGGTACCCACAGGATTCGGGAGTTTCAATTTAAAGTCTAGAGAGTCCAATACTATCAGATATCTTATTTACATAAATATTTACAAACTACTGTCTAGTCACCACTTCACCTTCGCGTTAATCCATTAAAGGGATTAAGCTTTCCACAATTTTCACTGGGAGCTTTGTTTATTTTCCCAGAGCCCAGTTTCCTCTGCCGGCTCGGTCTGCAGACAGGCGCTGCTTTGTGGGGAATCAGATGGCCAGGAGCGGAATGAATAAAATATTACCGATCAAAAATCAGAAAGAAAAAGCAGCACCTGAGCGGGCAAAGCAACGCTTGGTGTGGGAATGAGGTAGCGCTGCCTGGCACGTCCCGGCAAGCCAGGGGTTCCATGATGCTGCGCACGCTGCTGGGGGGGTTTGCAGAGACATGGCACCATGGCGCTTCAGAGGGGAAACACTTTTCGGGGGCTGCGTGGCACAGGGAGGGAGGGAGGCTCTCCCCGGCTGAGGTGCCGTGAGCCGGACGCCTACGGATGAGCACAACACGGCAGTTCGGCTGCCGGAGCTGCCCCGGGCACCCGGATCTCCCTGTTCCGCTTGCACCCAGGAGGAAGAGGACTCCGACATCCATCAGGTTCACATTGACCTTCTTATTTATTTCTGTTTTGCTGCCCAGACCAGCTTCCCCATTGAGTTTGCCACTAACTGGGCCGGTAGGGAGAACCCAGAGCTCAGGACTTCACTTTTCTCCGAGCGCCGTTGGGGCCGTGGGGCAAGCTGGGGCGAAGCCTCACCCCCGTGGCTTCATCACACCTCCGCGCAGGAAGCCGAAAAAAGATGTCACACCCTAAAAACGGCCCGGACGCACCCTAAAACCAGCCTGTCCGACAGTCTCCTGCTGTGGACATAACTGCAACCTCCGCCTGGGAAGACGATGGGATGCTCCCACCCCTCGCCAGCCCTGGATGCTCCGTGGTGGATCCGGCTTCTCCTCCCACTCCCCGACAGCTCATGAGGAAAATATCGGTGCCGGGAAGAATTGGCAGCGCAGAGGCTGCCAAGCGGGACTGCGGCTCCGGACCTGCCCCGGCGTGTCCGGGCTGGGGGTGCTCACCCGCCCCGGCTGCCTCCAGCGCAGCCCACAGCTCCGAAAGGGAATGGGGAAGCAACACGATTTTTAAGGGGCAGAGAATTAAGCGGGTAACGGCCTTCGTGGTTACACGCTCTGCTTTCCGTCGTCGGCACCAGTGAATGACAAACAGGAAGACGGACAGCACTGGGGAGCCTGGGGCAGAGGGAACCGTTCGTCACATGCGCAGGCGGTCAGCAAACACACACCGGCGTTTCACGCTTCCCTTGTCAGCCTACAAGATACGGGCTGTATTCATGTTTTATCTCTATGCCCATCTTACACAGTGCTGTCATGCAATTTGCGTTGATTT
>VWZL01005178.1:321975-411851 GCA_013396915.1 Stercorarius parasiticus | reverse complement strand
GTAAATTACACAGTCGCTTGCCGTCTCCCCACGCAGCGCGTTGCTGCTCTCTGGTTCAGTTCTCGTACTCATCCGCACCTGCCACAGGGAAAAATTCAATGCGGATGGAGCATATAACCCAAAGCAAGCTCACCCATTCCAGAGAAGAGCCGTCAGTATTTGTAAAGCACAAATACTCCTGGACAATAAGCTGGACTGATCAGCGTTATTAGCATTTCTCAAGGTACATTGTCAGACACTTGTTACAAATTGGAGATATTTTTTCAGTTTAAAGCACGGTGAAGAATCAGGAAAAAGAAACCCCAAAAGCCAATTGTATATTTTTGCAAAAGCATTGATGTCTATTTGCTTGCCCCAGCAAGGTCCCAAGAGCCCTCTGGTCATTTCTGAGGACTCAGAAACGCCACGGGAGGAGAGAGTAGCACCTGCGTGCGGCAGGGACCGCTGCTTGGTGGCATTCGGCGTCTAAATACAAGAGGATGACACAATATTCAGCTTTGGGGGAAAGCAAAGCCCCGAGAGACTTTGGCTCTGGGTTTGACATTGGCTGGTCCTTCTCCGAGGCCCCTCCTCGCCGGCGCTGCCTGACTCATGGTGCTCCGTGGCCAGGAAGAGCTAATGGGAATCTTAATGGCATCAACCTGCTCAAGGACGCCTTGGGACAGGGGTGGTAAATTTCTGTTCTTATCATGTCACAGACTGTACAAATGGGGCATGAGCGTTTACTCTGCAATGCCTGAAATAATTCAGGAGACTCTTCCAGCCATTTTAAATGGCTTTAAACTTCCAGCCATTGTGCTCCCGAGAAACTGCTTTTACTCTGCCTGTTCTTTGTCTCTGGGCCCCGAACACCATTTACACTCAAATACAGCCTGTTTCAAAGCCTGAAAAACCTCCACAAAGCATCTGTAAGCTGCAAAATATACATTTCAGTGATAGTATGCAGCTTGGAAGGCTGCATACAGGTGACGGAAACAAGGACACTTTTATAACCGTGAGCTTATAATCATTTAAAACCCGAATACAGAACCAAACACAACAGCTAAAACTATATGATTTATACCAGCTTCTGCCAACACAGACACAAGTAAGCACAGTCAAAAGTAGTCATTAGGAAAATGTCAGACAGGAGTGAAAAGTAGTTGTAAGTATCTGTGCCACTTGTTGGCAGCCAATACCCGGGGGCAACCGTCTAACATTGGCTAAGGACGAGCTCACGCAGGGAAGGCAGCGGCGACGCTTTATCAGCATAGCTCCAACCCAGCCTGTATGAACAGGGGTCCTGGATATATCCACCCCTTGGCAGGTTTTCCTTTGCCTGGTCCGGTCCTGCGTCTCACACCACGTCACACCATTCTGCAAGGAAGGCACTGTCTTAAAGATACCCGCAAACCAATTCTGGCTGTTTGTTATGAAAGATGATAGAACAGAAACATTTCTCTCTCCTGGAGTATGTCTGTAAAGGGCTTGGCGCTGTGGAATGAGATCCACTCCTGTCTGCAAATAATGGGTGATAAACCCTAAAGCGTCCTGCTCGTCTGCTCCTGCACCCTCAGTGTCATTTCCCGCGCCTACGCCCATTTATTTCCTACACTCTGATGCTCCAAAATCTATTAACAAGCTCCGTAACACTGATGTGTGTACACCTATCACAAATGCATCGTTTATGCACATATATCATAAATGCACAAGGTAGTTTAATACCATCCCTTCTCGTGGCTCCCCTGGTTCTGTCCGACCCTCTCCCACGTAAGTGGTGCTTTTGTCCCAGCTCCAAGCTGGGGGTCCTTTCCCCTGCCACCTCCTCTGCCAGGGCACGTCTGAGCCACAAAACTCGTGTAAACGGCCCTTTCACATGAAATCCAGCCCGGTTTCCGCTCCGGGTGGAAAGAGACCAATGAGAAATATCAGCCATGGGCATGGGTTCCCCTCCGGTTCTGCCCGGACTCAGGAGAACCAGATCCCACCCGCGCTTACCGGGTTCTCCTCTCGCGAGCAGCACAGAGGCAGAAGCCGGCTCAAGCCTGGGACCTTTGCTTGTGAGGCTCTTTACAAAACAATCCCTCTGCTGAAAGGCTGCGGGAAACCCAGTCTCTAATTACAACGCTCCTCCGCTTTCTGGCCATTCCTTATTCATACCACTCAAATTACTTGGCTCATTAACCTGTCATAATAGAAGTCCAGTTGAGTTTAGTTTACTTACAGTTTAATAATAGCCTTTGTTTTAACAAAGCGACATAAGTTTGTCTGCATTTGAAGAAATCTGGAACGTAATGGGAGCAAGGGAGTAAAAAAAATAATCCATCAGGGCTTTCAAAGATTTTAATCATCCACATAAACAGCCAGATGACTGCAGTCATTCAGAATGAAAACAAAATCACAACACACAGACTTCCCTAGGCAAGTGGATGGCTCCTAAAGTGACTAACCACATAAAGTAACAACCCAGTTAAAAAAGAATATTGACTGAACCATGCTGTTTTTAGAAACTCTTATAATTAGATAGCGCGCAGAACAAAACAGAAAGATTTTCCAAGCGTTCTGGCTGCGCTGAAGCAAACCCAAGCAGATTGTTTCCACTAAGGAGGCTTCAGCTCTTGCTGCTCTTCTTAAAGGGGTTGTGTCACCAGGATTTATTATTAATGTGGACACAAGCTTGCCAAGGCACTCAGCTTTGTGTTAAGAGGCCTCAGCGCAGATTTAAGGTGCCACTCTGGTATCACGCGTAACTTCAAGCAGGTGCCTAACTTCAGGCTCTGCTATTCCCGCTGCTGGTCCAACAGAAACCACCCATTTGGATCGCCCACCTTGGTACCACAGCATCAACTGGGGGCTCCTGCCCTCCTTGACATCTCTGGTGTCTCCTCTCGGAAAGGCCACATCGACACTTCTTAAATCCTCGCGGATGGATTCAAAGGACGCCCGCTGCAGAGCTGCGTCTAGGCAGTCCGATTTGAAAATCGTGGCCTAAACAAATTGTTAAAAGGAGTAAGGCCAAATTTTCCACCTTAAATCTTGCGCTGTGACTTAACTGTATCGGGCTCAGCAACAGGCCAAGTTCTGTGGCAAACAAAGAGCTATCTCCGAGCAACGGCAGCCAGCGCCAAGGACGGGGGCTGGGCGGAAGAAAAGGCCTTTTGCCACGCGGTGAGGTCTTCGGGCAGCCACCGACCTGCAAACCCCCTGGTGCAGGACCTTGGGAAGCGGAAGGGGCTTCTCCGAGACAGAGACCTGCCCTTACACCAGAGAGAGCCAAAAGCAAGAATGAAGGTTTATCACCCCTGGCAAGTGTTTAGTTAGAACTCGTGAAACACGATCATTTAATGTTACGCAGAATCTCATACGGTGAGCTGGGTACCGCAGGTGGAAACGATAGTTCCTGCCTGGTAACTCGTGTCACATCTCTCCTGTTACACAAGATGTTGGTTTATGGATTCCGCTGTGTAGCAGTACATCCGATTGAATTACTTTATCAACGTGCTCTTAACAAAATGACAATGCAGCTAGGTCAGGATAAACTAAAAATAACTTCTAGAACGAGCTATTGGAAAATTAATTAGTTTTGGGTCTAACCCGGTACTCACCGCGCTCCTTGGAAAACCATGACTGGTAAGCGCAAGGAACGGCAGCCCAAGCCTTCGCAAGGCTCTCTAACCGTGGCCAAATTCTTACGTCCGTGCAAATCCAGGAGAGCACCCCTGAGCAGGGAACTGAGGGTCAGACACTGGCACGCTCTCTCTAGCGGCCCATTTCAGACATTTGTCTGCTGGGCCTGCTTCTCAACCCAAACTAAGTAATTTAAGTTATTTTACACTTGTGCTGCGCCCTGCCAGAGGCGAAACACGAGTTACGTTTGCTGCGGTGTCCTCAGAGGGCTCTGCTGTGTCATGACGGCACCTCTCCAGCTCAGGACAAGTTAAGGACAATGTCACCATTAACTGTGAACTTCCTTGCTTTTGCTGCTTTGCTTCACGACCTCGATGTTACTTAAACGAGAAAGGAGGCAGTATTAAAATACATGTCCAAGTAATCCAAGGGGAGAGTGTGAATGACTTCCTAAGCTTTAATAAACTCTCAATCCTTTTAGAGTCTTCCTGCAATATTCTCCTCCTACACTCGTGCTGAGCAGCCCTGGACCTCACAGCTATGGAGTACTGCCCTCCATTTTTAAGCGTGTAGATGTCAATTATGGAATTGGATTGAGGAACAGAATTGTACTGCTTTGTTTTGGTATAACCGCTGGGGAGGAGCCACAGCTCCCACGAACCAGCGCTGTAAACCAGAGGTGCGACGGCCGATCCACCCCCGCGCTGGGACGGCTCTCCCCAAACCACTCCTCAGTGACACCAGCCCCAAGGGAAAGCAGGACCAAGACGTAGATATCAACCGCTAATGATGACTAACATGCACAAAAGTTTGTAAACTTCTAAGGCAACAGTTTTCATAGCATGAAGACTACATAAAAATAATGCAGCTGC
The DNA here is from genome assembly GCA_013396915.1 of Stercorarius parasiticus. NCBI lineage: Eukaryota > Metazoa > Chordata > Aves > Charadriiformes > Stercorariidae > Stercorarius > Stercorarius parasiticus. Next base: position 407,373 of record VWZL01005178.1, on the reverse strand, counting down.
ATTCCCTGGGAACCAACAGAAGTTGGAATTTGTGGGGAGGTAAGGGAAGATCGGCGAGGAGGATTGTAAGCACGCTCAAGTGACTTGCAGCTGAAGGTGTCGAAAAACACACGTGTCACAGTAATTGTTGCTTGGTCCTGCGTGCTTGACAAGTAGAACATCTGCACTTAGATAGTGTAGGCCCGTGATGGACACAGGGGCACCTTATCCAACACGACCGAGATCCCTGCCCTGCTGTCGGGAAGATCAAAGCACAGAGGAGAACTACGCCTGCTCGAATCCCTCATCTACAGGCGAAAACCAGCAGGTTTCGACTCTCTCTCTCTCTAACAAGGAAAAACTCCAGCAAGGACCGAGCTCGCGGTGCCTGCGTTCCTGCAGGTGTGCCTCAGCCCCGCTGCTGCTTCGAAGATCCCTCTTAAGGTATCGAGATTAAATTTACTCTTTGCATTTCGTTCGTGGTTTTGCGGTTGTTCTGCATCCTGCCTGTGTTGGCTCACACAGAATCAGCAGCTCACAGAGGCTGCAGAGTTACTCTAGATTTGCTTGACGCACTCCGATTTCTTTCTTACTCATTTCCATGCCTCAGCCCGAGCTCTCTCTTCTAAGCACGCTAGGGACTTTGCAGGGGATACCCTTAGAGCCCAAGTGAAGAGAGCAACCCGAGCCGGGGTGAAACGCAGACCCCAATCCTCATCGCCCTGCTCTAGGAGAAAGCTCTGGTTTTCAAGCAACGGTGTCCTGCGGGCTGCAGCCTGCCTACTGAGGCAGTCCCTCAGTGAACGGGACAGAAAGAGGGGCTGGTTCGCATCCCACAGCGGTTACAGCACTCACTGGAGGTGTGTGTCCAGGTCCTGGGTCCATGCAAGTGTTGGACCCTCTCTGCACTGCGTAACAAAGGAGAGACTTGGAAAGATTCCTCCTCAATAGCCCACAGGCCAGTGACTACATGCAGCTAAGTACTTCTGCAATATAAATCAATAATTGTGGTTAAAATAACACTGTTGCAGCAATTAAGACTGTTACAGGGAAGCCCCGATACTTTTTATAAGCAATACACAATTCCGATGATGCACCATTGAATCCATTTGGTTTTCTCTCCTTTCATCTGCGTGAGTGCTTGTGCAGATGGGGCTGGTGACTGACTTCCCAGTAATCAAAACGTAATTATTCCCCGACTTCAGATCGCAGAATTGTAACTTTTTATTTCATCAATATAAATGATTAAGTGGTAACATCAATGAGGAGCAGCGACGTGCCAGCTGAGCTATAAGTGACCTACATCAGCGATTGATCTTGCTTCTTGATTAGTGTAAGCTTTAAAGCTCATAAGCTGCATTCTGCACTCAGACAGACATTTAATAAGAGTGATAATTAGCTAGTAGCTTGCAGTTTTCTAGTACTAAAGGCTACCTAAGAACATCACAAATCCGTACTTCTCTCTATACACAGTATAAACCACAAATTTTGAGCTGCTCTGAAGTGACATATCTTCATACATGAATCTTGGGTACAATTGTCTCATCAACATATACTATTAACAGTAATTATGTTATCTAAACAAAATTGCTAATTTAAAACCTTGCCTGAGGCTGCTGGCTTTATTGACGCTATCGGAGATAGCCATAAAGCGATCACATATGAAAATATTTATGTAAATACGTACGCATGAACAGCTGGCCTGAAGCAGTCTTCCAAAATACTCAGCAGCAGATTAAGGAAGGAGACTAAGAGCAAGTGACACACGAGGGAGCCCTCCTTGGAATCTGATGGCGGCTTTAGGCAGTATATTTGGACACTGTAGTCGTCGTCAATCTCGGGTATTCTACAAAGCAGTAGTTTTGAAACTGATCTTGTCTAGGTGGGGGTGAAAAAACCTCAGGGCTTTCTAGTTGAAGATGTCTCTGCTCACTGCAGGGGGGTTGGACTAGATGGCCTTTAAAGGTCCCTCCCAACCCAACATGTTCTATGATTCTATTTCTTCGCCATCCCTTCCAGTACAGATTCACTGCCTGTGTTGCTGCCACGTATTTGCCTCGCTGACGGCTGGAGTCCATCTAGCCGAAGAGTGAGGACACAGTGGCTGCAGATGAAACGGGAGAAGAAAGAACCCACGTGGCTGCAGGAGAAACTCTGTTTTCCCAAAGGCAGAAGCCCCTGCACCCCGCTACTACCTTTCCTTCGCACCCAGAGCGCCGGCTGGGTGCCCAAGTGGAAGGAAGATGCTCTGTGAAACAGGGTCAGGCACTGAGGGGATAAATTTTTGAACTATTTAAATGGCTAATGGTGCAGGCAGGCAATTAGTGGGACTTTCAAATTGCATTTCCTAATTGCATAGTTAAATACTGGAACGCGCTCTGTAAAGTTTAGTCTTCATTCCTTCTCCGATCGAAGCGAGGGGAGAACAGGACAAATTACAAGCCAGTGTGTAATCAGCCAGCCTGACTTTGTGTGCCTAAATAAGATGCCCGTGTGAGAAGTGCAGTTTCTCACATTTTCCCCAGTATTGCCAGTTCTGCTCGGCTTTGGGATGCTGGGCTGGAGCCACAGCCGGGCTGGAGCTCACCCACAGCCCATCCCAGCCCCCAGGCAGCGTCCTGAGCCCGACCGGTGAGGATGCGATGGCCCTCAGCCCCATCCCCGGGTATGCCCTGGAGCCACGAAGCAGGGCTACTGGTAGTGAGCAGGGGGAGGCTTGTTTTGAGACGGTTGTCATGATTTCTTCTCTGTCTTTCATGGAACCAATTAATATTCCGGGTTGGAGATGGTGGCAATGCAAAGGCTGCCTCCAAAGTGGGGAGGGGTTGGAGCGGGACCTTGAGGGTGAGATGTGACGGAGAGGTAACACTCAGACCTACGACACATTCAGAAATCAAAGCCTTTCTGTGATTCGGAGCAGTTTTTCTGGCTAGTTTAAACGTCTGTGGCAGACACTGGAAGTTACATGATGTGAATACCCCGTCGGGGAAAATTATTTTGCCATTTGTTCTTGTGACAGCTCAGTTACACACCAGCACTTACAGAGAATAACAACAACAAAAAACCCCAACTCACAGCGTAGCCTGAAGTGAAATGACAAGAGAGATTAATCTCTGGGGAAAATAATAAGGAAATACATTTGAAAACAGGAGCATTAGAGGGCTCAGTAAGTCGCTGCTGAGCGTGGGCGGGCAGGCGGTGAAGGCGGCCGGCGAAGGAAGGCACGGGTGGGAGATGGAGCTTCCCCCCGGAGCAGACAGCAGCCCCTGCAGAAGCACCGCCAGCGCCCAGGGACCCGCTGCGGGGCTTTGGCTGCCAGCTCTGCACTGACCCTGCCCTCCACAGCCACCCTCGGCACCGCTGTCGCCCTTCTCCCCAAGAGCTAATTGTTCCCCACCTTCTGACCCTCCAGATTGGCATCTCCGGTCCGTGCTGCCCCAAGCCCGGCACTTATAGTCATGGAACGCTCTGAAACAGCGTGTCTCCCCCCGCCACGCTGGGAGCACTCCCCTGCTCCAGCCGAGGGGTGCAGGTCCCTGTGGGTGTTCCCATCACTGCGGGCAGGCAGATGGCGAGAGGCAAGATAAAAAGGTCTCGGGAGCACCAGGCACGCTCTTCTGCTCTCTCCTTCCAGCCGCAGTTGACAAGAGAAGCACCCTGCTCTGTCCCCGCCGTGCATGCAAATCAGGAAAACCCAGGAGTGTGAGAATGCTTTAAATAGCGAGATGGGGATGTCTGTCTGACAGCTCCTGCGCTCCGCGGGGAGGATGTGCTCCGGGCACGTGGTGGACTTCCTGCCTCCTGAACAAATCCTGGACTTTTTCAGACTTCGTCCCCAAGGCGTTTGCCTCCCTGGCTCTCGGTGCTCGGCTCACATGGCCGCAGCCTTGTTGGGCTGGCTTCTGACCCGCGGGGATGCCTCTGGAAACGCCAAAGCTGGGCGATATCCTCCAAGTGCTTTTCCCTTCAGAAATGACTCTTGGAAATGGAAAACAGCGCTGGGGGGATGACCCCGAAACGGGTTTGTTTCTGAGCACTCGCAGGATAACTATTCCCTCGCTTTTCCAGTGCCACAGCTGCCTCTTCAGGTGCCCTCGACAAACCAGCACGACCAACGCATCAGGTGGGTGACTGCCCTGCCGGCTGCCAGCCAGCCTTTTTTCCCCCTGCAACCACAGACCATTTTAAAAGCAGCCCTCCTGCAGCGCTGAGGGGCATTTCCCACCGCCATTATCTGTCTCAGTCCAGCTGTAGAGTTACGTTTTTTTCCAGAACAGTTAAAGAGCGCCGGTTTAAATCCCTCCGATTTAAAAGAACAACAGTCAGTCAGCTGACTGGCAAGCAAACAATGACGCCATTCGCTTTGGAAACCGAACACACTTTCAAAATAACCAGAGAACAAGAGGAGAAAAAAGGCGATGCCTTTTGTGACTGACGCCTGCGACAGAGGCAGGCTCTAAAAAGCTCACCCATCACTTTGGGTAGCGCCCAGCGGACATGTTTTACCCCTGCAATCAGTGGATCGGGGGAGCTAACGTGACGGGAGCCATTCCCGAGGACAGGGCGCAATCAATCGGCTGATCGTTTGGGGCTCAATCTCAATTAAGCACTTTGCAAGTGGGGTCAGAAGGCTGACCCCGCCGTGGATCTCCGGCGGTGCCCACGGAGGGCTCAGAGCTGAGCCCCGCGTCAGGCTCTCGGACGAGCCCAGGCTTTCCAGGGTGCCTTCTGGCAGAAACCTCCATGTGCAGCAGAACCACTGCTATCCCAACAGCAACTTCCCAAATCTCCCGCTCAGGAGAAGGGAAAACACCTCTTCGACAGAGTTTTCTGATGATCAGTGAAATTCAGCTTGAGGAGCACCTTGAATGTTAAGGCTGGTAAATTGCCTAGCAACTAAAGCTTTGATTTAGAACAAAATAGCCTGGGAAATGGTAGTTACTATCTGATGTTCCCCATAGGAATCGTGCTTGCTGAGTGCACCCTCCAGTTAAGCCCCCTTCCCATTGGTATTACTGGCATTCCCAGGAGGTTTCACTCTGTTCATGCTGAGCCAGATGCGGTACGGGCTCAGCGGAACCAGCCAGGTGGGCTCCGACCCTCCGAGGGCGTTCAATCCTGCGGTCAGAGTGGTTGAAAACTACAGAAGCCTCACTTCCCCACAGTATTATATCACAGGTTTAATATAGACACTGATTAATACAGATTGCTAACGCAGTTTTCCCTAACTGCCTAAGGGAAATGATTCTTAGGAGAGGACCGTTCCAGTTAAATAAACAACTTCTCAGCTTTTGCCTATATGGGAAGGAAACAGTCACATTTTTTCACTTGTGTGAGCTTGTTTAAAAAGATTGATTTATTATTGCCTCAGTGCTGTAGAGGGGCCCAGGTCCGGGAAAATCAGCAGCTTCACTTTAAGCTTTACTTCCCTGAGCACCGAATTCCTTCTGCAGCTGGTAATTCCCTCCTCCCTCGCTGACAGAAACTCCTTTCCCTTTCAGAGAGCTTTAAGATTTCACTCATGGAAGTACAAATACACAGTATAAAACCAGTTGAAATCAGCATATACCAAGCTTGAGAAGGGCACAGACACAGTTTTAAAAACTCAGAAAAATACCCAGTAGGCTTATCGCTGATTTGCAGAAGATACAAGGAAAGGGATGGGGTTTTTTCCTCTCTTCTTTGGGGACAGTAAAATCTGATAAATTTTTTGCAGGAAATGCAGTTAAACTTCTTATACCCATCAGGCTCCAGCAAAATATCAAGGCCTATTCGTTTGCTCTTCAGAGAGCCCCTCACAGAGCAGTTTTCACATCTGTCTAGAACCATTTGTGGTGAATTTTAGCGCCGACGTGAACCATGCCGTACGTGAGCTGCAGAGGTAAGACGCACCGCAGCCCGACCAGCGGGCGTTGCTCCTTCTCCCAGGGCTGTTGTCGCTACAGATCCGTGGATTCAGAGCATCTGCCCTCAATCGGCATTGAACCACGGCAGAGTCCAGCCACGCTGGTGGGAAAGTGACGTGTCCAAACCGTACAGGCCAAAGCCTATGCTGGGACACAGCCGCACTGCAGCCTTCCCAAAGAAAAACGCTCAAAGACGTGCAAATTGCCTCATTTTATACACGACACGATGGCGCTCTGCAAACAAGCGCGTGAATTCAGGAATCCTCGTCACAAGGAATCGGCTCGTGGCGTCTCCAGCTTTCCACCGAGCAATAATTAGTTGCTGCTGCCGTTTCCAGCAGAGGAACAGCAAGGCGTTAGGACAGAGGGACGCCGGGCCGGGGGCCAGCAGCCCCGCACGGCTGGGAGCCCCGCACGGCTGGGAGCCGCGCTCGGGAGATGCTCATCAAGCACCATCTAGTGGAAAAAAACTCTCTGCAAGGTCAGACCCACACGGACAGGCGGAAAAAGAGCCGAACCCGGGCATGGGCTTGGTTCCCTGGGGGAGAACGTTCACTTTTCTCCTCGGGTATAATCCCCGAGAAGAGAAGTTGGGGTTAGAAAAAAAGGACAAAGGTGGCTGCCTACTGGGATTTAAGTATTTAAGCTCCCTGCACATATATTTTACTCTCCATTGCTCCTGCCGTACCCACCCTGAGCTTCGCACGTGCTCTCACTGCTGCTTATAGTCCTCCCCCAGCACGGACCCTGTGCCGGCTGGCAGGGGCTGACTGTCTGAGCGAGACCAAGGGGGTTTGAGGAAAGACTTTTGTTCATTTGGCTCCACGCTACCTCCTCAGAACAGGGTGGCAAACCACCCTTTCACGTGCAGCGTCGCCGTCCCCGCAGGCCTCGCTCTCCCAGCACACGCAGGGGCCAACAGCACAGGGGTCCCGCTGGCTCTTCGGGTGTATCCCTCTACAGCCAGGGCTCTCCCAGCAAGGACAACGTGAATCATAGAACGGCCTGGGTTGGAAGAGACCTTTCAGGTCATCGAGTCCATCCATCAACCTAACTGACAAAACCCACCACTACCCCGTGTCCCTCAGCACCACGTCTACCTGTCTTTTAAATACTTCCAGGGATGGAGACTCCACCACTTCCCTGGGCAGCCTCTTCCAAGGCTTGATAACCCTTTCAGTGTAAACATTGTTCCTAATATCCATCCTAAACCTCCCCTGGCGCAACTTGAGGCTGTTCCCTCTTGTCCCATGGCCTGTTCCTTGGGAGAAGAGCCCGACCCCCCCTGGCTACCCCCTCCTTTCAGGGAGCTGGAGAGAGCGAGAAGGTCTCCCCTCAGCCTCCTTCTCTCCAGGCTGAACACCCCCAGCTCCCCCAGCCGCTCCTCGCTGTGTGCCGCTCCAATACAAGCACAGTTTGACAGCTAAACCTGTACTCGCAGCTTGCAAGAATATCTCCTAGTGCATCTCTTACACCATAGAAAAGGCTGGGAACCATCAAGAGCAGAAGTTCTGAATCACTGAGAGAGGGTGTTTCTTCCACTGATTACCCGTGAATGGAGCAGTCCTCCTCCTCTGAGGGTGGTGCTAAGGTCCACAAGCAATGGTTGGGTTTTCCAGTGGACACAGTCTCAATGGCAGCTGGCACCTTGCTGGGTTGGTGCCGCAGAGAGGTCTCGGATGGAGACCTCTGAGGCTGCTCCACCAGATGGCATCAGGCGCACCCGGCTACGCTGTGCTGCGGGGACGTGGAGACCCAACCCAGCACAGCCACAGCCAGCATTCCCGTCCCTCTTTATCCATCTATTGCCACCACTACCTGCTGCTGCCCTATTGATCTCGCTGGGCCCACGCACTCAGCTGAGAACTTCAGTTACATGTCATACTTCAAAAAGTCTATCCTCAAGGAAAAAATCCAAACAAACGAGGATTTTTTCCCAGAAATTTTCCTTATCGGTTCTTTTGGACACACAATGCCTGTGTACTGGGATATAAACTAACCATTCATACAAGATTAATCTGTAGGATATTGTATTTCATCCTCACAAAGATACTACGTATCTTTTACTCCTGAAGTCAGAGCACTTCTCTTCATCATTGGGTCATGAAATTGGAGAATCTTTTAACAGGTTTCTCTCACTTTGCATACAGGATTTTCCCGAGGACAAGTCAGGAAGGGACGTCTCACTGTGAACGCAGACGGCAGCAGCTCCGTGCACTCTGAGAGCTGCACATTTTAGTGCCACTATGAGAATTTTTTTTAAACTCCCTGCAGAGTTGTGGAAGGGACACACAGTCACTCACTGCAAGTGTCACAGCTAAGGCGAGTGCTTGCGATAAAGGCGTTTCCTTCTGGATTCCATACTGATGCCAGGCTGATTGTTTCTAATTTTGGCCTTGCAGCAGCCAAAGAAGAGTAAACGGTGTCTACTCTTCTATGTTCTATCCGGGCCAAAGGGAGAGATGCAGGTGCTGGACTCGCACGGATCCAGTCTACCTTGACATTTGAAGTCAGGAGCCAGAAGAGAACAGTGATGCCTGACAGGGCCATGGCCCAGCCCACACCCCGGACCTGTATGAGGGGAACCACCAATAAGTTTGGGCCCAGCTTGTACCAAGATGTCCAGAGTTTCTGCTCGGCTTCCAGATTCCATTTAATAGATGATGCGTGAGCGTAAATCCTCCCTATGGCTCCAAAAAACCCTTGATGCAGAGCTTTAGAAGAAACCGAGATAAAAACCTAATACCTTAGGTTATTAAAATCTCAGCACTTCCTTTACTGCAGCAGCTTTTTGCAATATCTACTAATCCTTTTCCTCCGTAAAACTCCATATCCTATCTCACAATATACTTCGCTGTGTTACTGCTAATCTTTAAATTTGTGCGTGTTCTCCGGTAGGTGGGCATTAACACATGCACTGCGAGAGTATTAAACTTAGGGTACGTTGGACGTGTGGGCTCCAGCAGCAAAACCAGGGTAAGAAACGTCTGCTCCCCCCGACGCCAGCACTGCGGGCACCACGGGCTGGGGGTCAGCAGCAGGTTGCGTAGGGCAGGGGATTCCCAGTGCTGCCCGGCAAAGCCAGGGAAGCAGAAACCAGCATCTCTTGGAAACCAGCCCGTTCTGCAAATGGTGGGATGGTTCCTTGCATATCGGAACTGTTCCTTTGTCTCTTTTTGTTAACAAAACAAGTAGAGAGCTACAAAGGCTGGTGCCGCAAAGCCCCAGGTTGTCTTTACAACGCTTACAGGTTCAGCAATGTCAGCTGGAGGACTTCTGTTCATGTCTCTATCAACAAAGATGAAGAAAAACTTACAATTCTTTTCCTGAAAAAAAACCCATATTCTTTTCCCCTTCAAGGATTTTTTTTTTTTTTTTAAAAGAGAGAGAAAAAATTATAAAGTTTGGATTAAACCGTATTTGCTTATGGAAATAATTTTCCAGTAAACTTTGTGGTTGGCTACGTACAAAACCGCAGTTTGTGCTAAGTCAGGCACGCGTCCCTGAACGAACAGAGCATTGTTCTGCTAATGCTCATAGAAAAACCTCTCTCTGGTGCGTTTTATTGTACTTTTATTGTAAAATAAAAGTAGAATGCTTGTGATGATAGTAAAAACTCAGGGTTGATCATATTCTAAACTCAAAGAACTGCTTCTACAGTTGAGACTTTTCAGAGAAAGAACACATCAATCCACAAGTTAGATCTTAAAAAAGCAGCTGACTATAAAGAATATAGTAGAAAGTAGAAAAAAATGTAGAATTTTGGTGGGATACGAAATAAACCCCCAAAAAGTCAGAATGCACCGGTGCAGGCAAACAGACCCAGGCCGTGGCATGGCCTGACCTGCACAGGGCGCAGCAGAAGTTAACGGGCAAGTTTAGGTCTGATCCGATCTTTAAATCACCATCATTTCCCCTGCTCCGCCTGGGCCCATCCTGTCCCCGCTGACCTCAGCGGCAGAGCGAGCAGAGCCAGCACAGTGTCCGTCAGCGCTCCGGTGTTGCTCTTTCCCGCTCCAAACACGCTGCAGTCTCCGCCGCCTTTGTTCCACCTGGCCAGCGGTTGGGAGCTCACGTGCCCCGGCCCACCGGCAGCGCCAGCGCCTGTCCCCCCTTTTGGGCCAGGGCCGCATTATCAGAACGGCGAGAGGAGCCCTTCAAAACGCTTGTCCAGCACTTTCCATTTGTTGTGCCGCGATGTGGCTGCCGTAGTCGCTGAATATGTAGATTCAGAAGTAAGTTTTTCAAAGCGGCGCTCGGGAGGTATGCGTATTAATCCCGTTATCAGATAAACGGATTTGTGAACACACCTCCTGCCATCCTGCATTAATAACGTATCCCTCGGTGTCACTGGGAAATGTAATTTAAATGTTCGTGAGGAGTCGACAGACCGCATGTTCAAAACCATGGAATTAAACAAAACAAGTTTACGGGAAGTTGCAACGTTGTCAAGATGTTATCCCCTGCTCTCTCCTGCCAGCTCCCCCATCCCTCAAAGTCACCAATTAGACGTGCTACTGATTTTCTGCACATTTGTCGCTTGCAACTTGTCTTCCCCAAAGCACGCTGAAGCCGAGAGCTCCAACACGAGACCTGACCACTCGTGGGACTGAGGAAACTTAGATTCTCATCCGAAGCCGGGCGCTGGCTCCGGCTCCCAAGGAAGCCATTTATTCTTTATCCTCTTCTAACGCGCAACAAATTCTGTAGCATGGCGGGGTTCAAATTTACATGTCTGCTCTGATACGCCTGCCTGTTACCAGCATTTTTCCATCACATCACAGTGAAGGATGGTAAAGAAAAACTTTTGGGGGCCAGGCAGCCGAAGCAGTTGATAACGGAAGAAAACTTTTTGCATATGGGCCATCGGTCCAAAGAGAGTACAGGCTGCCAGGAACTCAGACCATTGGATTTCGTTTGTCCGTATTCAATGGAGATGGAGACTAGCCTTACACTCGCCTCAGCAAGACGTACTCTCAGGGAAGAGGCCCTTACTGGTGCCCTTTGGATATTTATTATCGATGGCATAAATTACTTCCTGAAAAATCTGTGATGCCATAGACGGCAGTGTGAATTTTAGCGGTTAAAGGGAAATCTGAAGTTCAGCAAGGCAAGCACTTCTGGCATGCTGGACTCAAGGTAAGGGACTGGAAAGGGGTGTGGAAGCTAAGAATAAACTATTTGTCCAAGAAACAAATGCAAGAAAGACACGTAAGCGATACTCATCACCTCAGCAGTTCAGGCCAAATGCTAGCTCTTATATAAAGATGACTTCACTCGCATAGCAAAACCCAATAAAAATAAGAGAGTTCCCATGACTAATGGATGCAAATCTAAAACTTGCATGGGGTCTATGGGGAAAAAGAAATCTTTGGAGGACAAGTTTTGTCACAGCCTGAAAAGGTCAATATATGATTCTGAAATTCAAGCGTTTCGTGTGTGCAGAAGCATAACTCAATCAGGTTTTCATTGTCAATATTTCCATTCACAGTTGCTCCGGTCATTCACTCAGCACTTAATGAGCACTTTCAATTGTGGGATCGTACCATGGTTTGTAAGTTGTACGTCAAGGCTTTGCAGCAGCAGGCAACTCCTTGGGAGCTCCTGCGTGCCCTCATAGCCAGGGCAAGTTACCACGGATCAGGCTTGTGACAATTTCCCCCCCAGTATTCGGATGTATAAGCAAACGGACTCCACACACGTGCAAAAGGAGGCACATCCCGGCATCCCCACCGGAGGTTCCGGGGCTGGCCCGAGGAGCGCTGGCAGGGTGCGCGGGCAGCGGTGCGGCGGGGGCGGGCGGGCTGCGCTGCGCGCCGCGNCCCCGGCCCCGCGCTCCGCCCCTGCGGCCGCCGGCGGCACCGGGGAAACGGTGCCGTTGCAGGGACACCGGGGAAGGCAAACCCGCTCCCGGACCCCGGGTTTGCGATATAGCAGCTACAGACTCCTGGGGGAACGCGCTCCTTGAGCAGGCGTGAGGCTCACGGAGCCGTTCACCAGGTATTTCCCGGGAATGCCTTCAAGATGCAGTTTATTCGGGAGCCGAACATAGTCGTGGGTCTTGGAAAATACTTATAGCTTAAGCTCGTCAACATAGAACTAATGAAACCCCAGTCCCGTCCATCTCTTTTTTGCAGGCTAAGGTTTTAAAAACGCTGCTGTGCCACACACGCAGCAGGGACACGCTGGTCTGAGCCAAAGCACATCTCCTGATTCCATCCAAACAGCTTTGAAGCAGTGACGTGTAACACCTGAATATTTTCGAGCTACAAAGCCAGCCTCTGCGGAGACATTTCCCTTCCACACTGACGCACAAGGCAGTTTGGGTGCCCATAGCATTGTCAGTGCCTGTTAGTGCAAATACACTGCAACAGGTAAGCACGACAGCTCAGGCAGAAACATCCACTGGATTCTTGTGACCAGGAAAACAACGCGCCCACACACCAAAAAGACCTAATTGGTTTGGAAGAGCAGCGTGATTTAAAAACCAAGCAGCTAAAAACCCCAGGGAGCAGCACCCGCTAGGTGTGGCAAGCACAGCCTCATAATTTAAGTGTCCCTGAGGTAAAAAAAAAAATTCAAAACATGTATAACAGCCAGAAAGGACCTCCAGAGGCGGAGTGACGGTTGGGAAGGGCTGCTCCAGGGGCGGGGGACCAGGCGTGAGTGTATTTCTCATTTTGTTTAAGTGTTTCTAGTGGGTGATGGAGCTGCTCTCCCGGCGCGAGCAGTGGTGCCCTGCCCAATTCTGCCGGCCCTCCTGAGGGAGCTCTGATTAGCCAGTTTTGTTCAGTCACTGCTGGAGTCAGCTGCTTATTAATAAGTGAACCCCCCTGTTTTCTACATTCTCTTCCTAAAAGAAATAAAAATAAAAATCCATGGGGCTTCTTCAGGGGGGTGGTTCGAAACAGGCAACCTTGAGCTACTTCTTGCACGTTCTGTGCCTTAAAGAGGCTCGTGAGCCGATAGTATTCCCATTAGCATTATACTTCTAACTCAAAGCAGTGCATGAAGCCGTAGGGACGAGCAGGCAGTCCCAGCAAGAGCTAAGAAATGTCGGAGGGGAAGGAAACTCCCACCACCAACCTGTCTGTCACACCAAGCCCGCACCTGTACAGATGCAAAGCGGTGGGTAGGCCAGACAACTCTCCCTTCACTTGTTTTTAATTACTGCAGACATCTGCAGGAAAACGGGGGCTTTATTTTTCTTAAGGGCTATTTCCTCCAGCACTGGATCCTCACCTGCTGCGGCTACAATGGAGATAAGGGACAGTTTCTGGCCCAACTTTGACAAAACCCCAGCCAACTCCATCCAGGTTGATGGCCTGCGGGTGCCTCAGCCACCCTTTAGGGAGAATAAAATCCTTCAATCAAATCCAATAATAAAAAAACCACCCTAAAATCAGAGCCTGTACTTAATAAGCCAGGGTTATCTGCTGCTAACCCCGTCTGACTGCTCTCCGCAGGGCACGGCCAGATGCGGCGTCAGGAGGGAAGTGGGGAAAGGAGCGGCTCCCTCAGTTCCCAGTGGTGCGGCAGAGCTCATTACTGCCCCGCTGCCTGGTGCTGCCGGAGGTTAGACACGCTGCTTCGTTTCCCCTGCCCTCATGCACTCCCTGCCTGCCCCGTTCTGTTTATTTTGTGCCACCACGGCAGTAACAACCCGCCGTGTGAGACGCTATTCCCCAGCCCCCTTTCTGAGGTGAGCACGGTCCTGAAAACAGGAGCAACTTCCAAAAAAAAAATAAAAAAAAAGAGAGAGAAAATTACCGCCACATCAATTTCTATTCAAATGGCTTGGCAGCTTTCTCTAGTTCCCTTGCCGGAGACCAAGGTTCACTTCCAGCTCCCCAGCCTTCAATACCTCAGGACACCGAGTGCTGGCACAAACCAAAACCTGGCGACCTTCCTTTGAGAATATTAAGCCTTGCTGGAGTTTCTGTGAGGTTAATCGATTCCACTCAGTCCTCTCTCATGAAATCCTCGGGCAGGAAAGAATAAGGGGAGGAAAAAAAGCCAAGGGAGGTTTTCATGCAATCCTTATCGCCTCACGATTGCTTCAGTTTTTAGTGGTATCTGTCTCAGTCTCGCCCTCCTTGGAAATTATGCTTCTAGATATTCATATTTTTCCTTAAATAAACCCCCCCGCGTACTGAGCTGCACCTTTATTTGCCGAGAGCACCCAGTCGGTGCCAGCTGTGGAGCACTGTATAGCCAGGCCCAGTGCAACATCCCGTCAGCTCTCAGAACTGCTGGAGATGCCCTTACCCAGAGCTCCCCCGGCTGGGCGACAGCAGTTACCGCGGGCAGCCTGGCACCCAAAAAAGCATCCAGCGCAAGGAAGCTAGTTCAAGTGGTTGGAGCCACACGGAGATTGAGATCTTAAACGCTGGCCGGTGGAGCCACCCAGGCAACAATGAGCCTAACCAACTTGCCAAACCCTCTTTCCTATGTGCCACAGTTGCCACCACGATTAACGGTAACATTCCACATGATGCAAAAGCAAACGCTGCACCAGCTGAAATACTAAAGAAGGCAAAGCATTAACATATCCTTGGGTCCCCCTGGGTAAACTGGTCTCCAAAAGGCTCTCCTGTCAAAGACGCTGATCTTATGGCAAAGTTTGGCCACACTTTACATTGTGTAGGATATTGGGTGTGCGAGCACTTGAGCTGTGTACACACTACTGGGCTGAACTGGGGCCACTGACCTGCCCAGGGACGGCAAAGGCCACCAGTGCCTTCAGGCCCCCGGCAAGTACAGAGCTGCAGAACACACGAGGCATTGTTAAAAACAACTGATCTGACCGAAAGGGGTTTTCTGCTGCCAAAACATCCCCATCCCCATGCCTGTGCCTTGCCTTCTGTGGTCAGCGCTGCCTTCGACGTGATCAGGATCGCTCTGTCCTACGGGTCCCCGGCCAAGCCACCCGGCAGAGAATCCACGTGGGATAACTGGGCACGCAGCGCTGGCACAGGCCGGCTTTGCGCAGCACTCTCATCCCTAAATAGCAGTGCGAATAAAAATAGTTCTGTTTGGACATGTAGAAACCAAACCCAAAAGAGGCGCAGTAATATATTTAAATCAAGAAGTGATTTCTGAAGTGCAGCGTGATCCCTGATTATTTGCCACTGCTCACGAGGTTGCACTGAGGGAGGCGACTTCACCTCCTCCCTTGCATCCCTATGAAATTTGCTACGCTAATGTCACACGAGCAGCTGAAGTTTCGAGCACCACTCTTTCCATTCATTCCACTTAAAAATCTTAATTTTTCTTCTATGTTACAGACACTGATCAAGAGTGCTATACAATCTTTGGATTCTTCTGTCCAACAATCATCTAATTAATTAATCATTGATAATTAAAATGACCTCCTTTTGACTGCTACCCGATCTCAGAAAGGTTCAAAAGAAACTTGACACATGTTGTGTCATGTTCCAGCACAGCCCACGACAGGTATGTTATCATGTTATGCCACGTCTGGTTTCCAGAGAACAAAATGAACCGAGGAGCACATTAAAGGAGGAACCAGTTGTAGGCGTATCGGATCTAACCAGTTCAAATATCTGGCAACGTAGAGGAGCAGGTGAACTTGCAGCATACTTGTAGGACCATCGTTAAGCCCAGAAATGGCATTATCTTTGGATACGTCTAAGCAGGAGCGTCTGGTAACACATATTATCTGTGCAACCGCTGCTACGCTGAGGTGCTAGAAGAACCCTTTCGAGAAAAAAATCTGACTAAAATCTCAGCTAAACTGACAGGGAGGAAAGTGTTCCTCACGTTCTGCCTGCACAAGCTCTGAAAGCCTATAGACGTTGAATCCGAGATGTGCAGATCGTAAGGAAAATGAATGAAATGGCCATCCCATACATCCCGTGACTTTCTTAAGCAGCTCCTACCTATCTTAGATGGGAACTGCGGAGGGACCCCCGCCTCCCTTCCTGGTCACTCTGGGATGCCGGCCCCCCGCTGTCTCGGATGAAACATCACCTTGAGAATCTCAGTTCTCCAACTATGCCAAATTCTCCTGGTTGGGGGAAAGCTGCTACCCCCAGGGCAGTCCGAACCGCAGCCGGTGAAAACAATGTGCCTGCGAGGCGCAGAGTGCTCAGCCCTCATTCGCCTGCTCAGCAGCACCCACCTGGAAAAGCCACGCACAGCCCTGACTTCACCCGTCAGGTTCATTACAAGGCAGTGACAGCGTTTACTTCTCTCTCCATGGATTTTTTTTTTTGTCAATTTGGGGAGGAAAAGCATTTTGTGGGAAAAATAGTGTCAGCCACGGAGGTGGAGTCCTCCCCTTCTCCCAGCAGCACAGCTGAGGAACATTGCCGTTGAGCCGAGCAAGTTGGCTGGTGAAAGCAGAAATAAACATTTACATTTATTTTATGCCGAGGCCAAGCAGGAGCTTTTTAAAAAAAACACAACATGAAACACTAGTGAACCAAGGGGTTTAGGGGCACAAAGCTATGCAACTGTAATAAGTTGTGGGTCTCCTCCCGGTTTTCAGTATATAATTAATAACAAGAAAACTGTATCCTGACTTTGGGGTCCGCATGAGCATCCTGGAACAAAAAGGGCCATAAATTAGCATCAATTATGTATTAAAGTTCCAATTAACCTGGCTGACACTGATATACTTTAACAAGGTACACTTAGATAAAAGAAGCAACTCTCTAATTACTTGGAACGGGACCTCCTGACCCATTCTGCTCTTTTATCCCAATGCCGACCTAATGAGGAAGGAAGTGAGAGGTAGGAAACCGTGCATGAGGCAAGGCTGTAGCACCACAAGATGCCCCTTGGGAAATGCTTTTACTTCTTGAAACTGCCAATGATTAATATTTTATTGCTCTCAGTGCCTTTTAACTGTTTTCAGAAGAAGTGTTTTTGAGGCTGAAATTGCTAGTGTTCATTTTAATGTGGAAATCTGCCATCTAATGAAGGTCCCGGTCACCCGCTCCTGCTCTGTAACACAACCACATACACAACGTTTGTGGTGGTGGCACCCAGGGTTCCTATTCACAGATTTAAAGGGTGCTCCTTGAACTGAAGTATCTTGGTCCAGGCAAGAGAAAGAATATCACAATTAATTTTACACCTTAACCAGAAAAGTTGGTTTGAGCGCATTTTTCCGCACTGAAATTTTATGCAAAGACCAAGGGCAAAAAGGTAGACCTGTATCAAACCTGTGCTGCTGGGAGGCAGAGCTACAACAAAGCGAGGAGCTGGTGAGGAGGGTATATGCAGAGCATCTAATAAGGCATGTCATTATTCTTCCTATTTGTGTTGGTTGAAATCGAGTAACTCTGGAGAGCCAGGATGCCTGGTTAAAAGGGGAAGAAATCCACACGCATCTCCTGTCCCTTAAAATGAAAGGAGAGTTAACGGAGAGCGTGCAGCCAGGCAGCCTGGTCTTGTTGAGTTCTGCGCAGTGCTCAACTCTTCTACCCTTGGTTGACCGACCAGACTTTGAACATATGCCATTATACAAAGGGCAAAGAGGGCTGGTTTTCCTGGTGTTTGGGTTTTTAAACCACTTGAAAAGATTGTACTTTACTGTCGAATAACAGTTCTCCAGAGCAAGGCAATGCCTGTAATGAGAACTGCAGAAGTAGTAACTTGTCCCTGCAGAACAATCCTTTCCCAGGGCCAATCCTTTCTCTGTGTCACAATATCAGCACTGTAAATAGATTTAAATTGATGATGATGCCGTCCCCTTCTTTATGGTTTTCCAGTGCAATACAGTTGGAGTCTCAGCTTTCACAGCTGATCTCCCACTAGCCACAAGCCTAACTTCTGCCCTCTGGGAGAAGAGGTGTTGGTGGAATCCATCAAAGGCACCTCCTAATTACAGTCATCGTCTTCAATACTCAGAGGGAAGCAAGCTCGGCGCTGGGATTTCAGCTGGACGACCCCCGTGGTGAGCGCTTTCCCGGGTCCTTGCAGTCAAAGGTTATCTTTCACGCAAGCCATGTCAAAGTTTAAACTTAAACATGTTGGGTCATGCTCTTCCCTGGCTGGAATTTCGCTGCAGAGGGAGGGAGATTTTCTCCAGTGCTGCCGAAACGTGCAGCACTGGAAGAGAAAGCTTAACAGCTCCTGGCCCCCAAATTGCCATTCCTTTCCCGAGCGAGGGCTGTTGGATGTAACGTGCTCCGTTAGCAAAAGCAGTCAGCAGAGAACTGCCCACGTTACAGCCTCTCCAGCAAGGTTTCCGGTATTTCTTTGCTTTAGTTGGGAATTTTGTCTTTATCATCTTCCCCATAACTTTGAGCTGCTCTGCCAAAGCTGGCTGAGAAAGAAGACAGAAAGGTAAAAGGAACACACTTGTCTCTTCAGTCACTAGAAGGGTCAGAGTCGGGTCACCAGCAAGATTTGAACAGCCCATCGATGAGCTAACGCAGCCACGTGCATTATTCTCCTCCCCTGCATACCCTGCATTTTCTGGAGGAATATGTCTGGATCATTCAAACGCCTTGTGAAGATTGAAAGTGAACTTACACAATCAATTTTGGCCTTTTGTGACATCCCCGGTTGCTTCAGTAAGCCCTTGTGGAAAAAGACACATCCATAGTTCATACCCGATGCATACCCCTTGATCCACCTCCATTTAAACCAGGGTCTAGTTTAAACATCTGTGGGAACTGGATCAGACCGACAGGCTATTATACGCACACCACAGGGGACTCGCTCGTAACTCTCCTGTGGCAAACACACTACTTGTACAGCATCCCACTCAGATGGGTGACCTACTTATTGGTTGCACGTTGTAAGCTATTTTGATGAGAGCAACGTGATCCTTGCTGTTCTGCTCTGAGTAAACTTCAGCCTTTGGGTGCAAGAAGAGGAAAATTTGACATCCATGTGATAGAGGACAGCCATGCACATTCACGGTGGGATTTTTCAAAAGCATTCATCCCTGGCCTGAAACCAAACATTGCTAGGACAACAGCGAGCTCTTTAAAAAATGAATCATGCCCAAGGTATACTAATATATGAAGTATTTGTTGTGAAGCACTTGTGGGATTTGCAAAGCAGCACAGCTGCCAGAAAATGGGAAGCAAAGCTCAGAGCACACATCCTCATCTCACCCAGGTGCTGCGTCGCTCGGACTACACCCCACGCCGGTGCACCCTTTGTTTCGTTCTACGCACGCTCCATTACCACATCCTTTTGCCAATCCCCATCAATAAGAGTGAAATTGATAAGTTTCTCTTATCAGCTGCTCGGTGTTTCCAGGAGACTACCTGCAGAAAGGGTTGGGAAGAACCGCAGTGAAATCCTGCAGGCAGGGTTAAGGTGGTAACGGGTAGCCCACAGCAGCTCAGTGCTTGTACATCTGCAGCACCCGTGCCGGGCACACGACGAGATGTGAAAGGTAACTACAGAAAGGAGGAAGAAAAAAAATTCACAAAGCCCTGGCGCGCACAGGAACAGGGTCACTTAATAAATATCTGTGAGGCTTTATTCTCTATCACGCTGGTCAGGGACCTGGAGGAATACGGCAATTATTTGGTACTGCTCAGCTGCAGGTGTACAGGAACCATTAAGAAGCATTGTCATCTCTATTTCTTACCATTTGCAAGGAAAAAGTCCAATTTCTACTGCAATATCACTGATGTGAAAATATGGTAAGTGACAGGACTTCAACTTTTTTGCCAGTTTACGCTGTTGATGAAATAAATCCAACACCTTCTCTGTAAGACTTTGCTTCGAAGTGAGCGGATGTGAAATCCTCCACAGCACGTTCAGAGAAAAACATCCTTCTGAAAATGACATGGAGGGTGGAAAATAGTCAGCGTCCTTGAGATCTTATCTCTCTTCCTTCCAAGCTTTACGCCTCCGTTGTTCTACTCAAAGCAAAGTACCATCCAGCCCCAGGAGGAGCAATCCTCACCAGCCGGGGCTGCCGTGCCACGCGTGCCTCCGCACGCCGCAGACACACGCAGACCCTGCTCCCCAGTTCAGACGACTCCATCCGTTGGCGAGTAGTACGTGAAAGCCCTTCAAAGCCCTTCAGTGAGCCAAGGGTGACAGTTACTCAATCTTTTGTAACTCCTCTGACCCTGCCTCGCTCAAAGGAAAGCTTTATTTTTTCCCCCTAATTCCCCCCGCTCCCTCTTTTCGAGGAATGAGAGAAAATTTAAGTGCCCTGCTTTGATACTCAGCTCGCAGCCAGACCAGCTGCCTCCCAGATCTCCACCGCATTGATGATACGTTCCTCTTGTGCCAAGACAAAATTTATAAATAGATTTGCCCAGTCAGTAAGCCCTTTCTCTTTAGAAAGACAGGGATTCAGGCAAAAAGAGGATTATTGATAACATGCAATATCTTTATTACGGCAGAGACTGCTACGGCTACTATAGTTAAGGACCTGTCAGCATTTCCATTGTAAGATTTTTTTTTGTGTGTGTGCAAGGGTTTAACTTGGCAGTAAAAATTTAAATATACTTGAGGCTGGACTTTTTCTTGCAAGAATTCAGCAAGA
Source organism: Stercorarius parasiticus (assembly GCA_013396915.1). NCBI lineage: Eukaryota > Metazoa > Chordata > Aves > Charadriiformes > Stercorariidae > Stercorarius > Stercorarius parasiticus. The sequence goes on along the minus strand of VWZL01005178.1, from coordinate 386,994 downwards.
GAGTTAGACATAGGGCTCTCTCCTCTACGCCCTTCTTCATTAATAATGAATTCAATGAGTTTTAGAGCTTCTCACGTGAATGTGTCTCTCCTGTTTTCGGAACAGTGGGGAGTAACCCCTCACGCAGCATCGAGAAGTAGAGCGCAGAGAGGAGAGCACAGGACAAGCACACAGGGCCAAGTCCTGCTCTTATTAGTACTGATGCTTGAACAACATTTGGCCGTTACAGGAATACGTAGGTTTTGGCTAACATCCCACATTTGCCTCTACCTAAAAACCAGCTGAGCGAGATGCTAAAAAAAGTCCTTTCAAAATCATCTCATTCGGGCAGTTAATTTTCCTTGCGGCGCATGCCGGTAGGACAGCGCGATCTGCCAGCTGAGGGATGCACCTCGGGAGCCGCCAGCCCCACCGCTCTCCCCTCGCAGCCTGCGCCTCCCCGCTCAGCCTCCGGCAAGTCCCTGAATTTCTGCTCTGCCTCAATTCCGGCATTCGGGATGGCAAACAGTAGAACTCAGGCAAACGGCTCTGTAGGGAGACGGCAGCTCAAGCACTTTCTGGCAGGAATCAGCCCGGCGCCCTTTGACTTCAGCAGCAGTCAGCCTGAGCGCAGGGCCGGGGCTGGCACTGCGGACATGCCCGTGTCCAGAGACTTGCGTCACTTGGAGGAGTCTCAGTCTTGAGGACAAGACCGCTGAAATACTGCCGTGGGGCGTGCCCGGGCTTCGTCAGAATAGGGGCATCTCTGCCTTCAGCCATGCTGACAAACACGTGGGAGGAAGTAGTGACATTTCCCCTCTTCACCAGGCTTTGCAAAAAAGCGAGAAAGTATTCATGGGTTTCATGGTTTTCCCATTTTTTGCGGGAAGGAAAAAAGATAGGTACGTTGAAATACGGAGAGATATTTCGCTAAGATTTGTGAAAAAGGGGTGTTAAGTTGAGGTCCGGAGGGATGGATGGGGGAGTGGCAGGTTTGTTTCCCTCCACCACGCCTCTCAGGGGGATGCTGCACGTCTTGTCCAGACAACCGACACAGCAGAACGCTTTGCTTTCGGAGTCTGAATAGCTATGCTCTCTCAGCCGGAAGTCAAACCCTTAATATTAGGAGAACATGGGCCTTTTTTGGGGTGCTTTAAGCCCAGTGTAAGTTACGTAAAGTCCTTCACACACACAGTACAGAACGTTCCTTGGTTTGTATCTCTCAACATTTGTATTTGCGGTCAACCGAGTGGTGTATTTTGTGTGCTGAATCTACAAAATAATAATACTTCTGTTTTGTCTGTTGACAAGATCTTCAAATCCTACTGCCCCTCTGACACATAATCAAAATTCAAAAGAGCACCTTTCTGTCTACTTTTATTTCTATGAGATGAGGATCTAGCTAAGACTTTGACACCATGGAAACTAGACACAGGACATGATCCTGTTCTATCTAAATATATCCCCCGACTTTCAATCGCGCTTGCCGCTTTTATATTTCATGAAAACTGCTCTTTAGCTTCCTCCATCTACACAACTTTTTTGGCCAGCAGGATCACCTTGCGCCCGTCCCTTAGCTTTCATCACCAGCCATTTCCACTTCAAGAGAGAAACACACGCACGAGTGCTGAGGCGGCAATTGAAGACTCCAGGCCCTCGTGAAACTTTGATGTAGCGTATCATTAGGGTAATTCTCAAAAAAATTAAACGTTAAATGGAAAGCAACTTTTAACCCTCCTAACTCAGTGCCAAATGCAGCTTTAAGAGAAGCAGATCAGCTTTTTCCTTTTGTTGTGACAAGAACTTGCTGTCCGTTTCTTAAACCATCAGCTCCACCACAGATCTCTGGTACTTGCTTATTACCGTCTTTGGGCATTGGGTTTTATGGGTTGTTACAGCTCGCAATCATAACACTCATTTACACTTTTTATCTGCAGGGCTAGGACACCACCACTAATTTTTTTTTTTTTTTTTTAATTTAAAGCAAACTACCCCTTTCGGCTGCTTTTCACACAAATCCTGCTTGAGTAAAGGAGATGGGAGGGACAAGTCTGAAACACAGCTTGACGAAAACAAATTTCCCATTTTGGTGTGGATTCAGGCAGCTGCGCTTCTGGAGACAGAGAGGCTGTACCCGTCTCTCAGAACCAGCTTCGTGGGCTGATCTGGGTTTTCCTACAACTGTGAAAACAAGACACAGAAACTGAGGCCAGAGTTAAGAAACTTAAACCAGTTGTCGGGTAGCAGTGGTGCCGCCGTGGCCACACGCGGTGCTCGGCACGGAGATGGCGCTGCCTTTCCTTCCACGTACCAGAGGCAGCAAACACAGCCCGAGCGCGGCCAGAAAAATCCCCCTCCAAAACCTTCTGGTTTTTTGCCACTGTCTGTGGATAAAATTCCTTGCACTTGAAAGATCAGCGAGTTATTAATCAAGTATTTAGCAATTTATATTGTTTGGGTTTTTTATACTAAGTTTAGAAAGAGAGATGCAGTTTCTAATTAGGAAGACTTATTTGGAGTGACATTGACCAAGGCCTATGTACTGTGTATGTGATTAATCAACCCATTATAGTGGAAGCCTAAAAGAAAGGAAGCCTAAAGACAGAGTAATGTGATAATGGACTCTGCCCTTAATGTATAAGCATTATTAACTGGAAAGCATGCCCAAACTTGCTAAGATAGGTACACATTTTACCATGAAGTTGGAGGTACAGCTTTCTACAGAAATAGCTCTGAGGGTATAGGCCGGGGAGCTATCAGAGGTGAGACAAACAGAATTCAGTATTTACGCCCACTCTGGGCTGACCGGCTATTTTTAAAGAGCTTGTTTTCCGTGCCGACATATGTTATTTTGCCCGCACAAGACAACCGAGCTGGGCGCCGAACGAAGCAGGCGGGACATTCGGGAGGAGCTGAAATAAGCGTCTGAAATTTTTGAACCTGCCTGTTTTGCCGCTGACCCATCCAGCGAGTAGCTGTGCCAGTGAGTCACTTGGCCGGCCGCTGCCGGCAGGCAGATACCTGGCGGTGACATCCGATGGAGCTGTCACAAAGCCCCAGCCTCCCCGGGGCTCGCGCGCTGCCCGAGCTGCGGGTTGTGCCCGCGCAGGTTGTGGATGGAGGGAACGGCACAGCCCCGACACCTCCGCAACAACACACACCAAACGCTTCCGATGAGCTCTTGAAAGAGAAGGCGTCTGTGTTTACTTGGGCATTTTTATTTTAATCCGGTGATGACAATTAACTGATTAATAATATCGCGGCCATCAAAAGCGATAGCGTGTTTTCAAGGAGTGTGCAACAATAGCTAACCACTTTTACGGCTTTAATTGTAAAAGCAAATAATTACATCCTTTTCAAGGCTTGAAGAGAACTGCTTTCAACCGTAAACAGAAACTACAAAAAGAAAATTCTCCAACACAATACCCGTTTTTAAATGGCCACTTTTTCTAAAAAAAGCTTGTAACAGTTGTGTTTCAGGTGCATATTTAGGGACTAATTACAGACATGGACAGTACCCAGGCAATCGGATGAGGCTCTGCTCATCTTCAGGGTATCTGTAGCCATGGATGGATTTGGCCCGTGTCACCATCATTTTTTATTTTAAGCCCCCCCAGGGCTCCGCGTGCAATGCTGACCACACTGGGAGGAATGCAGGCAACCCCCCGACTGAGGCAGTTCCTCTGGCATTTTTCTATGAACCACTGCAATGGCTGGTTCATGTTTCCCCTTTCCAGTTCCCCTCCCAGCACCCGGCAAATCCCACATTCTTCGTGCGCAGTGAAACAGGGACTCAGTGAAAATTCTGGCTGCAAACCACAGAGGAGGGCAAAGCGTGAATGCAGCTCTGCCCTCTGCCTCACAAACCTTTTCTCTTCTGGCGGAATTTAGTGCCTGGCACTGACCTGTATATAAGCATAACCCAGACAGGTCAACAAGGACCACCCAACAAACCAACCTGTTCACCTATAGCTTCCACCACGGTCAGCAGGGGGTTTATGTCAGCTTTCTTCTGCCCCGACTTCTCTGGGGTCTGACCCAGTCCCCCCAAAGTGGCATCCCAACTACTGGATTCGAGTTGGATTGAGCTTTGCAAACAAGTGACACCCCATCCAGTAAACAAAGTTTGGTCTCAAAACTCAAGTGCTCTAAAAGGCCACTTTCAGACGCTTACACAGGAGCAGGCTTGCCAGCCTGTATGTGAGGTATGAGGTGTGCGCAGTATGGAACTAGACCAAAAGTCCCGTTCACATCAGCAATCTTAAGCACTCGGCACTGAGCATTGTTGCTTTGAATGCTTCCAGCTCCTGAAGCAATTCCAGGCAGACATGCTGACAAAAGAATAATTTTATCAGCATATGGCTGATCACAGCATCCAATTCCACCACTATGAAACGGCCCCGTAGCGCGCACTAGCATGTCTGCATGCGAGTGGAACAGATGCTGCAGAGATCAATGTAATAACGGTTTAATTAATTTTAGTGTCAAAGTCAAATGCTGCCTTACTTCCAGTTGACACGTCCCTAATTTCATGGTTGGCTCTCTAAATTTTGAAAACGGGAGGAGAGATTTGATTCCAGAGTTAAACACTGCAGAAAGGCCTGACGAAATGCAAGAGAAGCATTTCTCCATTTTTGTAATCTCCCTGATCTTGGAGCCATAATACTGCCCATTGTTCTCCCTTCGCTATAAGGGTTTTACAGGTACAGTTTCGTTTTGACAAAGCAGACCCCTTCATCTCTTAGAGCCAGCAGCCCTCCTGCAGAAATGCGTGGTAGCATCATGGAGCTCCAACCGCAGGACAAGATCCCATTGCAGGTGACCTCCTGGGCCAGGAGTCAAGAGACTTGGCTCCAGTCCTCACCCTGCAAGTGATGTTTTCTGTCAAGAAACGGTACACCCGTTGGACCTCCTGAAAATCGATTTACCACAAAAAAACCCCACCTCATTGTATTAGAGTGAGATCTCGTATCCCACAAAACTGGATAAACGGTCTGCTTTGTACAGCTCCTACCCCAAAATGTTAATGGTGTTCAGCAGGTGGGCTGGAGAGGTGGAGAAGGGAAGGAAACTGAATAGCATTGGACAAGTCATTGTATATTTCAGGTCACGGATATCACCAAGCACTATCTGCATATTACTGCATATACTGCAGATACTACGTATCTGCTCGTGGAAATGCTGCCCGTCCTGCATCTCCCATTACCGCCCCCTCTCCAGCTCCAGGAGCAGACGAGGAAAACCAGCGCAGTACACTCAGATACATTCAACGAGCAAATATTGCACCCTGACTTCCGGTCAAGAGAAAAGACTTTAAGCCATTTATCAGTAAAACACTTCTAGGAGACACTGACATGGCTGTGGCCTGGGTAGCATTTGAATTGTCACGGGAGCGAGAAGAGGCGGAGGGTGGTGAGCGATTGCTTGCTGCACAAAGTGTTATTGTGCTCAAGTATGTTCAGCAAATGTTTACTCCACGGGCAGGAACTACCAGTGTCTGTAGCGGTCACTTAGGCCTGAAACCCAAGATTCCAGCGATTTCATCTGAATGCCTTTGCGGAGCACGGGGTGACATTTACCACCGCAGGCAGCTTCTCAGGTTTCAGCAGGAACCGACCTCCCATCCTCCCGCATCTGTCACTGCCAGTGACCCAAACCAAAGAGCGTCACGCACACCCCGCCGGCTCCGACACTCAGCGGGGTCTCACCTCACAATTAGGGCTCTTCACCCCAATGCATTTCGTTAGCAGGAGGGGGCGGTGACCAGGACTCCGCACCCGTTGTCAAACAAAGAGTGCCCAGATGACAGCAGGCACCGCCACAGACCCCCCCACCCCTCCAGCAGCCTCCCCGCCTCGTGAAACAAAGACAGGTTGAGGGGAGAAGTGACAGGGACGGGAAGGAGGGAACCCTTAGCAATGCTTAAGCAAACACATTCGGGATGAGGCTTAAGTTACACCTCAAGTCAAGGGTTTTTCTTCTTTTTTTTTTTCTTTTTCCTCCTCCCCCTCATCACCATGTTGGCAAACTGTCGGTGACCACAGGCACGGAGGCCTCTCCACGGGGGACCAGCAGAGACCAGAGGGGTTTCGTTGTGAGATGGACAGCATCTAAACAGGCACATCCTCCAGGTGCTTTTGTCCGAGGGCCATGCTTGACTAGCAAATCCTGTTGCACTGAGATTGCAGGCTGCAGATACCCCAGCAAAAACAACCCCGGAGCACCGCCTGTGCCTCCAAATGATCCCAGGGAAGAGCTGCTAACAGCAGGATGGCAAACACCACAGCCCTGGAGCTTCTGCGTGCAAATCTGAAACAACTCCTTGCGTTAGGCTATCACAGAGAAAAATCCCACAAATCAAACACAGTAATACCAAGTGCTTGTATGGCGTGTTTTACCTGCAGCTCTTGGAGCGGTTACAAAGAGAAATGAAGAAGAAAGGCTCATTACCACCATTTCACAGATAGGGAAACTGTGGCACAGAAAGGAAGCGATTTGTCCTGCAGCCCAGTGGAAGAACAGGGCAGTCGAGTCAAGCCTCTTAAGTCCCAGTCCGATGCCCTCTCCCCTGAACTATTGTAGCCGACTCTGACCCTGCGGGAACTTCACATTTGTCATTATGCTTTACACCTTGATCATGAGGCTGGGTGCCTTCAAAGCACTGCCCTCAGCTCCTTGGCCAGGAGAGGAAAAAGCTCCCATGTACCTAATCAAATATAATTGCCATTCCTGGAGAAAAGAGATTCCTTCTCAACTGCTCTGGATGATAATTCACCCTGTGTTCAGGTGTAAATGTAATGCTATATGTAAGCCAAGATAAAAGTAACTCCTCTGACCACTTTTAACTCACCATCCCTTATGCAGTAAATTTCATACGTGGCTATTGAAATAGTACCAAGAATTGGCTGTAATTTTTGTTGTCTATTAATACAATTTCACGTAGCAGTTTTAGAGTAGTTTTACTAAAATGGAGGCTCCGGGGAAACCTTGTTTAACAATAAAAGCCCTTTGCCTTTAAACACACAGATAGTAGAGGATTAGTTTAACTATTGAACTGCAACTGGGGGACCAGTTTCCAAGAAGGCACTGGCCCAGCACAGATCCTGCTGCCTTTGAGGCTCAGGCACAGCACTGCTGTCCGCTGCATCTACCGTCGTATCACAGGGGAACACAGAAATAGCCAGGATGGGAATATGGGTCAAAATCAGCACTTAAAAGTTAACCTGGAACACAGTAAATCACCGGTAGAGATTCCAGAGTGTGAGCACAGAGCACTTGAAAAGAGGGATGCTGCTTAACAACTCGCCTGCAGCGTCGCTCCCGCGACAGGAGGCGTGGGTTTAGGACGGACACGTGAATGCAATCTCATGAGGCAGAGGAGAGCATCCCGGTGGGCAGACGGCAGGTTTCTTCCCTGCGTTGCTCCCAAAAGGTCGTTGCTGTGACCAAGTCAGGCAGCTGAATTACCAGACACGCACAGCCAACAAACAGGGGCAGGGAGGAAGGGATGTTTTCCCTTCGGTGCCTTGTGTAAACTCGCAGCCTGCTGCACGCTAAAGGTGGCCATAGGTGACTTGTAATCCAGGCCGAAAGCAGAAAATCACAGGATTAGAAGTGGGTGGTCAGATCATTCATTTGACTTGTAGGGAAAAAAACCCCACGCTATCCGCTCGCAGACGACAAGCAGTTTTGCAGGGAACAAAGAAATCTCTCTCTCAGACAAAATTGGTCTGCCAGGAACTGAGCCCATCTAGCTCCCCACCTCCCCACCACCCTCCCCATATCTTCCCCTCTAAAAGGATCTTTTCTGGGATTCAGGGAATGCGTGTTTATAAAATAGTTCCATTCAATTAGGGCACAGAGTACAGCAGCTTTATATCAGAGGCAACCCAGAGCGAGAGCTCTGTGGAAGTGCAGGTACACGGTAATGATGACAACCCTGCACTGGTTGTAGTGTCATCACCTCTTATTCTTAATCAAAAGGCTTCCAATCCCTTCTCGACGTGTGCACTCGGAAATGAAGGGACTGCTGGAGAATCATTTGAATGTGGCAGCCCTAGATAATGATGAAACGAATAAAAGGCTCACTTTTTTGTTTAGGTTTGAGGAAGAATTCAGGATTCCTCTCGTGAAAAGGCAGCGGTTTAATAGCAGCGAGGCAGAAGGGCTTCTCGTTATCTGCAGAGGCTGCTGTCGGTGCAGCGCTAATGGCCACGGCACGGGCTTCCCCAGACGGCTCCCGCGCCGCCGAGGGACCCGCGCCAGGGGGTGCGAGGTCCCTGCCCGGGACTGGGACACAGCACTGGGCTCCAGTGCCTGGGCTTTGCTGCCGCGGATCAGGCAGAGGACAGCTTTTCCGGGCCATGCTGGGTGATGGAAGCCGCCCAACCCCACGGCTGGCCGAGCATGAGGCATTGGTGCCTCTGCCCCCAACTTCTTTATCCCCTGCGTAAGCAAACGTGGTGCTGCATGCCGGGGAGACCACGTACATCAACTATGGGGCAGGAATTGCTTCCACGGAACCAGGGGCTCGGGCAGGCACAGACCATCCGCATACCTGGGAACAGCCCACTGATAAACTCTCTCTTCCCATACGCCGCCCTGCGAGGTGGATTTTGGTACCGCATTTGGGTGAAAGGAACGGAAAGCACCTGAGCACTTTGCCTCTCCCCGAGGCTCACACACGCCTCTCAACACGATCTTGTCACTAGCTCTTGCCTTGTGGTGTTTCCAGTCTTTTGCACGCTCCAGGAACCAGCCAGTGTAACCCAGGAGTAAAGAGCTGGGCTGAGTCAGCCCTCGGATACCTGCTGGTTCCATCCAGGGGATTCCAGTGCCATGCCAGGCGAGAGCGACAGTAAAGGCTTTTTGTTCTGTTGGTTGATTTAAAAGGGTATTATTTCAGAAAGGAAGTTGGGTAACAGGCTTTTTCAGTGACTTACGAACCCGCGGAAATAATTTTTGCTTCTATTTCATTACTGGCCTCTTTGTCCAAAAGTAAAGTTTTCAACAAAAAAATTCCTGACATTTGCAAAATTGCAACTATCTTTAGCATTTTGCCCAGCCCTTCTCAGGCATTCACATTGATCCATAGCAGAGCAAAACACGGAAAACAAAATTCAAACCAATTTCTGTTCAACACTGGTTAAAGTTCCTCTATTCACTGCAGTAACATTTGCCCCAAATGCAGAGCTAGCAAGGTCAATAGTTTCACTTTTTGTGCTTGAGCTACATTAATATAACAGTTTGCCATTCCGCTCTATTACTATATATGTTCAAAGCTTCATAAGCCATCATGAACAGCCTGATCTCTGACACGCAAGACATGTTAACAACAGCTTTTTCCATTCAGAAAGCCAGCAAGAAAGAGAAGTCAGACCTTTCAATGTATGTTAAGTAACAAATATAAGATCTCCATGATGTCCTACATGATGAAACACCTTACAGCAGGCTAGAAAAGGAAGTATGTGGAATCAATACGTTTCTTCTCACAGTTACATAGCTGCATACATCACCACTTTTAACTTCACTGTCTTCAATCCAGCCCACTGTGCCCACAAGTAATATCACAGGGACAAGGCTATAGAAAAGCCAAGGACATTATAAACGAACAATGTGGTTTTTCAGCGCATATATCTAGGGTTAGGGCAGAGTGACCAGCGATAAAAAAAGCCCAGAACACTGTGATGAGATTTCACTGCATAGCAATACCTGCTAGTATGGACGTCTAATAAGAAAAAACAGACGATAAAATGAGCTTATAGAGAGCACACAATAAACAGAGTCAAACAGAAATACGGGACATATATGTACATGGTTTCAGGATTTTTTTCCCCTCTTCATGAAACCAAAGCGTAGCAACTTCGGCAACTGTATTGGGAATATGTGGCAAGGCTTTGGTAGTGGGGGTGGGCTGCAGGGGCGGCCCCTGTGAGAAGAGGCCAGGAGCTGCCCCCGTGTCAGACAGAGCCAGCTCCAAAATGGACCCACCGCTGGCCAAAGCTGAGCCCACCACTGATGCAGGTGCCACCTCTGTGAGAACATATTTAAGAAGGGGTAACAAACACTGCACAACAACTACAACAGAGCGAGGGAAAGCGCAAGAGAAAAGGCCTGCAGACAGCAAGGTCGGTGAAGGAGGTGCTCCAGACACTGGAGCGGAGATTCCCTTGCAGCCCATGGAGAAGACCATGGTGAAGCAGGTTGTCTGCCTGCAGCCCATGAAGGACGGCCCCAGAGCAGATGCCCACACTGCAGGCAGTGGAGAACCCCCCGTTGCAACAGGCAGACGTGCCCTGAAGGAAGCTGCAGCCCATGGAGAGCAGGTTTTCCAGCAGGAGCCGTGGCCCATGGGGGACCCATGTTAGAGCAGTCCATTCCCAAAGGACTGACTGCTCCCCATGGAAACAACCCATGCTGCAGCTGTTCTTGAGGAGCTGCAGCCCATGGGAAAGGACCCGCACTGGAGCAGTTTCTGAAGGATGGTATCCAACAGGAGGGACCCCGTGCTGGAGCAAGTGAAACGTTAAGGAAGGAATGGCAGAGACAAAGCGTTATGAACTGACCACAATCCCCCATTCCCCTTTGCCAACGGCAGGGAGGCAGTAGAAGAGTTGGGATCAAAGGAATGAGGTTGAGCCTAGGACGAAGGGGTGGAGTAGGTGTTTTTGTTTCTCACTATCCTCCTCTATTTATAAATTAGAAAGACACTAAATTAATTTTCACCCAAAATCAATTATTTCTGTTTTGCTAGTGATGCTAATTGGTCAGCAATCTTCCTGCTTTTATCTTGACCCACAAGCTTTTTTTACATCTCTTTTTCCCCTCCTGCCCTGTTAAAGAGGAGCAAGAGAGCAGCCGGGTGGGCATCTGGCAGACAGCCACGGTTATCCCACCAGAACAACATCATCTCCTATGTGACAGAGAACAAAAAAAAAGCTGCACAGCTCCCTAGAAATCAGAGTTCACTCAGAAATGTACCTCAGATCAAGAGAAGTAAAAGTATTATCAAAAAAAAAAAAAAGAACAGATTAGAATTCAGATAGCAACTTATTTTTTTACCGCAAAGCAAGTGAATTAAAGCATGCCATACAATAACTCTTTCCTAAGTTCGTTTTTTGTCTAAAACAACTCCCGCGTGCCTGCTTCTGACAAAAAAAAAATCTTCTAGTTCTTTACCTCTTTTTATAGCCTCTCCACCGTCCTGACAGGCAGAAAGTCACCTCACCTGTGGGATAACAAGCCCAACACTCTCTTTTTCTGTTGGTCTCTTTCTTCATCGGCCATTTTCAATGGAGCAATTAAAAGGCTCAATCAGCTCAAGATGTTCTTCACCTGGTTTGCAGGCAGCTTGGTGGGACACACAGCAAGGAAGCAGGAGACGAACATACACGTGAACTTCAATCAGCACAAACACTTGAGAGAAAGTTTTTGTCTTGGATTAAAATAGCTCTTTTGGGTTGAGCTGAGACTGTTTCCTAATCATTTTAAGCTTCATTAGTCACAAGCGTCCACTCACTTCTGCATGAGTTTTATGAAACCAACCTATGATCTCATAATAAATCTTTCATAAACCAGTTAAGGATCAGCTCTGATTTTGGACATAGGAAAGATTCGGCAAACACAAGGCATGAGAGAACAGACTGTATTTTTACAGTGCTTTAGTTATTAGACGGTCAGCTGAAGGAAAGCTGAGTTGAGAAAGGCCGTTTTAACCTTAGCTGGGCAAAGGAAAAATATCTTTTCCTGTTGCAGAGACATTAATGCCAATAAGGTCAGCTAACGCGAGAGGAGACCCAGCTTCTCTAAAGCGTGATGAAATCCCGCTCTCACAGAGCTGCTGCGTGGATCTATACTCTTACCGGGGTAAATGAGCACCTTAGTTAACTATAAATTAACTGTAGACAGTTAAGCACCCTGCTTAGCTGTAATCCCCTAGTTGTATTAATATATTGCTCCAATTAAATGTGCCATTTTGGGGGCTAATGAGTAAACTGCAGTGTATTTTACTTAGACTGAATAAACATCTTGTAATTAGTACTAACCCACCTCGTTGCAACACTGTGGTCCCCTACAGACGCCGGTTGCTATTGCCGGTTGATAATGGCAGGGACACATTTTGGCCACAAAACAGCAGCTTTACAGCACGGGCCTTATGTTCACTTTTGAGAAAGCCATCGCCGGCCTCTCCCGCAAAGGATGGTCCATGGAGGATCCACTGGAGCCCCTTGGGTCCCCTGGGGAATGGAGCAATGGAAAAAAAATAAGTCTTTCTGAGGAAGCCCAAAACTGACCGGCAAATGATGCTTCTGAGGTATTGAAACTACAGACTTGGGTGGAATTCAGTGAATTATGCAAGCTTAAAAATACCAGTGCGTCAAAACATCAAATTTACGTCATGCCATGTTCTGCTTCAGAAAATTCCAGCGGGTCTTCTCTAGAGACAAAATATTTCGAGGCGAAATACTTGGTGATTTAGAAACCACAAAGGAGGGCGACCTGCAGTAACCCAGGCGGCAGCGCCCGCTCCCGGGGCAGCCGCGGAGCCGAGCCACCTCCTCTCGGGGCTTCCCGCGAGCTGTTAGTCCTGCAGCTCAGCAACAGCACTCTAATGTCACTGCTCATCACCGCGGCAAAGCAGCCCCTGCTCAGGCTATAAAATAGATGTATTTTAAGTGCACTGTCCTGCTTTGTTCTGCCCAGGGAAGCGCTTAGGAGAGGACCTGTAGCCAGACGTTGCCCACACCTCGTGGCATCCTTTCTCTAGGAACCCTTCTTGGTTTTCCATTATTTCTTTATGAGCACAGTAAAAATGCTCTGTAGAGGGTCTCATGTTTTGCAACCTGAATAGGCACAGCTGACACAAAAAGGTGAGTTTCAGACTAGTTCAGAGCAGCGGTAAAAAACGTATTGCGCTTCTGTTTGGTTCAGTTTAGATGATGTCTGCTCCAGTCACAGATACACGAAAAACCAGAGGGGAACGGGACAGAAGTAAAAATCTATTCCAACTATTATATACCTGGGATCAGCTTGCTTACATCAGGCCTAAATGTGGCTCAGAGAATCAAACCTCAACGTGTCAACATAAATTAAACAGGCCTTTTTCAGTGGTGGAGCATCCGTAACCAGGTCACAATAAAATTGCTGATGATGGGCTGGAAACGAGGTCATTTTGTCACCTTTGTTTTCTTTCTGCTCCCGTGGGAAACGGGAACGCTGCAGTCCTGGGACATGGCACCTGCGGGGCTGTGGCATAGCGGCTGAGCCCCAGGAAAGCCCGGCTTCCCGGTATGGTCTGGGAAATCCAAAGCTTGAAATGGTTTCCAACGAGGCTGCAGGAACGACCGAACGCGCCACCTCCTCGTCAGCAGGAGGTGCTTAGCTGTGCCCTGAGGCCCCGGGTAGAATGGAGCAAGCAAAGGTATACAGCCTGATTTTTAATTTCTTTTTTTAAATATACATTAATGGCATAATTACACACAAGTAGGGCTGCCACTGATTTTTTTTTTTCCTTTATGGTGAATCCCTTGCCCCCCGGTTTCAGACGGTTGCCCAGTTACTAGCCCGGGAAGGCACATTTCTCTGGAAACTCCCCCGGCAAGGCTGCTGCTGGGTGTCACCCTCTCTGCGTGGCTCGCTCGGCCGGACACGCCGCAGGAGGGCGGGCAGAGCTGGGGCTGCGGGCGCGGGATGCCCTCAAGCAGAGGGACCTGCACGCCAGCACCTGCGGCCGGGCGCCCGCCGCCGCCCCGCAGCCAGAGGAACCTTCCCGGCATCGCTGGCAAAGACCAGTGAGCAGTTTTAGGTGCAAATGGGTTTGTTGAAGTGTGACGGAAGAAGAGCTTTCTAAGGGCGAGGTGCTGGGAGAGGGGAGCTGGGAGCAGCGGGATCCTCTGGGTCGGGCTCTGGGGCTCAGAAGAAGCGGGTCTGGCCTCTGGTTACGCTAGAGAGGTCTCAAGCCACCTGGAGGAAAGCAGTTACATCTCATATCTATAAATATCAATCTATTTATAACTATATCTATCTACTATATAATTTCTTCCAACCTTCTGCCTCGTCCGTTTAGCTTCTAAACTCCTTCAGGGCACAAGTGCGTGGGGGCCACCGTCTCCGCAAGGGGATGCAAATAACCTCGGAAACATTATTCTGTGACTATCCGAATTGCTTTTCCTGCCGTTTTGGTTGCGAAGTGCTAGTGGCATGCATTAGAAGATTTTTCAGGCTATTGTGCTTTTATTTTGGGCTCAGACCCAGATCTTATCACGTGAAAATGCCGCAGCTAGCGCATAGTAGGATGTGATACCTTGCATTTTGCACCTCTCTATCATTAGGTGGAGGAAAGAGGGAAAAGGGGAACGAAAAAAAATAATCCACCTTTGTGTAAGTAAAAACCTCTCAGTGGGATTTGTTTAGTGTGAAAGAATGATTAGTAATTTTTAGTGATTAGCAATTTTCTCCCTCAGGTGGCTTTTCTGCATTCCCGTGGAGCTCACGTACACAACAGACCTGCCAAATGGGAAGGAAAAGCTGCGACAGAAAACACCACGCAGCAGTGAAAACTCTAGCAGGCATTTAAGACGGAGATATTTTACTATTTTTAAGCCACAGCTCTCATCAACAGAAGGAATATAATCCCTTTTTCCTAAATCACTCTGTGTTTGTGCAAAATTCCTCCTAAATACCTCCAGATCTCACACGGGTGACATAATCAACCTAGGAAGCACAACCATATCTCTCTATACGGATAGTTATCTACGTCTATGGATCTAGGTGTAGATTGGAGATATAGAGAGAGATAGAGATATATAGACATACAGATGTGCTTTCCCCCTTCCCTGTATCATTTAGAACTGAGCAGAGATGAAAGACACCTCTTGGTTATGCCAAATTTCCCGCCCCCCCCGCCCCGTGACACGCTGAGGAAATTGTACTCTGGTGCCTAGTAGGACTGGTTTTCTCTGCCCCATTGTGCAACAAAAAGGTGATTATTTTTAATGTGGGTTAGAAAGAGGCTTTTTTTTTTTTTTTTTTTCCCTTCTCCCTTTTCCAATTGATTCTGCTGCAGGAGGGCTCTTGCTTTATTGCATGAGTGAGGAACACGGGGCAGATTCACACGGGGGTATCTTTTACTGAGGATGGTGGAGTTGCATCAGGGGTGGATTTGACCCATGATCTGTTATTTTTCCCCTTAACTGCAGCTCGCCTGCAAAACCTCAGTCATTACACCTGGTTAGACTAGAGACTTGACAACCTGTGTGGCCTCAGCGTTTCCTTTTATGAATCATCCCGTCTCGTATAAAGAAATCCAAGGCGAGCTGAACAAGGCTGCTTAGTTTGATGGCAATCACACACTTTGCCCACCTCGGGGCTGCGTGTCTAACCCTTTCCAGGAGCTGGGGAAATATTCGCAGCTTAAAACAGCCCATTTACTGCTGCCTTTAGAACACGAACAAGAATCTCCACTGCATTTACCGCAGGGAAAGGTGCTGGAATGAAACCATTGGAGCCGGAAGTCCTACAGGTACAGAAGTGGTGCCACCTCCTCCTGCTTGCCTCGTTAATGTCCCACCCTGGTAGCCCACCCCAAGCAACAAGAGGGCAAATCAGTGCCTACACCCAGCCAGCCTTAAACCAGTAAGACCAGCAGCAGCGGTGGGTTTTCACACGCCTGTTTCATGTGAAAACGAGCCGAGATCTGCTAACATTTTGGAGACGCCACAGAGCAGCCCCTGGCTCAGACTCAGCTCCCAAAGCTCCCCGATGTTTTCTCATGGCAAGGCATGACCCCCCAGGACCGGATGCGAACTGGTGAGGTAGAGATAAAAATCTTATTTTGGCTTATTTTCCAGCACTCCTGGAAAATCTGAATGGGCAGCTGGGAGGGAAGCTGAAGAAATAGGGAGGCTTTCATAGCTCCTCCGGGCTCTCCCCTCAAATTTGTTGGAGTCCTCAAGCCTCACACTACCTGATGCCCTCAGCTGAATCACCCTGAGAAACAGTTTATAGTATAAAAAAATCCTATGCACATTGAGAAGCAGATTTAAACAGGGAGCTTCAGAAACACGCTGGGTGTTTTTTTGCTTTGCTGTTTTGCTTTCGAGTCGGAGGAAACGATTAGCTCCTCAAATTTCCCCAGTACTCGGGAATGTGGATGCCTAGTGGATGAGGCCACCTTGAAGGACGGGATGCAGATGGCTCGTCAGCCTTGTGTTTCACTTTTCCTGTGTGCTGGTCATTTCAGTGGGTAAAAAACGGCCTCTTTTACTACAGCAATAGCCGCTGTATTTGTAACGTTCAGGCAGAGGACACATACGTTTCCCTCCACCCCTTCTTCTTAAAGCTGATAAACCCTTGTGTTGCGGCTTTGCCTTCCCACTATATCATGGCCCATATTACTGGAGCTGGGTCACAGGTGTCCTCCACGGACCACGTCCACAGAGCTGGTTAGAAAAGGCGTATTTTCCCCCAGACTCTCAGATCAGAGGTACTGGGGGCAGCCAATGGGTACTGAAAACAGCAAATCAACAAAGTGGGAGAGTTTAACCTTTTAAATCAAGGATGTGCTTAAAAGCAAGCAAAGGGATGATTTCCAGCTTTCCTTTGCAACTCAGAAACAGAATCATAGAATGCGTTGTCTAGAAATGTTGTTTTAGAATTAAAAGAGGCCATTCCAGTCGATCCTTGTGTTAACTCTGAAGCATGATTTCACATTAAAAGGTGAGAGGAATGGGAAGTTTCCAAGGCGGTGGCTATGTTTGTGTACACACACACACACACACACACGCACGGTATTCCCCGACGGGCTCATTTCCTCAGCTCGCTGCTTGCCGTGCGCTTGCTGCACTCGTCCAGACAGCCCAAGGGATGGATGTTAATGTGATTATATTTTTATATCCTTTCCCGGCTGCCAGAGGTTCCCCATCTACCTGAGAGACGCAATTTGCCTTTTTGGCAACAGTATTTGCCCACGCAGTCGTCTTCTCCCACCGTTTGGCTTATGTGTCTATAAACGGGTCCAAAGGGGGCTTAGGAGCGCTCGCGCGTGCCGCTGTGTCAGGGGGAAGGGAATTTTGCGTGCAGGAACAGCACGCCCCGCTTCAGGCAGGCTGCCTGGCCAACCCCCCCTTCGCGCGGTCCCTGCGTCCCCCGACCTCACGAGAACGGAGCACACGCGGCCAGGAGGACAAGGAAGAGCATCCAGCGAGTTTGCTGAGAGCAGGGATGGATCCAGGCTGGGAATGTTGAGATGGCTGGCTGTCACTACTCATTGTCAGCCCTCCTCAGACTTCAGACTAGATGTTCTTGGCTGAAGAAATTCTGATTTCCTGGCGGAACAAGAGCTACTTTTTTAAGTTATTGTTAAAAATAAAACCCAGGCTTTACTACAAGTGTTTCTGCAAAGAAGCAGAAGACGACTCCACAGAATAGGTAAATTTCTATTTGTTTAATATTAGAGTTGCAGATATTTACAGGGGAGGAGGCCTCTCTTGAGGAGAGCAGCATTTTCCAGGTGCCACTTACATTTCTTCCTTCCGTTGTTCCCAGGAGCGGGATCCTTGATCCATTCGGGCTTTTTTGCTCACCGTTTTTTGCACTTGGAACTCACGTGGGAAGATTCTGACCTCACACGCTGCTTTTACGTCTCGTAGTATCACTGAACCCAACAGGCTTCCTCCCCACGTACGCTTTAACGAGCAAAGGAATTAGTATCACCTTCTCTTTGAGAAGAGGAAAATGAAAAGCGTCTGATTTAGTAACGAGTAGATTACCTGAGAGAGGATAGCTAAGGAAAGAGCTCCGAGATCCCAAAAATGGCAGCACTGTGGAAAGCCAGTGCAGAACTTACATTAGCGGAGGCGTAAACTGAGGCACAGAGCAATCAAAGGGATGTGACTCGGTCCGAGCCAGCCGATGCCCCCAGCGAGGACCAGCAGAAGATGGTGCCTCCCACTGACTCCATCAGTGGGAACTGGTCCAAGAAGCCGAGTACAAAACCGAAAAATGAACCAGTTTGAAGGAAGCCGGCACCAAACAGAGTGAACACAGTTATGCCAGTGTTTGTTTTGGAGACAGAGTGTATGCTCAGGTGAGAAAGTGTCCCAACTTGCAGCATATTTTAGCTTGCCTGTATGCAGAGCTCCTGGGACTTCTCACGATAATCGCTTTCAACCTTTTGGAGAAGAATGACAGACCATCCATTGGATACATGACAAAAATGAAGAAAACAGAGGCCGAACACAAACGTAGCAGAACAACCTGCCATCGGTATTTTCCTTTTATTTGGAAGGTAATTAAGTGCTAGAGTTTAGGTTTCCTGAACTATGAAAATTAGGTGTGTATCATTTTGACTACCATTCTAACATTCCTTCGTACATTCTTCAAAGTGCTCTGGCTTATTGCTTTGACCAAATCCATGTCAACGTAAGACCTGGGTCTAAATGTTCAGCCCGAGAGTGTCGCACAGCCAGCATGCTGGAGGCCAAAGATACAGGGCCTGCAGGTTGGGGGGGGCCAGAGCCCTTGGCATCTCTCTCTTCCTCACCACCGCACACGATCTCCCTCTTCTTCATGACCGGTCTCTGTGTTAAGAAAAAGCTGATAATGTCCTGCTGGCCAACTACTGAGCTTTCAGAAAGGTGCTTTCACATTTTCCCACCTGCTGCCTCTTGGACAGGGAAGAGCCATCTCTGGGACCGTGCTTTTGCTCTCCTCCAGGTTCTTTTTCAGTGTGCCTCCACGATTCCAGTGGCTTGTGCTCCTGGCCCTTTCTGTGTCCTGTGTTCTCTCCTGTCAAACCCCTGAACGGGATGCACACAGGGGCTTGGGTTTGCAGACCACAGCAGGCCCATGACTGAAGCCTCCATGCTCTGCCACCGCACAAACACGTTTTTCAATTAGACCCAGAATGCTGGGAAGAATTTTCCACGGGGAAGGTGCCGCCCCCCCACCCCCATTCTGATCTCAGCGACTCTTAGACAAGTCATGAATGAAACCAGTGAAATCACGGTTTTGCCTCTGTCGGGGCCATGTAACTGGTGACAGAGCCCTTGGCAGGACTTGCTTTAATTTTAGGCAGAGTAGTTGAGAGGGGGTCACAAAACTGCCACTTTCCCACCCACCCCGCACAAAGTCAGCTGAATGCTCGTGCTTGTCCTGTTTAGAAACCCATAACCTGACCTCTCAACTTTGTTGCTTGAATTCCACTGATTTTTTTCCCCCTAAGAGTTTCTAGAAGCCTGAAGAACTGTTCTGCACATAATTCTTGGCTCGATTCTGTTTATATTAATTTCTTCCTCCGGTGCTTTGGTTCTAATTCAGCTTTACTCCAGGGGATCCTGACACAAGTAAGTTAAAAAGCATAAACCTAAGTGCCCTGAGTGGTCTTCAGGATATTCAGTCTCCTTTAGCTTTCAGGAGCGTATCCTTCCTTCTGGAGCATTTTGCCCTTGACTGGAGCTATCAAGCCCCGAATTTCCAACCTGTTATTTCCAACTCAGCAGGCTCTTCAAGTCTTACCACACCTCCTGCTCTCTCTAGGTGACTTCTCTCCTAGATACCTACCACCATATCCCCAGGGTCATCATCCCACCCTCTCAGAACGGGAGGTTTTTCCATGGAGCTTCTACTCTTGCCCCGACACTCAGATGCTCTCTGCCAAATCTCTCACCCCAGGTACTTTGCAGTCGTTTTCTTTTACTGCTCAGGAGCCTCAGCCGATCACACGGCAAAGGCACCTACTGACCTTCTCTCGTTTTCTGTGGGCGGAGAGGGGCAGGTGATGGCGCAGGAGATGATGTGGGGCCCGGGACAGCTTCACACAGCCAGGAGAGAAGTGTTGCCCCTTGTGCTGCTTTAACCTCTCGCCGTTCTGGCCCTGAGCTGGAGAATCTGTTCTCCCCTTTTGTATCTGCTGATGCGACTGGATCCATGCCCGTTGCACATGACTTATATATTCCAGCTCAGTGCTGGCCACCGCATTATGCGTCTTTAGTTCTGCAGCGATTTGGAAATAATCCCATTTCACAGTGCAGGGCTCTTTCCCATTTGAAATAATATTTCTCCAGGACAAAATGGATAAACCACACAGACAAAACTTCTTCCACAGTTTGGGAAAAATTGGTGCCGTTTATCCACTAGGTGACACTGTTTACCTACAGATTTTGTTCAATTCCTGCGAAAAGCCACAAATCTTTCAGAAGTAGTGTACAACATGTTTTGCTCTTAAAGAAAAAGGAGACTGGTTGCAGAGGAGAAGGAAAATGGGCTGTCAGTGAGGTACAATTAAGGGCAAACCTACAGTTATGAGACTTTATGGTCTGGTTTCAAACTATTTACTAAAATGAATTTTAAAAGCTGCTTTTTATCAGCCCCATTTCAATGCCTTAGGAAATTGTTTTATTCAAAGAAAGAAAAAAAAAGAAAGGCAGGCACTCACCATCAGCACAAATCTCAGCCTGGCTCAGATTTTGTCTTGGGGAACAGCGTGAACAGAATTGCACGGTAACAGAGCCAGGGAGGAAGGAGGAAACAGAAGAATTTCTGCAATCCCATCTGAGGAGAGCTTGGTGGAAAACTGTTTTCCAGTGTGGCAAAGATTCCAGAATTTCACATTTTCTCCCGAGTCTTAAATAGGACCAGAAATGGCAATCCCAATTTCTGAAAACTGGCAGTCGGAGAGAAACGAAACCTGGTTAGATGCTGCTTGGATCTTAATTAAAAATTTTGGCATTATTTCATGCTTAAATGTTATTTTTTCCGTAATATATTTTTCCTATAGAATCATGTGTTTCTATTTGAAAAATAATATCTTTCATTATAAAATGCTGGACCAGTCAAAACATTTTAAACTGAAAATGAGATATGCCAAAACCAAAAGCTTCCCACAAGAAGCATCAGTTTTTAATTAATATTTTCGAATTAGAAAAGCGCTGAATTGGAAAATTCCCATACAAATCTGCTTCTACACCCTGCTTAACAAGGGCTCGATGCAGAAACGCCGTGGCTGGCGATGGTATTAGGGCAGTCTGTGCTAGACTCAGCTGGGATCTGGAACCCACGCTAGCAAGGAAACGGGACAGATCTGTTTGAATTGGGCATGCATTTTGGAAAAACTTTGGAGAAGTCCATTTTCTTTCTTCTCATTTGTGCTACTGACAGGCCAAAAGAAACACCTCTCATCTGAGAAGCTCTTAAGTCAGTCTTTCAGAAATACTAATGACCTGCAAGTGTCAAGGGAAGTATATGGGAGCGGTGGGTGTCCAGGATCTCTAGGAACAGGCTTGGCACCTCCGGACAGCGGGGATGATTGCATGGGAACGTTCCAACCCAGTCCTCTCCCACTGTGAGTCAGCCTTTTTTTTTTTTTTTCTTGGTAACCACAGCCCATAAGAAGCTTACAGCCCAGTTCATGTTGAAACATGGCCATGGTTTTCAGAGATTGCCTTTAATTCCAAGTAGAAACCAACTGTCTAGCCACATTCAAATACAGGATTTGGCTATGGCTCCAAGCGCTCTCACCAAATACCATTTTGAGGAACATTTCTGTATGTTCTGTTCACACTTGTTCATGAAGATCTTTTCCCTGTCGTTTGGCCTACTGGGCATTTCCATCCTTGGTTCCAAAATAAACGACTAGCTAGATTAAAGTTGAGAGTTTATTTTCTGAAGCCCTCTTCCTCATCTGCCCTCATCAGATCCTCCACGCCCCAAACTCTAAGGTGCCCAGCCTTGGCTAACGTTAATGGAGGAGACCATCAAGTCTCTGAGATACAAACCCACCTTCCCACACTACTCCCAACATAGGGACTATGCTGGTCCCTATTACAGCCAGAAGACTGTCCACATACCCCAACAAAAGCAAGGTCCTCTTCATGCTTTCTGCTGAGCGTTGGCCTCTCTCTTCATTTCTAATTGCTCATGCTGTAGCTTAGGGGTTTTCTAGATGTTTGCAGATATCTGGAGATATATTAGATTGAGTCCCACTCATCATCACTGGGAAGATTCAGTTCCCAGCAGTAATGATGGAGCAAAAGGCAAGCCTTGCTTCAAAGCTCTTCCCCTCAGAGCACAGAAGACAGGAGGGCAACGGTGGTACAGGGATGCTCGAGGGGTTTCTGCCCCCGAGCCGGGAGCGTGTGGACCTCCTGCCGACCAGGCAGGGCCACGCTCCCGCTGATGCTTGTGCCGTCCGCCACGCGGCCCGTGTTTCAGACACTGCCTTTTTTGAAATCCACACAGCGTAATTGATAATTGTGTGAAAAGCCTTGGGGGTTGGACAAGATAATAGCAGTTTTACAAGAGACTAGGAGACACCAAAAACTTTTATGGTGTTTTTGATGTAAAATTATTATTTTTCCCCGCTGTTCAATGCACACAGTAGCTGCTGGCACGGTTTCAATGGTTAGGGGGATGACATGTTATTTTTACATTTTTGAAGTGGTTTTTGGGCCCGGCTCTCACGCATTACAGGGGGAGAGAGAGGAACAGGGGCTCTGTTGAGAACCAGCGAAGCCCCTAATTCGTGTTGCAGTGTGGACAGAACCAAATTTTGTTTAGACTGCGGCCCCAAATTGAACTACAGCTCTACTCTCTGCGAGCTTCTGACTGCGTCGCCCTTCCAAAATTGTTTCTACCGTAGGGGGCAATGCCCAGGGAAAGGCACGGGGGTTAAGGGCCTCGGTTTAAGAAGACGCGGTGCAAACCAGCACAGCGGGAGCTTCTCCTACCAACGTTGCTCAGTCTCAAATCAGAACACACCATGGATTTCAGCCCCGGCTGGGGCTCTCCTTAGTCATGAGTGCTACAGACAGAAAATATGTCAAACAATGCGACAGCTTAGTGAGTCAAGGCAGAAAAAAAAAACCAAACAAAAAAAAGGAATTAGTTCTCCAGAGAGCCGAGTCTAACAAACTCATTGCATTGGTGACACCATCCAGATTTGAGACTGCGCCTCCAAAGGCAAAGGGCAGGAGCTAGTTTGTTTAATTTCGAATATTTGCATATCTCTTTCTCTCACCGCATTGATATCAGATCTGCAACAATCTATTAAAGCTTTCATTTGAATAGCCATTATATGCCTGAGAATGGAGACCGGGCTCCTTGGGGGCGCTTAGGAATAAACAAATCATTTGTGGCACATGTGTTGTTCAAGCTTCAAGCAAGGTAAATGGAAAATACAGATTATGGTGCCTCAAGTCCTCTCCATTTTCCCCTCTTGTCAAACATTCCCAGATTCTTCAAAAGGAGAATCTAGCCATATTATTAGCAATAAAATGGCTTATAGCTGAAATTTTGAAAAGATTTAACAATGTTCTTTGCAGGAATTGTGTTTCTCATTACATAAATCTCCAGGCTCTCAGGCAAACCACCACCACAGCGAGCCATTATGTCCTGCTGTGGCGGTGTCTCCACTCTAAAAAGGTAGATTCAGGGCTTTTTGACTTTCTTGTTTTCCATTCTTATTCCTTTTAAAGGAAAAAACCCACCACAAACCCACAACAAACCAAACAATGTATTCCCCACTGAAAAGTCCCCGCAGATTCATCTGCACTGCGGCAGAGTCAGTCCAGAAAAAAACCAGTGGCCCGTGAATGGCCAGGGCTGGAGAGAGGACACCCATGGGTGGACGGGGGGGCAGGTGGGCTCCCACCTCACCCTTCTCCTCCCCAACCTGATGGCGCTGGGATGGACATGGGGGCAGACGCAGGCCCCAGAGAACCCAACACACCGTCCAACGGCTCAGCCAGGAGCAACCTCCTCGCCCTCCACTGTGTCTCCTGCCTCTGCCCTTCGGAGCAACATCAGAGCCGAAATTGCCGCTTCACGTAAGCCAGAGTGTTTCTGTCGCTGCTCGTGGCCTTTCCCAGCCTGTCCCCCGAGAAGGACGTCCCCCTCAGGCTTTGTCCCTCCTACCGATGTCTGCTGTTCTGTGACCTGCTGAGCCTGAGATGCGCCTGGTCAAAGGGAGGGTGGGGATCCTCGGTCATCTGCTAATGTGGCTTGGAAAGGAAATGCTGGGGGTGAAATCAGATAAAGTGAAATCACAGCAATCAGATGCCGGAGCCGATGCAACTACATTTTTAAATCGTCTGTTGAAAAATATGCTGTCAATTGCCAGGCAACTTTCTCAGGTTGATATGGCAACTGGAAACACTGGAAATCAAAAAGCTGAGCAAATGTTCTTATAGGAGAAAAACAGTCTTGCTCCTGATCAGCAGGGATTTCCGTGCTCCGTTCCTCAGCCTGCCTTCCTTTAAATTCACAGCCGACAGGAACAGCAGTGTCATGAGATGACGCTGATTTTCTTTCCGTCATCAGAGGCTGTTTCTTGGAGGCTGCAGTAACACCTTTGGGCTTTTGTGTGACGGATCTACAGTCACCGTGCAAGCGCTCAGTCTCTCCTCAGCACTGGCATCCACCTGCCTGCACGGCCCCATGCCCCCACCAAAGTAGTAATATTTCTCTTTCATTTAAGGCTACCAATATGCGGAGGGTAGGGTGGGAAAAGAGACAGAGCTCCTGGTTGTCTGTGTTATGACTGATCGCTTGTATCACTTCTGGACTCAGCAGAAAGCTAGAAATGTCCCAAGAGTCCCGATCCCTCCCCAACACACCCTGCAGCCTGGCCCGGTGGGAACCGGTCACCAGCCCACACCAAGGGAACGGCTCAAACTGGGCAGGAGAGCCGCCAGCTGGCAGGTTGGCTGGGAACAAAGGAATTAATGACCCGTAGGTGTCCAAAGAGCAGCTACAGGAAGAACATAAACAGTATTTGCTTAGTTTATGCGCTGCCTCTCCTCCATGCCCAGCCAATTTAGTAGGAAACAGGAGAGGGAAATGGTCATTAAGCACCCAAGGCTGCCACTTGGGAAGAAGAACCAAAGAGGACTTTCACGTTTGTGTGCCAGCTTCCTACTCCAAAAAGATTTAGAGGGGAGAATTAGGATGAGAGGAAAGAAAGAAGGAATAGCTTGAAGGCAGCGTTTCTGCAGAACGTGAATGCTGAACTTGCAGCTCTAACAGCTGGAACAAAAATAAGGGTCCTCAAGAGAAGAACATATGAGATGACTAGGAAGTTATCCACCTCTTAAGATAAACCAGGACTAAACTAGTCTGGTACTTCCCTAATAAAGTTTTTTCCTTTCTAACCTCTTTCTTTCAACCTCAATTGCCTAATAAATAATATAATTTACCACTAAAGGTATAATTTACAAATAAAGGTAAAAGTGATCTGTTCTGGATATGCTAAGTGGTGGGCGCAGCTGCCAGAGATGCTGGGCAAAGGAAGACGGGGCTTGACATGAAGTGCTACGGTCTGTGACGGGGACTTTACTGCTTTGTGCTGAACTTTGGGGCAGGCAGGAGGAGGCAGCTGCCTTGCAAGGTGCGGATGGCAGTGTCCTCGGCAGCTCTGAACGAAGCCAGAAGACTCTGACGTCTGCTCTGATCATCGCGGGGTTTGACTGGAGCACGCAGTCCCACGCAGCCTAGGAGGCCGGGACGGGAGGAGACTGCAGGTCCTTGGGGCAGTTTTGAGCTGGGAGTCTCCCTGCCAAACCCCGGGAAGCCCCGTGCTGCTTCCCATCACAGCCTCCGGCTGGTTAATTGGTGTCCTCGGACAGGGGGCTGCCCACCGTCACCCTGCCAGCAGGGAGGGAGGGGGTGCCAAGCCCCTGGCAGCAGCCTGCTCTCTGGGAGGACACCTACTCAAGCGGACAAACTCTCCTTCCCCCTTTGCTCTCTCCCTTCCCAAACGCTGGAAGGGTTTGATGATCATGACAAAGCCTCTCAGAGCCAACTGACTGCATCTTCTCAAGCCACAGTCCCACAGATCAAACAGAGTCAACTAATGTTTATCCTCTGAAGGGGACAAGAGAACATTGAAAAACCCACCACAGAAGACCAGAGGGGGGGCAATCAGCTCTTATTTTATATTTATTTTACTTTTCCTTTAAACAAAGGGTTGCTATTCTTTTCTCTCCCCACAACGAAGTTAATAGATTTATTCATCAAGTTTTCCAAATTTAGACATCAAACTGATGTTTTTCTCCCACTGCTACTTTTATTCTTAGCAGCACTTACATAAAGGCAAGTATTGCAATATGACAAAAATACAAACCTCCTCTGACCTGGAATGTACCAGCAGGTAAAGTACAGGGGAAAGTACAGGCAACTTCTCAACCAGGTTCTCCAAAACAGCAAGTCTTAAAATAGAGCTTAGGGTTTTTTAATGCTGTTTTCCCTCCAGATCTACATCTGACCTATCTGCCTTTGTAGTCTGGCCCCGGAGTACTGGGTTGTGCCCTCACGTTAACACAGTGGCTCTGGATGATGCTGTGCTTTGCGGCAAGGCCAGGGCTCCCAGCCCCGGTTCAGCAGCAGCATCTCGTGCCATTCGGGGTTCGTGCCTGCTCCCAGAGGCCGTGTCCACGCTCTCGGTTTGTCAGGTGTCAGCCTTTTCCTAAATCCTGATTTTCCTCCTGACCCGTTTCTCCACAGGCACAGCCGCGCTCAGACCCAGACTGAGATCCCAGGCACGTACCTTAAGTTTGTGTTCTTGTATCTGGCCCAGTTTGGGTGATTTGGGCCCAGGCAAAGCAAAAGAGGCTCCAGCCCTGCGCGCTCCCCAGTTCCTCCCAGTGCAGCGGGTGCTCCGCGCTGGGGGGCCGCGGCCAGCGATGCTCGGGAGGGGAGCACACAGCAGAGGAGCTGTGCCTCCAGTGGCTCCTCTTCTTGCAGAGTGGGCAACCTGCAAGAAACTCTCACTGCAGGGGCTCTGCTTTTCCCCACCTTTCCCATTTCCCAAACTGATGCTGTTTAGTGTTGGTGAAAAGGGGGCCGCCCGCCTCGGCCACCAGTGGGCTGCCCGCTGAAGAGCCAAAAATACACCCCTACGCATGCCCCAGAGAGAGAGCCACAGGATCAACTTCAGGATCCAGTAGAAAGACACCAAGTGAGAGCCAGGACCAAACCTCGCTTTAAACCACGCAGGACACACTCAGATGTAATTACCACTGGAAGAGGGCAATTTGGGGTGCCGTCGTCAGCGATGGTGAGCACTCTCCGCACCACTCATCTCTACGACAGCACCCGTGTCTCTGCTCTCCACCCTGTGGCATCCCGCCTCTCTGCCCAGCAAAACAAAACCCAGCCCCCAGGAAAAGCTGCAGGTTTCCACCAGCTTCTGCGACGCGAGTCCCACACATTCCCATTGGCCCCGGTCGTGCCTCATTAGTTTGGCTTAATCAAGTGACGAGCATCGCTCAAGGCCGGGGAGCTGCTGTAGTCAATGCGGGCTATTCTCCGCTGGACAGCCACATGTCACACCCATTAGCGTCAATGGGAGTCACAAATGCACAGCGGAGAAAGGCCCCAATGTGTCTAACGCGCATTAGGAAGGAACAGAGGGGCCAGTTCAGCCCCGGGGTAAGAGCCTGTGGCTCGGTCATGCCTTGCAGCGGCGCTGAAATTCAATCGGCTTCAGTCCAACCCAATGGGATAATCACCAAATACAAAAAAAAAAAAACACCACCAAACCCAACCAAAACCCCGGTATCACCTGGAAGGTGCCTGAGTCCTCTGTAAGGACCCCAGAGGAGCCGGCTGAGGGCGGTGGTGAGGGCAGCAGACGGGTGACCAAACACCAACACGTCAGGGCTCCAGCCTTTTGGCAACGCAGCGTCGGGGAAAACTTCCACTTCTGGGGTATTTCTGTGGCAGATAAAAAGCCCCCAGTCTCTAGGGTGGTCAAAGCGATATTTCTCAACAGAGCTGAAAAAAAAGAAAAGAAGAAAGGACAGGAGAGGATGGAGGCGCTGAGGACAGCCCAGAGCGCGGCCAACACGAGCAGGCGGGGTGTCGACAGCAAGTGCAAGAGAGGGGCCACCGCGTCCTCTGCACGCGTGTTTGGGCCCCATCCTTAGCTGACAAAAGAGGGATTCTTCATTGACATCAGCCTGCCCCTGCCAAGGATCTGGCCTCCTATGGGTTACGCCTGAGCCAAAATAGTCGACTGGATCTTTGAGTTTCCCAGTTCTGGGGAGGCCTTTTTACTTTCCTTTTTCTTCTTTCTTTTTCCATTCAAGTTTCTACTCATTCTCTTTGAGATCTGAAATAAAATTTAAACAGATATTTTGAAAATACATTTCTTTAAATATTACCCCAACTTCGTAGATGAGTTCTCATCGATGTTCGCACTGTGAGAAGAGTGAGCCCGGAGGGTGCCCGGGCAGGTATTTCAGTGATGCGCATGTCAGAAATGTCAGGCAGTTACACCAAACGCTTTTTAAACATTTGCTTTTCAATTCGTGCTTAAACGAACGCAGCCCCGTAAATATTACCATTGGACACTCAGGACATACTTATCCCTCACGACACGTTTGACGTGTTGGTGTGTTACCCAGACACAGGGCACGGCCCTCCTGCACCGGCACCTTTCCCGTGGACATCTCCCCTAGAACTTCGGCGATGTTGGGCTTGACTTACCCTTTGCGAAACAAAAATCTCATCCAAAATATGCAGCTCCGTATCAGACCATGGCTATTGCACTGGTACTCCTAGAGTTAATAGCCATAATATATATCCCAACAAACTGCCTTTAGCTTTCTCCATATGTTAATTCCCTCTAATCCTGTTATCAGTACACGGAGTTGGACAAACAGTATGATGATAAAGCAGCATTTATAATACATGTCCTTCAGTCCTAGATTAGCCATGAGATTTCCCAAGCACCTAGGGATTTGATTTACCTACTGTGTGCAAATCGCCAGTAAAAAGAAAGTACCCGGGAAGAGATATTTGCTCCCACGCTGTATTGTTTACCACCCGCTTTCCCCTTGATCTGTACGTCTGTCTGATCCACGCAATTTACGTACTCTAGCCCCTGGTGATAGTTTAAGGCAGCTCTAAAGATCTGGGACATCATCAACACGCCGAAGGAGCTTTCTATGAGCGTCAGACATGCTCCTTCGTGTCTCCCAAGTGCTACCCCTTTCACCACCAAATCAAGAATTTAAAAAGCCAAAAGAGGAAGAAATGAAGAAGCTCTTTTCCCCACGACTGCTACAGGTGCTTACTTAGTTCTGGATAAACGCAGCCCCCTTCCCCCAACACACCACCATTTTTTTTTTAATTCCTCTCAACGTGTCGTAGCTTTATATGAGGCTAATGGAGCAAGGCAATGCTCAAACGTCAAATTAAACTGCACAGCTCTGTAATCACTCAGACTGACATGGCATAAAAGGATAATTAGTAGTTCATTACATGGAACATTGTTTGTTCAGCTAAATTGATTTCTCTCAGCTGCCCATGTTTTCTGTTTACTTAGTGAGTGCTCCACTGCACATTCTTATTTGTGAACTAGGAAATCCCTTCCCCTGAACCTCTTTTTTTTCCCCCCTCTAATCAGCACCGAGTTTTTAAATATAGTTTGCCGGAGGTAGGTGAACCTCCAAAATTACAGACAGGTGCGTGGCAACAATGGCCCGCGCGGAGCGATACGCAGCGCCAGGCAGGCTGGGGTTAAGGAGACCTGCCCAAGTCCCCAGGAAGGGCCATGTGTGCCCAGCTGCTT
This sequence comes from Stercorarius parasiticus, assembly GCA_013396915.1. Taxonomy (NCBI): domain Eukaryota; kingdom Metazoa; phylum Chordata; class Aves; order Charadriiformes; family Stercorariidae; genus Stercorarius; species Stercorarius parasiticus. The sequence goes on along the minus strand of VWZL01005178.1, from coordinate 357,446 downwards.
CCCACATAGAAACTCCGAGCCTGCTTCTTTGCTTTTCAACTTACGGTGAAAGTAAGTTCACGTAGTGGAAAGAAAAAAAAAAGTAAAAAAAACAAAAAACAAAAAACAAACCAAAACCAGAAGTGGGGCTGTAATCCTTCAGTGCCGGGAGTGGAAATCCTGCAACAAAGTCTTCTTTAAAGCCTCCCTTTTGCTCACTGGGACCCAGAGAAAAGAGGAGATTGTTGTTTTAAATGTGCTTTTCTTTCCGCTTGCAATTAGGGCCGAGGCACAACGACCCAACTTCAGATGTTTCTAAACTAGCTGCCTCATGAAACCGCTCCACTCAACTGAATTTCGGAATCCTGACAGCAGTTACAAGCAAATGTGCTGGAGTTATCAACTCCCACACTCCTAGTGTCAGGCTCAATACATCTCTATTTTGCTTAAAGCCCTAACTTCCGGAGTCATTTTGATTACATTTGGGAAAGCGTTCTTGTTTAGGTAGAAAACGTGATCCCGAATACGTCAGAACACAGGAGAAAAAGAGACATCAGCGACAACACTTATCTTTTTTGAAGCCTATTTGAAGACTTTTGCTCCGGAGCTGCCTGCAGCGCGGCAGGCGCCACCGCGGAGCCCCACTGCGCCGCGCTCCCCGGGGCAGGGCACGGACCACGCTTTCGGCGCTGGCGTGTTTGAGTTGGAAGCCACGATTGTTTTAACCTGGTTTCTGAAAGCAGTTTGCGCTCTTTCCCACCGCGACCCTGTAAGAAAAGCGGGGCTCACTTCCTCTAAATTTCAGCGACGTCCAAGGCCGGGTTCCTACGTTTGATGGCAATATCAAACTGAAATATTCCCACGCCCTGCTGCTCATTCCAGCCCCCACCATCTCCCCCGCCCTTGGATGTGTTGCCACAACACTGTGAAGCGTATCGCTGAGCTGATGCAGACGAAAAATATTTTCCATTTGTGCCAGGTTATTTTCTGGGAAGCCCAGACGCCTCGGCCAGCTCACACCGTGGCCCCACGGATGGCTGTTTGGGGCCGTGGGGCACCGGAGGGAGCAGCCGGGATGAGCCGTCGGGTGGGAAGTGCTGGGGCCCACGGCATCGTCAGAAAACAGACTTGGAGCTGCGGGTAAATCAGCCCCTTGCAACTCTTCCACCCCGGCTTTGCTCATGGCCTCCACGCAGCCTCAGGCGGTGCCGTGATCCGCAGCACATCCTAGCCAGCGATGGCAGAAAGCAAAGCCATTTTAGTGCCACGTAAATCTCTCCCGATTTTTTTCCCTTTTCCCATCTCCTCTCACTCACATGGCAGGGACCGCTTTCACTATGTCCATGGCAACAAATCATTTTCCTTTTCCTTTAATCACTATCTTTTTCCACCCGTGGATTGGTGCCTTCAGCATCCCTTGATTTATCCCCATCACCTAGACACAAATCACCTTAAACTTACATTTTTCCCCAGTGTGACCAAACCACTTCCAAACACATGCTATGAAGAAATCAGGGTCTTCCCTTTGGGAATCCCTAAGCATCTCTGGAAGCCATTTCAGGCTCTGGAGCCCACCCAGTCCTTCAGCAGCAAACCCAGGCATAGAACAGTTTGGGCTGGAAGGGACCTTTTACAGGTCTTTTACCAAGCTGGGGAGGGGTCTGGAGACCAAGCCGTATGAGGAGAGGCTGAGGGAACTGGACATGTTTGGTTTGGAGAAGAGGAGGCTGAGGGGAGACCTCACTGCCCTCTACAACTACCTGACAGGAGGTTGCAGAGAGGTGGGGGTTGGCCTCTTCTCCCAGGTGAATAATGACAGGACCAGAGGAAATGGTCTGAAGCTGTGGCAGGGGAGGTTTACATTAGATATTAGGAAGAATTCCTTTCCTGAAAGAGTGGTCAGGCACTGGAACAGCCTGCCCAGGGAGGGGGTTGAGTCACCATCCCTAGAGGTATTTAAGAAACGTGTAGATTTGTCACTTCAGGGCATGCTCTAGTGACAGAGGTTGTAGGGGTTTTGTGTGTGTGTATGGTTGGACTCGATGATCTCAAAGGTCCCTTCCAACCATGAAGATTCTATGATTCTAAAGGTCCGTGAGGTGACACTCACACCTCTAACAGCTCAGGGCAACAGGGAACCCCCGTCTCCTTTGGACACACGCATTCCCCTCAGCAACTATTTCCTTGCTCACTGGTTTCAGGCAGGTTTGCAGTTAGTCTCCCAAGGAAACCAGTCTGCGCAGGGCCACCTGCCCGGCCCCACGGGAGGGGGACACCAGGCTCGCTCCAGCCCCCCGTCGAGTCTGGAGAACCACGGGATGGGGACATGTTTTCTGCTGGCAAGGGCTGGGCAAGCATTAACCATTTTGACCGCTGAACCAAAACCTGCTTAGAAAAGGGCAGAACAAAACCAGTGTATTTCTCCTTTCTTAACAAAATGGAGAAAGAAAAAAAAAAAGAAGGAAAAAGACACTTGTGCTTTATGTAGGGATACGTAAAAGGATATTATTGATTTGGCTCCTTCTGCCCTGAAATGAAATAAAAATAAAATTCTATTTGAGCAGTTGCAAGAAAAACAAAGGATGAAAGATAAGCCATGAAGTATCTTGTCAATGGTCTCTTCCCTCAATTACCGGCTCAGCGGCAGAGCCCACACCAAAGGCATCAGCCATTTCACTCCAATTCCTTCCTCTGCTGAAACTATTCGAAAAAATGACTTGAAAAATTTGATTTCCACCTGTGATTACCTTCAGTGTGATGGAAACCTCATTTTTTGAACGCGGAAACTATTTACTAAAAGAAAATAGGTCCAGAGTGCATCCTGACCACAAATAGGAGTATCAGCGACAACACTCCCTGTGAGAGCGACCACTCAGGGACCGCTTCCAGCGGCATCTCCTCAGCAGTGTCTGATTCCTGCAGAGGAAATGGAGCCTTTTCTGCAGTCAGGCATCACCCTTTCAAGATACGGTATAATATTTGTGCCATGGCCTTCTCCAGGAGAACCGAGAGGCATTTTACTCTAGGGCTGATTTCTCTGATGTAGTTTTTGTTTAGAATCATAGAATGGTTTGGGTTGGAAGGGACCTTAAATCTCATCTGGTTCCACCCCCTGCCCTGGGCAGGGACACCTCCCACCAGCCCAGGTTGCTCCAAGCCCCGTCCAACCTGGCCTTGAACCCCTCCAGGGATGGGGCAGCCACAGCTTCTCTGGGCAACCTGGGCCAGGGGCTCACCCCCCTCACAGCAAAGAATTTCTTCCTCAGATCTCATCTCAGTCTCCCCTCTTGCAGTATAAAACCATTCCCCGATCCAGAGTCCCTCCCCAGCTTTCCCGGAGCCCCTTTAGGGCGTGGCAGGGGCTGGAAGGTCTCCCCGGAGCCTTCTCTTCTCCAGGCTGAACCCCCCCAGCTCTCTCAGCCTGTCCTCCCAGCAGAGGGGCTCCTGCTCCAGGCTGCTCAGAGCAGACCCAGCGGCTGCTTTCCCACCTATCGCAGCTGGAGTGAATTCTCCTGCTCCCCACCATGGCTGGCTGCTTTCTGCCAGGCTAACGGAGCTTCTCTCCTGGACCCGGCTGGTGCAGAGCGCGGGTGAGCCACCGCCGCAGGCAAGCTGCAGCTTCCCAAGAGGATTTTGCCTCTCCCCAGCTATGGGAATAGCTCTGCAGCAGAGCCTTCCCATGGAAACCTTGGCAAACCACCGTCTCCTCCACCTCTACTGGTGTCTCCTCGATTCTCTGGTTCACTCACGCCACTGCGGGGCTTCTCTCTGCTGCTGGCTGCTGGTCAGAAATGTGGATTTGGAAAATGGACGGGTCTTGTTTCTGCTGCAGACCAGCGTCAGCTCGCACAGCTAAAACCCACGGCAAAGTGCTCGATCTTTAAACGGGTTTCAGTCATTCATTTTGGGGTTTTGGGTTTTTTTTTTTTGTTTGTTTGTTTGGTTTTTTTTTCTGGAAAACTCCTGCAGCATGTAGCCCTTATTACACTATCTGTCCCTGGACAATTTGTTCACAGCAAACTAATTGCCTGCAAATCGTTTGTTTGATCCAAGACACATCTTTAAAGGGAGTTTCCACAGACTGTTCCTGGCGTTTAATACAAAGTTACCAGTCATAATGGAATCCAAACCAGTCATTAGCTCATCTGCTATCTTTTTTTTTTCTCCAAGGGTGCAAATTTCCAAGTATTTGGACAATTGCACCATCCTCCACAACTGTCTCCATTTGAGGGCAATTAGGTCATCTGGGTTTGGACACCTCGTTGCCCAGACTTCTGAATGTGTCTGGTCCAGTAAGAGCCCTGCCGGAGCCAGCACGCACCGTCCCCACGCATTTCCCACATCCTGCCGCCCTTTCAGCAACCAAACTTCTCCTGTGGTTGTTTAACCACCCAAAATGGAACAAGCAGTTCTGCAAGCTAACGAAGCTAACGAAGCCTGGTTTCCTACACATTTACCTCTCATCACTGCCTTTGGTGTCTGAGGATGAACTTCCAGTAGAAGTATTTGACATAATTGGTCATTTATATGTGCGGGTTTTTCTCTCCTATATTGATTTTCTACCGTTTGGGCCCCTGTCTCAAGACTAATTGGAAACCTCTTGAAACCTGTAGGAATTACTGATCTTTATGCTCTTGTCAAGCTCAGGTGAAATCATCAAATGAGTTCAAAAGTCATTAGCCGGGGACAGACGGATGGACGCGGACGGCACACCTCTGTAAGGCTCTGGTCCCGCGGGAAAAGAGGGGAGCACTGCTGCTGCTCCCAGCGCAGGAGCCCTCCAGCAGGCTGGGAGGGGGACGCTCGCAGGCGCCGGTGACAGTCCTGGCCCACCTCTAACAGCCCTTCACGCGGCGTCCTTCGCAGTGCCGGGGGGTAAGGGAACCACTCCCACTGGGTATTGCACTGCCGCAAATTTCACTTGACTAAATTAACTTCTATTTTTCACCATTGCTCTGAAATGCCTGAAAGCAGACTAGAATCCCCTTTGCCTTCTCTCCTACTTGACGCAGATTCACGTGCTGCGCTCTTGGTAGTCACCTTCCACAGTGGCTGATTCCTCTGATTCCCCTTCATCCACCTTACTGCTTACTGACGTGAGACAATATAAACTCTTGTACTGGAGACTGAGCGATGTTGAGTAAACCGCTGGTTGTTGGTTTTGTCTTTCTTTTAAGCTACCGGGTAATTTTTGCACCCCAAAGATTAACATTGCCCTTCCCAAATGATTCCAGACCATCAAACAGACCTATATTTTAAAAAACACTTTCAAAACACATTAGTATGTACCGAGTAGACTGGAGCAAGTTTCTAAGGCTAATTGGGTGCTATCACAAAAACATTGACGGATGCACAACATTTGGCTTGCTCCGGGTGACACCTGGTGTCACCACCAGACAGGTGACAAGAGCAAAGCAAAAGTTCAGCCACTGGTGAGAAGCTGATTGACACGGGCAGAGCCAAGGACCAGAAGACTTACGAGGTGGAGTGAACCCACTGTACCCTGTTCCGGCAATAAACAGTTAATTTTGAAGCGGTACCTTGGAAGAACTTCAGCCTTAGCTGAAGAGATCCATAAACCACACATAAAGCTCACTAGTGAGTAGGTATTAAACACCACCAACCACAAACAGCCCCTCTCTACATGTTACCCAGCTCCCTCGCTTCTCCTGGAGAATTCTGCACAGAACAGCAACGCTGCAATGAATAATTTTTCTCATGGGGATGAATACATAATTAGATAATAAATGCATCTCTGAATCTTTGAGAGCAGAGTTGCCATCCACTCTGCATAATGAAGGCTGGAGAGGAGCTAATTCACCTGTCACTGACTACACTCTTGCTTACTTAAGTTTGTATAAAAAAACCCAAGAAAAAGCAGCCAGAAATCCAGCAATCTCTTAGGACAACGTCCGCGCCACTCGCTCCTGGGAAAGGGCTGCCCATCCCGAGACTCACAAGCAAGTGCCTCTTTCCCACCCTTCATCCAACTTACTGCTTACTGACGTGAGAGAATATAACTCCTGCCATCGGACCATAACTAATGAAGTGCTAAAGCGCCTGCTAGCACTTGTGCGGCTGCTGCGGAGGCTGCACAGGGAGAGGAAACAAGTCCCGCGGCAGAGCCAAACCCACGACCGCCGAGAGCCTTCTAGGGCCCGGCGACGGAAACTCCAGTCAGATACTGAGGCTTGTTGGTTCTCCTGGTTTTAGACCCCGATCATACAAAAACCCTCGTGCACGTAAAGTCATGAATACAAATTGTGCCTCTGAAGCCAAGGGAGCCTTTCACGTGAATAGATTTTAAAAGGTAAGGATTTACAGGATTAGGGCCTGAAATTCTTGGCTTTATGTCTTTCAATGGAGTTGTACAGTGCCAGTTACACTCAAGAAATGCTGTCATTTTAAGAGACCGAACGTTGTCAAAAGCCAAGAACTTCGCTGGAGATGAGATTTGGGGTCTTCTTACTTGGCCAACCTGATGAAACAGGATTAAGCTCCAAATGAGCCAGACTGCGAATGGAGGCTATAAAGGTCAATGATCCTTATTTTCTGGCTGGTGAAAATAGGTGTTTGTTCCTCTGACTTTAGCTCCTGCCCATGGTAATTTTGAACTGTTATCTATATTTTGGTCCAGACCCAATAAATAAAAAAAATGTTTGTTCCTACTTTCAGTTTATAGTACAAGACTTTCATCCCTGATTTTAGAAATAGCTTTCTAGGGCAGCAGCGGCGGCTAATCGCTTCTGAGCGTACCGTGTTTAGCCATATACTAATTCAAAGTTACATCTCTGGGAACTTGGGTAATAAGATAGCAAAAATAACCCAACAGACACAAAATCAACAATGAACTGAACAAATAAATTTCCGACAAGCTACGGGTCAAGGGATTTTGCATCCAGCCCAGGTACATGATTGAGTAAACGGCAGCCGGGTCATCCCCAGAGCTTTCTTGTTTCTTGCTGCATGAAAGTGAATGCAACCATTTCATCAGTAATTAATCTGTTCATTCACGTTTGGATTAATAAAATTAAAGCCCAGCAAAACGTAAGTAGAAAGGAAAGGCCGGTATAAATCAACGCGCACTTGCAGAATTGCTTATTTTGGTCAGGGATAGGAAGATTAATGCTCTCTCCCTTTCTTACGCTGTAATAGAAGTGGGTTTTTTGGGCCTCCAGTTTCTGGCGAGCAGAGCCGAGGCGGGGGAGAGAGGGGCATGTGAGAGTGTAGAAGGCACACAGGGTACAGACTCCAGGAGTTAGGAAATGGGAGTTACGGAGCAAGATGGCCTGTTTTTTATACTCTTTAATGTGAGGCCTGTTTTTTTTAAACCTCTCAGCAGGCACAGCAAAGTTTTCCAAGTCATCGCCTAGCAACAAAACCCAGAAAAACATTTGCAAAGCAGTTTTGCATCACTGCCATCCCTGGAAGAACTAACTTGTTGAAGGTTGAATTTGCTATGGAGAGGGATTGAATGCTCTGTTCTCTTTCAGAGTGCTGAGACGTGCAGTCCTCTTTCACCGAGGACAGAAATTCATTAATGCGCGCGCACACACACACACACACACACTAAGCATTGCTTTGGAGGTGTTCTCAGGCGGAGTTTTTGGACCACAGGGGTGTGGTTCCAACTGAAAAAGCGTGTGAAAACAAATAAAAACGATTTCTTCTTATACACTATATCATTCTGTCTTACAGGTGGTGTTTACGCACACATTCTGCGTGGCGGATAACAGGATCAATATTTAATCTCAAAATATGTTCTTAAAAGGATTTCATTTCAAATTAAAACAAATGTGATGAAAAAACCCAACCCACCTCTTCAGCAGAGCTGATCACCTTTGCTAGATCTGTTTGAAATCCCGGTGAACGGCCTGGCTTAATACACCATATATTTTCATGAAATTAAATCATTTTCATCAGTAGGCCTGTAAAAAAAGAAAAAAAGAAAAAAGAGATTTGCTGAAAGATTATCTTTTTCTTGTAAGATTCCTCCTCTTCCCTTCCCACTGGACACAAGGAGTGTTCGCGACCACTGAGGGCTTTAACTGTCGTGACCGATGGGAGCAAGACCCTGCGGGACTGCCACAAAGGGTCTGCCCACGCAGCGCGAACTCGTGCTTCCTTAGACACCCTCCAGTTTGCCCAGCGCGTCCTCAGCAGCCGTTTCCCCTCAGCACGCCGAGACACCAGCTCAGAGCCCGGGAACAATAGGACGGTGTCAGTGCAGCACCACGGTGGGGGAGCCAGCCCAGGCTCTCGCCGAGGCCACCCAGTCCCGTGGCATCGCCGGGCTGACTTGTGCCTCTGGTTTTCATTAGCACCCCCTCTGAAGCTTCTGTACAATGTCACGCTGCACAGCGTAAGCGAATAATGAATTTGGTTTTCCATGTTTAGTGTGCAGAAAGGCTATAGATATTATTGGGCCAGGAAAAAAAATGAATTGGCTAATAGTCACGTTACTTAGTGATAATATTACTTACATTTACACATTCACCTTCCCTTACTGCTGCAGTGGTTGGAACGCTGCTAATGGGCCAGCTCCGTGGCTAATACCCACACGGGCTGCAGGACTAAGCAGAAGAGTCACATTAAATGGCATTTAAACTCAAGATCTTCCCAGTCCAGGTTGCGGATACACTTGGGAGAGGCATTAGTTGTTGTCCATAGTCACTTTAGAGCAGGGTCTGGAGAAAGCAGAAGAATTTACTGGAGGACGTGGGTTTAACCCCCCAGTGGTTATACGCCATCACTGCGCAGCTTTGCATACGGTCTTCTTGCAGGATTGGTTACATCCCTGATCGCCGTGGGAGTTTTGCACAGCTTCCAAATACTTCCTGGGGTATTTTTGGCTTTGTTGCTTTTCCTAGCTTTCACCAGAGCGCAGAAAGCATTTGGAACTCCACGGGGCTTGCAGTGAAGAAAAACTCACTCACAAGCGTTCCCATTTTATTGGGAAACGTTTGCAAAGATAGAACCTTTTCTTTCTTTTCATTGCAGCTGAACAAATGGTTAAACGCTGCGCTCTTAAAATCTTCCCAAAGCGTTCCTGGGCCGTGGGGAGCGTGACCGCAATCGCGGGTTTGTGACCCACCCCGTGGGGGTCAAGAGCCCCGCGCAGTTCGCTCTGCTCCTTCGCTCCCAGCTTTATGCGCTGCAGTCACGGGGGTATCGCGCACGCAACGCGGGCGTAAGGGAGTGAGGAATCAGGCCCTTCATCCCCGTGTCGTTCAGCAGATCCTGCTCTGTCGTCTGCGGTGCCTTGCACAGCCAACGCCTGCGCCTGCAAGCATAAGAGGGAGGACTGACCCTCCGAGTCCTCATTTCTCTCATTTGATCTCAGCAAACCTTTCATCCTGTCACTTCTTCCTCTTGTGTTGTGTCTCATCTTTTTAACATCCCTGTGTAACCTCGACTTAGTCACCATTCACAAGGCTAGCGAGGGCACACGCAATCTATGGAGGGGTTGCTTTCCCCTCCCAAACCATCTGCAGCGTTACCCCTCTCCGTTCCTCTTGCTCTCGTTTCTTACGTTCGTTTTTCTGCCAAACTGTCACCAGGTGGACGGCGGTTGTCAGGCTGACACGGGAAGATGGGGCTCTCAAAAATCGACGTGCCTGCGGACACATACTGCCGTCATTCATGGACTGTGAATTTGTGGCTGAGCGAGTGACACTACTGATAGTCTCTCGCCACCACCAGGCTGTAGAGAAGACAACAAAACGTTGCACATAGACCTGCAATTCTACCCGATACCAATTTAAGATTACAGTCAGCATTTTAATACCGCGGGACACATTGTAAGTACTGAGTATGTGGCCTTCAGACGCAGACGTTCCTGCAGCAGGATGCTACACTCAGAAGAGCAGTTTTTGGAGAGACCAAATTTGTCTAGCAATTACAGTAAGGGCCTCAAAGTCAAGATTCTTGGCTACTGCTACTTTTCTTTAGTCTCTTCTTGCAAAACAGGAGTGATATCTTCCTGCGATACTCTTTAGGCTCCTTCGCAGTTTTAGTGACTTCCGTAAAAGACATTGAGATCTTCAGGAAGATAACAACAAAGCGGAATTTGATGAGTAGGGTGCCATGGTGGAGACAACTGCACATTCCAGGCAAAACTCATATCCTCATTCTCCATCCAAATCAAGGGTACGCGAGCTGCTACTCTGTGCAGGCTACTGCCCAGGTCAGCTGCCGTTGCCTGGTTTAGTCGCTATGTATTGCTTCATATTAATAACTTCTCATTTTCTTGTATATTTATATATTCGGAGTGACAATTGACATAGCTTCCAGCTGCTTCATACTGAAGCAGAACAACAAGCAGCGGCATTTCAGGACCATGTTAACAGTTCACAATAATAAAGATGTTATCGTGGAGCCCTCATTAATGTCAATATTGCAGCTGTACATACTGCAAGTAGACGCATAATCAGTGATTAAAGCTTGTGTACAACAGATGGAAACAAGATAAGGTCAAATAAAAGCTGGAAGCTAGAATATGTAGCCGACTACTCACTGCAGCCAGCAGAATTCCTGAAATATCTGTGGTCTAAAGAGCTGAATAGAAGCATTTTAAGAACAGCTTATTAGGAACACACAATCTGTAGGTCACACGTATGATCATTGCTGGCCCGAGACAGAGAAGCGATAAATAGAGCTGTAGAAAAAGGCAGGAACTCTCTGCAGCTGCGTCTGTTCTGCCCGTGGGGCACAGGAGGAAGATGCCACCTTCTTAATAGGATGCTGGCACTGGACTAGAAATAAGGACGGGACACGGTACCTGCCAAAAACAGGCATTTTTGCAACAAGAGTTGTACACCACACACTGAGGTGTACTACAGGAACTAGTTGAGAAGCGGTATGGTAAACCTAGTCTAACATTAGAAAACAGTGGGGACAAAGACAAGCAACCCGCCGGGATGCCCTTCCACCAGTGCAACGCCATCGAATTACGGGATCAGCTTTCCCCAGGGCCTTCTCTTAGATGAAGTATTCGGGATCCAGAAGGCTTGGCTGAGCAATGGGCATTACGTTAAGCCGCCTCCTTTCACTCTTTTTGTTGGAACTTGTTTACAAAGCTTGCTAATAATTAGCATCTCTGGAACGTCAGTCTCGCCAGGAAATTTAGCTCAAATTGGCTAATAGCTTCAATTGTTACCGGAGAGAAATGAGTGATGTCCAGATCTGACTAAATAAAATTTCCTTAGGAAACCAGACTTTAAATTATGTGCAGCATTCTACAGAGGTTAGCTCAAGAGCCATCCCAGAAAAATAATGGAACAGTTTGTTCAGTATTTTAATAGCAGATAATTAGCGCCAAGGACATCATTCGTACCAGTATATGTCCTGGTGTATTTTTGACACAGGTTAGGAATTAGCAAACCTGTCTGGGAGATATTTTTGGGGGTGGGAGGGTAGAAGGATTATAGAGCAGGCTCATGAAGACAGTTCGTTAACATAGGGTTCTTGAACGTTTCTACTCTAAGTGGAATTTTGAGTTAAAACTTCTGTTACATGGAATCACATAGGATATACTTTCTGTATCTGGAAACCGTCTTCGTGACTGGTGCAATTTTTAAGGGAGAAATGCCAATTAGCAGGATACTTTAGAGAGATGCACAGAAAAAAAAAAAAAAAAAAAGAGAAAGTATTCCCCTACGGCCTGGCAGTATTTAAAGATTTTTACCAACAACCTGGGTGACGATATACAATTCTTGCTGATAAGGTTTCAGCAGACACCACCAGGATTGGTTACCATTCCAGAGCGAGCCGAACGTCCTGGTCAAATGATTGTGATTCAGTTTGGCTGCACATAATACAGCCAAATGCAAGGTGATACATCTGGGAACCCGCGGGGCAGATTACAGCTGTAAGATGCAAGACTCTGTCTTGGAAAAAAGTGACCCTGAGCGAGACTGAAAAAGTCAGTGGAGATAACAGCTTCAACATGAGCTCTCAGAGCAAAGCTGCGGCTAAAAGGGCAAGAGCGTCGTCTTTGTGCAGGAAAAGGGGTGTATCAAGTTAGAGGTGGGGAAACGATCCTGCCTCTGCAGGGAGCTACGCCGAGATCCCGACAGCAAAACTACGCCTAGCTCGGAGGTCCGCTTGCATTTCTGGGAACAGTGGAAAAAGTTCAGAAAGGAACCACGCAAATAATACAGGAGCTGGAGAACCAGACACGTGGGGGAAGAGCCAAGGGGCTCAGTACATTCAGGTCTTTGAGGAGGAGTTTGGGAGGAGCCTTGGTCATTGCGAACGTTGAATGAAGAGGCTTTCAGAGGGAACAGGCAACTTCTGCTTCAAGAATTCATTTTGGCAATATCTGTTGCCACAGGAGCACAGCAGAGCCTTCTGGGCTTCCAGGCAAGACGGTGCTACCAACACCTGCTGGGAAGGCATTACACCCGGGAAAACCGGACACTGGCGCGTGCCATCGGTTTCGCCTGGACTCCATGTAACAGCAGGATAATTTTATTTCTCCGCAGAGGAAGATTGTCAAAAGAGACTAGCACACTGCCATGCCCAAACTCTTCTCATCTAGCCTTGTATGGACTGCCCAGGAGGCCAGGTCTGCAACACACTGAGTGCTCGCAGCTCTAGAGGGATGAAGGCTTCTTAGTAGCATTATTGATTTTATGTTCATTTTAGCACTATCATTCAATTTATCCCAACTGATCCAGTCTGCCCTTATATGCGTATATATAATTATATGTAAATACAGTAACTTATATCAGCTAAAGGGAAATTTGCCTGGAAAATTATTGTCATGGTGCAAGTCCCTTTGTAACAGTCCTAGACCTGCACATGTGGGCAGCGTGGGGGGATATTCCATTGATGTTCCAGCATGGAAATAGGCTATGAAGACTGTGCTGCCATCAGTTCCCTCCCCCTCTCAACTACCTCAACGAACGGAAATCCTAAGATTGGAATTCAGAAATTACCATGTTTTACAAGATACTGAGCTAACTCTATTCTCTAACTCCCTATGCAAGGATCTGCTTTGATTTCTAGGGAGGTCAGCGTGGCTCAGGGAAGTCTGGGGCCGTTCACACGACTACCTTAAAGAAAGCCCCAGAAGCCTGTACTGCACACAGCGGTAACTATTTTGAGTTTCTGCTAAGTGATGCTCCCAGTTTTGCTGGTTGATTTGCAGCTAATCCCCAAATACTTGCGCTGGTGAGGATAACCCCACCCACTAATTACCTGGGGAGTGGGGGGGGGGGAAGCATCCCAGGTCAGGTGTTCGTGCTGCGGAAATACCTGGCAGCAAACAGAAGCTGACATTGTCTCCTGACGAGCCGTATATGACGCATCATGTTGCGATGCGAGGGAAGAGACATTTTTCTGTGTTTACCACCCCCTGTTAAACTTGCGTGAGGAAACGCCGTCCGTAGGGTTTGCTCAGCAGAGAGAAGCTGCTCGGCCCTCTCAGTCCCTCGGCTCTCCAAGCAGTCTAGGAAAGCTGGTGACTGCTCCCTTGGAGAAACAGGTCAGAGGCCTTTAAAACAAACCTCCCACCTAAAAATGTTTTCCCTCAAGTTCCGGGAGCTAAAGGAATCCCTTCCTGCCCGCCCATTAAGGGTTATTTTCATGGCCTGCATGAGGTGCAGCCCCGTGGCTGGGAGCCGTTGAACTTCACTTCTTCAGATTAAGGAAAGCCAACATTTCCCATGCTTGGGCTTGGAAGCTGAAAGCCTTCTGTATGCTTTAACTCTCAGGGGCAAAGGCAGAACGGAGACAGCTTAAATGCCCAAGTTCTGGTGGGCACAGCCTGGATTTTTGTCTAGCTGAAAGCAAGAACAAAGACAGAATGATGTTTGGCCGCTCAGAGGAGAGCTGGCGATTCAGTATTTCAAGCACATCTTTGAACAGTCCCGTTCTGTTGTTATGGCTTTCAGAGAAGGCTCAGGGGAATACCTACAGTTGCACCTGCCTGCTTTCCTGGGAAGAGAAATTCGAGGGAAGAAGAGCCCCAACAAGAGATTACATATGAGGAAAAGAGAATATTACGAAGGAAACTTCTTCAATTCTTTTCCCCCCCATCTGTTGCCAAGGAACCTCAGACCCAGCCTACACAGGAGCCTCCCTTGGATCTATTGCTTGTCATAATCCTAATTGCAGCTCAGTTGGTGTGTGCAAAATATCCTTCTCCCCATTTGGCAAAATGAAAGGTTCCATCAGAGCGAGCACATCTGCACGTGCTAAAAATGGAAATGCAAGAGCAATGCAAAAATCTATTAAACAAATATTTCTTTTTTGGGGGAGGAGCAGGAATCCAGAAGCACCGGGACTGAACCGCATCAAACCGTGGCAGATGAAAGCCTGTGTCAGAAGCCGTCCTTGCCAAAGAGGACGCCTGGGTACGACGGAGGTGGCTTGAGCTGCACCTTGACACCAAGAGCCATCCCTCCCCAAGCTCTCGGGCTGCTATTCCATGTTCGCCTGTGGCCAGGTATAGGGGAAATCTTCTTGCTGCTGCACCACTTCCAGTTTTGTTAGTGGTGATATTATCCTCAGAATAGATAAATAAAAAGGACCCATGATTTCTGCAGTTCCGAACTGATCTGCACTGGAAGAGTTATGTATCTTTAAAACAGACAAAGTCCTGTTTCTGCAGAGAGAGGAAACCCTCAGAAAACGCAGAAAAGGAGACTGAAAAGTTAAGAATTCCAGTACCTCGATTCCTGGTAAGTTTAAATAGAAGACAGACAAATAATCGCCTTCATCCCTGTAACCACCCATACGGCAACGTTCACGATAAAGTTCTCATGATTCCTGCTATTACTTCTCTCCACCTGGAAGGTGTCCGAACCTGCCGGACCCCGAGGACCAGCCTGTTGCCCTCCAGGCTCTGCTTTGTCTTTCCCGGTGCTCCCCGCCTGCCCGCACCAGGCACCCTGCCCCGGGTCAGCGAGGGTCAGACTCGTGGCTGACGTCAGTCAGGCTCTGCGTGAGCACAAGATGCCATTTAGCCTCAAATGTTTTAAGACCTGAGCTGCTACATGCGTGAATTTGGTACAGCAGAGACACGTCATGGTGAACTGTCACATATTTTTGGACACCTTCATTTACTCCGCAGTTCATTCAAAAAGTGCGGTTGCCTTAGAAACCAGAAAAGTGCAGAATAATTCTAAGGTAAACCGAACTGATAGAATCACTCAGCAGCGGCTCAGAGGTACACAGCGTTTCCATAAATCCAAAGCGATACATCGCACTAAAAGCAGGGGAGGAAGATCGTTTCCTCGTTAAAAACGGGGGGCAGAGAGGGGTGGCTGGTTGCCCTGGTGAAGGTGACAGATCAGTGTCTCGCGTTACCCGCTCAGGTCGCCTTCGCCTGGGAAATGCCCCCATTCAGCAGGTCCAGCTTTTCCCTGTGGGAAAGGAGGCGGCCGTGGCTGCTGGGCAGAGCTCAGAGCAGGCAGCGGGGCCAGGAGCCCCCTGCGGCTCTGGAAGGATGAGGAAAAGCAAGACGTATGTCTCTATTTCCAGATGTTCCTTAGAGAACAGGCTCCCTCTGCCTGCTTCTGCTGGAGGCATTTCCCCATCCCTGGGAAGGGATTCATTTAGGAAGTCTAAACCCGCTCCCCTCCCCAGCCCCCCTCTTTTCTCAATGCCAAAACGCTGAAACTCGTCTGCGCCGAGGTGACGATTTCCTATCTGAAGGACATAAAGCGAGCTCCCGAATGGAACGTGATCTCCTCCAGCTAGTAAAAATTTTATAACCGAGGACAAAAAAGCCCCAATGAAAATAAAATAAAATAAAATCATGCACCTCAGCTGGTGTAAATCAGCGCTGCCTAACTCCGGTGGAGCTCGCCTCAGGCAGGGGTGGAAATTTTGAGGTATTTCCAGTACATGAATGGCAGGTTTATTGGAAGTCATTAAAACACAACTTTTCTTCTAAAAACAAAACAAAAAACCCAAAACCAAACAAAAACCCCATAAATATTCTAGACTTCTCTCAGGACCATCCTCTGTTAGGATAGCTTCAGTGGATCCCTGTAAACACTTAGATAGGGACTGCTAGCACTGAGTATTGGATATTTGGGTATATTACTAAAATAATTTACACCCTCTGTGGCTAATTCTTGGTTTGTGTGCATAAATACGACTTTTCATTACTGATCCTCTTCCTATATTTCTCCTTCTCATCTGTCCCACGTGCTTGCTTTCGGCTGCCAGGACATACTGCTTGCAGGTATGATTTGCCTGTCATACTTGGGGCAAGAAATGGAGAAATTTCCTTTGGAGGGGGGTGAGGGTCCCCAGCTTTTCTGAACTTTATAGCTTGGGAAAGGGATGGGTTTGGTCTGGGGCTCCAAATGCAGCCACGCGGCCTGAGGAGCTGTCAGAGGCACCGCTGAGCGCTGGATCACATCCACGGCGTCTCCAGTAGCTGCAGCAGGGAGCAAAACTGTTGCTGAGACACTCAGCTGGGTCGGACAACAGTTTGGTTTTGCTCAGAGGGATGTCTGCCCCCATTCCCGAATTGCAGCTGACGGCTGGATCTGGGCGGGGGGAGCAGGAGAGCGTCGCCTGAAACAGGAGTCGGGGAGACTGGGAACATCTTTTTTTAAGCAGGGCACTGTAGCCACAAGATACTTAAAATCCATTTATTTCTTTACCATTTTCCCCAGCTTGGGTTCTGCTTAACCAGCCAGAGAAGAGATCTAATACCATCAGCAAACTGGCAGCTCGTCCACGGCTGCCCACCAAGAGGGGACGGCCTCAGGGATGTGCTAGCGGAGGTAGGTTTGTGGGGCGCAGCAGACCCAGCGTCTGGTTGATGCTGGGAGCCAGAGCGGAGATCTCAGTGGTCCCTTCCGAGTTAAACAGCAAAAGAACCTCTGAAGATGCCCAGCTCCATTTGACTGCTAATGACAGCGACTTGCTTGGCTGTTATGAACATTAAGCCTTGAATAAGCACAGAAAAGTCAAAGCAATATATATATAAAGCAAAGGAACCACTTGCAAAAAAGGTTGAGAAAATTCAAATAGTCCTTCACTGAAAACTAACAAAGGAGCTGGTCCTTCTCTTTCATCTCATCCACTCTTTCCTCCCCCAGAAAGAGAATACAAAGAGCCAACCGTGCCAAATAGGGGAGGAAAAAAAAAAAAGCCAGATGACCAAGGCAAATGATTGACTACGAGCTATTGACTTCACAGGACAACGGTGCTAAGTTTTGCGTGTAGATCCTCCCCGTGTGTAGACAGCCTCCTCACCATAGATCCCAAGGACCTTCCCAAAGCCTCCTGCGCTCATTTCACATTCCCGGGCCCGCTGCCAATGCTGAGGAGAGAGCCATGCGCCTTCACACTCGGTCTGAAGAAAATAACCTTCCTGAAGCATGACCAGAAACAGAAAGGCTGAAATAATAGTCAGTAGGAAAGGTCTGGAGAGCAAGAAATACTCCCCAGAAGGAAGATGGCTTGGAAGGATAAAAGATGTCACGGAACCACTTATATATGGGGTCCTTCTGCCAATCAGATAGTGTCTAGAGGCGCGGGTTGGCCCCCCGGGGGAATCCGATTTCAGACACGAGATCACTGGATTTCCCTTTTCCTCGGTGCAGGCTGTATCTGGAGATCAAAGCCCCGCCGGGAGCTGGTAAATAGTATATTCTCACTTTGATGGATTTGTAACTCCTGCGAACGCAAACACGGCAAGAGAGGGATACATCCTTTATGCGACACTTCCCACGTTTTTCTGACCACTCAGATGGCTGGCCAGAAGAAACCGATTTAAAGGGCAGATTCAGTCAAATTCTGCTCTTTGTGGTTTTCCTCTGCTATTACGGCGCTTTATTAAGGCTGATGAGGGATCTGTTCCTTTGCTCTCCCCCTCCTTCTACTCCACTCAGTCCTCCTCCAGACCAGGTAATATATAACTCCATTCATGGTGATGCTAACGAGTTCTATTTAGTTGTATTTAACTGGATATCATGACTCCACGCGATGACCTTTCACTCCTGGGAAGTAGTTTTAAATTTGATCCACAGCAGAGGAAAATCCCTCTCATTCATTGGCTGTGAAAGGTCACAAGTGAGCTGTGTTCTGATGGTATCTGCTCGTGGTTCAGTTCTCAGTATACCTGAGCATCAAGCTGGTCTGAATCAGCTTTTGTCCTGCCAGTCCGAGTCCCGAGCATCCCGAGAAAGCTCCCTGGAAAAGGCAGCCAAGCGTCTGGCACTGCCCATCGGCGTAGGTGGCGCTTGGAGGGGAGATGCCCCATTGAACCCAAAGCATGTGCTACCCAGCACGAAACACAGCGGTCCTACCCTGATTGACTTCGTATTTTGACATTCCAATTACAGAAAAGTTTGTTCTGAAGATATTAAAAACGCAATTAAAATTCAGCTTTAGGTAGAAACACACAAGGGTCTCATGTACGCATCAGAGTGATGCTGCAGAACACGCTCGTAAACATGACTTCCAGGACAGAAATGGAAGGAGAGAAGGAAAAAAAAAAAAAGAGGACTTGAACTGTGTTAACACTGCGATACTAAAACTTCTCTGGCACCTCTTCTCCCCTTTGCTAACGAGTTAGTGCAAACCATTCAGCTTGCGATTTCAAAATAAAACATTGCCAAAAAAATTAATCTTGTCCTTCCTCCTCCTTCATGGCCATTCCCTGTGCGGAAGCTCAGGGGCTTGTTTAGCTCTTTTCACCAAGAATACTCGGCACTGGGATCTGGTGTACCCCATACAGGGTGGGAAGAGGTGTCGTCTCACTCATTTCTCATTCCTTAATGTCGGCATTAGAGCAAAAGCTGGAGCTAGCAGCCAAACGGAACCCAACCAACCAAGTAACCCACCCCACCACAGGAGTAAGAAGGGCATCCATCTAAAAACTTTCCATTAAATGGGGAGGAGGGAAGTACTGCCACTCCACTTTTACAGCAAGAATGAGGGAGATGCAGGTGGCTGAAGGGACTTCTCTATCACACCAGCTTGTGGCAAAGCTCAGATCCCAGCTTGGCCCCCCCCAGCCTGAGTCACCCTTCCAAATCGTAACAGGTGTATCAAATGTAACAGAAACCAGTCCTTAAAAACAATAAAACCCAACCCTACAGTGGGAAAGCTTAGTCACAAGGTTGTGCCAGAAAAGCAACCAGTTCTGTGGTTGCTCTGGTCAGATTTGTTCAGCTGGGAGCCCACTGCTGAGGTATCCGAGGAGGTCTCCGTGTATTTACAACACCGAGGTGTGCCGAGATGGCAGCCTGAAAAGACTTTCCCTCCCTCAAAACCTTAGTACACTTGCAAAACCCTGCTCAGATTGGAATATTTGAAGTCCCGTTAGCCAACATGAGGGAAAAGAACAGCTTCTACCGCTGCCTAGGCATGCCCTGGCTATATAACTAAACTAAAACATGCTCAAAAAGTGAATGTTGTCAGTAACTGAAACCCCAGCTGATTTCGCACTGTGAAAGTACAGAAAAAACAGGCAAGCGGGTGCCAAGCCCACCAGAGACACTGAGCGGCCCCAGGGTTCAGAATAAGGGGTGCTGCTGCCTCCAGGGTCTCGTAGCTGAGCTCAACCTGTGGTCTCAGGATGGTGAGCAACCAGCCTCTGTAGCTAAGGGCACGCGGATGTCTCCTTACAGGCAGAAACAACCGGGTGACTAAAAAAAAAACCCCTTATTTGTCTCACCTAGTGCCAAGGTGCCAATGGCAATTCCTGCACAGCACACTCACAGCTTCCCCAAAGCGCACTGCGTTCCCAGCGAGCGCTCTGGGCTGCATCCAGCCACGGCTAACAGCCACGCTCAGCGCGCAGGGCGGAGAGAGAATTCTTACCTGGCTACCGCTACTGACTGATGGCCAGAGGGCGAGCTGCCCCCAGCCCAGGCGAAAACCAGGGTGCTACGTGTCCGCTCAGAGGCGGATCACGTTCAGGATGACTCAAACCCACAGCGTTGGCACCGCACTGCAGCGACAAAGCACAGCCTGTATTCCTACCTTGACACAGCCACTGCGGGAGGAGGAGGAACGGGGCACAACTCCAGCTGAGAGCTCTCAAGAATCTCAAGTTCAGCCAAGTTTCAGTTATTTATGCTGTTAAAAAAAAAAAAACCAAACAAAAAAAGCCAAACCACCAAAACCCCACACAAAACAACAGCACAACAAGACCTAGTGCAAACGTGACCCTGCCTTCGCACCGCAGCCAGAACACAGCAAGGTGAGCAGGGCAGGGAGACCCAGCCCTTGAAGGTTCTGACCTAA
Source organism: Stercorarius parasiticus (assembly GCA_013396915.1). Taxonomy (NCBI): domain Eukaryota; kingdom Metazoa; phylum Chordata; class Aves; order Charadriiformes; family Stercorariidae; genus Stercorarius; species Stercorarius parasiticus. The sequence continues at coordinate 337,244 of VWZL01005178.1, read as the reverse complement.
GATGCAGCAGAGCTACAGCAGGAGGTGAGTTAATAAAACACACCTGCAATAACTTCTTTTGGAAACGTGCCCCAGCTGAGGTCCCTGGTGTCACTCCCGGCACCGGCAAACACTCCCCCGAGGGCAGGGACTGCTGTTCAACAGGCAGCACCCTTCCCAGGGGGTCCTAAGGAAACCTAAACTGACAGATTTCTTTTTTGAAACGCTGTAATAACTTATAAAGCTGTCAAAGTGGCGTTTTATTATTATTATTATTTAAAAAATGCTCCTACGTAAGTCCTTGTATGACAAACTTTTGCCAGCAGCTAATTTTTAAAGTCAAGTGATAAACTCCAGAAAGCTGGGAATACACAGAAGCTCCGACACAGCTTTAACTGGGGGGCTGTAACCAGGTACAGGTAAATTGCTAAAATGCGCTGGTCAGAGGCTCTTCACTGTTAAAACATCCCTAACACCCCTGCTATGTCACTGAGAAAAGGCTTTTATGCTGCTCAACAGATACATCTTCCTAATAGAGTTCAAAAGCAAAAACATCCGAATGAGTCCTTATCTGGCTTTCGTGCCTCCGTTCCCCGTTGCTCTTAAATGGCAACGTAAGTGAATTAAGTTTGGTTAAGCCGTAGTTCTTCCTTCTGAGGAGAAAGTAAAAACACAAAATACAGTCGTGACTCTCCTGACAAAACTGCTTCTCCGCCAGTTTGTAGATGAATGGCCAACGCCAGAAGGGTCTGTGGATCCAACGGAACTGCAAAGCCGCCTCTGCCCTGGGGCCGTACCTTCACTTTCCCCCTCTGAATAAATACAATTACGTACTCTGCAATTAGAAGCTGCCACTGAGGTTCTATTTCAAATGTTCCTGTCATTGCTGCTTTTGCACAGCTTTTTAATTTCTCGCTGCTCCATCTCAGCTGTTTCTAGAGACCTGCACTGGTTGATCTCACCTTTCCCCTGGAATAGCTTTTAAATTCCAAATCTTTTCTCAGTTCTGATCTAGAGCCGTCATAACGGAAGGCCTAGTCTGCCTTGGGTTATAGATTAAGAAATAGTCAGAAAAAGAAGGTGCTTTCCTCGTTGTTTATCTTTATGGAAGCGTTCATAATCCCTAAAGATGTCTTTTGTTTTCACTTCTGACAAGTACTTTAATTTCCCCATCTTATTTAAAACCCCGAAGTCTAAACAGAGCAAGGAGAGTGCTGAATTCTTAGGGCATCTCTGACCCGTAACGAGGTGTGGAGACATGCAAGCCAGCATTGAATAATCCAGCCCGGGTACCAGAAATGACGTAGACACCAGAGCCACTGGTGCCTGAGCTACCTCTAGGATCACGTACGCATCTTCCGTGAATTTTCACCTCCGTGCTTCACTCCTTCACCTTGTCCAACAACAGACACTGGGGTCTGCAGGAGCCACCCTGAGCCACGGCCCCGTCCCTGCAGGGTGCTGAGCTCCACAGTACTGGGCATCCTCAGGGGGAACTGCGGGGGCCCAGCACCCTGCAGGGCTGAGCTCAGGCCGAGCGGTGTCGTGGGTGGATGCTTCCTGAAGCGCTGGTAAATTCACTGAGGCTCGGGTTTGCTGCCAAATAAACGCCAGCCGAGGAAGTTTCGGCTCTCCGGGGGCTGTCTTCAGTGTGCAAGTTCTACTTGGAAAAAAACTTCTACTGTAAGTTTTGCATTCATAAACTGGTGTTCCCCTTTGCCTTCCTCTCTTGCCCTCGCTGACTTCTGCCCTCCCTCCTCAGCTGCCAAGAAAGTGCCCCTTTGTGTGCGGAAATGCCCAACAGTTCACAGAAGTTAACTAGAAAAGACACATTCAGCCACTTTCTGTCAAAATGCCTTGACACCCTCCTTTCTGTCCAGAAGACCCTTTTGCTTTGGAAAGGCCCCCACTGACCACCTCCCCCCTTTCACCTCCCTCTTGAACTTACCCTGCAACAACAATGCAAAATAAAAAGCAAGAGAGGCACCCCTCTCCCCTGCCCCGAGCCGGTATTTTTATGTTTTGCTGCAATCTTCGCTGTTAATTTTATGCAAGACCCTTGCGAAGTCCAGAAAAGTGCAAAATGCTGCCACGTGGTGTTATACTCGCAGAACGCCTGTTCCTCTTTCGTGACTTTTCACGTTTGCCTTGATGCTGTTTTTCCCGTGGCTGGGTTTCGCTGGGGGTGGGAAGGGACCCTGCCGGGCACGAGACCCTCTGGGTGGGTGTGCGGTGGAGGGAGGGGACACACGCGGGGGCAGGAGGACAGAGGGACACGGGCTGCTCTCCATCCATCCCGCGCCCAGCGCACCCGGAGCTGCCGGGGCACGGCCAGAGCCATTCGGAACAGAAATAAACGCGAGGTTGCTCCTTTGGTTTGAAAACCAATAAGTAGCACGTGAATTATCTCCAAATCAAAGCCGACAGCACTGAAAGTACGGGCTGCATCATTTTGATCAAGATTTCAAAGCCCTTTGGAGGCGCCTCTGCTCAAAAAGGCGCTGAGCGTCCAGTGTGACTCCTGTGAAGCTGTGGTACGTCAAGGCCAGCACAAACACTACCGTTTAACTAAATCCCAGCTTTTTTTGTGGTATAAAACTTTCCGAGACAGGCTGGGGAACGGGTCCTGCGATGGGCAAAGCAAACAGATGTCAACTCAAGTCCGGTGTTAATGGGCCACTTTATTTCTGGATTTCCCTTTCGCCAGAAATTGAGGGGTCTCTGCCCCACGTGTATCATCTGGCTAGAAATTACGGGAGGTTTTACGCAAGGATGGGCTCTTTGGAATTTGTAGCTATGTATTTTTAATACTGTCAATAAACTACTTCCTTGAGACACAGAAGGGCAATAATGGGAGCTGTTAACAAAGTGTGAAAAGAAACGGGCAAGCAAAGGTTAATCACATGGCTGTCCACTAATGACCTCTCCAGCCCCGAGTTTAAACCCTCCGCTACTTGTAAAGACCAATCACGTGAATAATTTCCTGTCTGAGGTAGTCTTTATGGTTAAGAATAAAAGCTGAGCTTATTGTGAAAAGAAAGTGCTCAGCAGGGGAGAAGGTTATTATTTTTAAGCTGATCTAAACACCTGGGTTTCTCAGTAGACCCTATTAAACTTCCTCCATTATGTCTAAATATTTCAATCATTCCTACCACAGTAGTAAATTAGTGCATTACTGCTCAAAGCAGATAAGCCCTAGCGATGGGGACATCCTAAGCCGATGCTGCTCACCCACCCTGAAGAGAGACCTAGGCAGCCTGTTTCTTCCCCATAAATAAGGCGGCGAGGCCCGATGCCATCCCAGAATATCACCTCCTTTCGGTGTGCCGAGGTGTGAGAGGAACACGGACCCCTGCTGCTGCCGGGGCCAGGGCCAGACCCCGCCTGGGCACGGGACGGCGCCCGTAAGTGGGATGCCCTTGGAGCAAGGCCAGCCCTCGGGCTGCCTGACGCGGGAACGCAGAGGGAGAGCTGGGGGCCATCCCTTCCAGATGCCCCAGCCACAGCCAGGCAGAGAGCAGAGAACACGGAGAGAGGAGATATTCTGGGTTCAAGGTTTAGCTTTTGGAGTTCTGCGTGAGTGAGAAAAACAACGCTGTCGCAGGCAGCGGCTCTGTGCCCTCGCTCCCTCTTCCTTCTCCTCTCACCCCCGCCTTGTTCACGGGATTTTTTTCCTCCCGCAGTTGTGATCCTGGAAAATGCCCGGAGACCAGACTGTGCGCAGAGGGAATACGCAGCCTGCCTTCCTCCCAGCCCACCAGCACATCCCCACCCCGCGCTTCCCCAGTCCACCCAGTCCTCCCAGTGCTCCCCAGCCAGCACAGCCCCGGCAGAGAGCCCTCCTGAGGCCGCCGCGCCGCGGAGCCCGTCCTGACCGGGGTTTGTTCATGGGCTGTGTTCAAAGAGCGCCAGATCCTCGGCCAAGCCCGGTTTATCTCAGGGTAAACTGCGCTTCTGCCATTTATTTCAGTCCTGATTTACACACGTCAAACAAAATACCTGCGCATCTTTTCCCTTCTCGACTTCCCCAAAGGGGTCTTGTCTGGCACATTTAAGCTGCGAGAGTTGTAAAATGAGTGTGAAATTTTAACTCAGGTCAATATAAAGTGCCCACCTTGCAGTCTCCGGAGGGAATGATATTATACCGTATTGACCTGTTCGAAACGCTGCCTGGAAGCCGTTTGGTATTGCACGAGTGGTGGCACTGCGTTTTCCACTTAATAGACGGAGTCCTTGAGTTGTCCAAGCGGGCGGGAGAGAGAAGCTCGTCTGTTCTGTAAACAACTGTGTGTCCAGTTTCCATGCTCGGATACCCGATTTGTGCATGCCACTGTAGTTACTGTGCATTCAAACGGGGCACACCACTGGTCACGGGCCCGGGCTCCTTGCCAGTTTAAAAGTCAGTCCTTCTGGATGTAGAAAGGGAAAGCAGTATCCAATGGAAACAGCGCTCGGCGTGCACTCACAGCTCTTATTCAAGGCTCTCGGAACAATGTCTAACTGTTAATCTTCCCAACGCTGCCGTGAGGCAGGGAATATTTTATCTACGTTTTAGAGTCAGAGGAAACCGAGGTTAAGTGACTTGCCCAAGGTCAAAAGCGGGATTTACTGACGGGCTCGGGACCTACGCATGAGAATACGCTGCCCCGACACGGGGCTGCTACGCCTCAGGGTGGAAGAGGAGTAAACGTGTCCTTCCCGTAACATCCGAGCAGTGCCGTTTGCTAAAGGTCTAATCCAAGGAAGCTCAAACAAAAATCTGCAGTGGTGCCAAGATTAGGGAAATATCTCCTCTGTGCTTGGGCTTTTTTTGTGTTGTAAATGCAGAGGCTGAAATTTCCAGAGATGTGGATGCCCAATTTCCGCTAACATTAATAAGCCGATGTGTCCAAATCCTGTAGGCAGCTTTGAAAGCCTGTTTGTGCTTCCCCTCTTCCTACTATTCAAGCATAGAGTAAGGTCAGGGCTTTCCCATACCCTCTCCCTTCTCTGCCGGTGGAAAAATTCTGGCCATACCTTCACTTACTCTGCAGTGAATGGATAATGTCACTGGGGATTGATTGATCTAATACCCACAAAAGGCCAGAGGAGAGATTCCCTTGGTTGCCACAGATACTGGATCAGGACCTTATCTTTTTATGGCATCCATATCACTCCCACTATTTTAATATCTGAACACCTCATGGTTTATAATATATTCCACTTCCTAACTCGCCCATGAGATACAGGGGTAGCATTAATCACTTAATCCCATTTTACAGATGATGAACTGAGGCACATCGGACTCCATACTCATTTCGGTCTGAGCTACTGGAGACGTTCTTGGCATAGGCAAGAGGACGAGATAAGCACCTGCAGCCAGAGATTTAGGCACTGTCTTGGGAGGGGATACGGCAGCGAGGACCAACGGCCCTTTGGAAAGAGCCTTTTTTTTGCTGACTGCAAAGGGAGCCGGGATGACGGGGACGTTCAAATCCCTCCCTTGGAGATGGCTCCCGCTAGGTGAGACCAGTCCCCTCCTAAACGACTTGCCCGATGCCATGGAGAAAGGCTGTGGCAAAGGAAGAAACTGAGTCCCAAACACCACCGCTAGGCTATTTTCTTTGGACTGAGCTTTGATTTCAGGTAAAGGACTTTTTTGTCAAGGCAGGAAAAATAGTAATAAATTTAAAACTACCAGCTTTGCTTGGATTAGTCACTGGGAATCTCAGCGGCTCTTGAGCTCTGGCCTCTTTGACTTTCCTATGTTTAGATGCTCAGGCCCTAATGTGTTGATCTCGTTGATCTTTAGGTACCTATTCATATGCAAATCCTGGCATTCTACTTTTGCTAAATAGTCTTTGTATTAACACATGAAATAAATTTTTAAAAAAGAAAGTCAGTCTGTGGTAAATCCTCATACTTAGGTTTGTTTGCATTTGGATAAATGATCATGGTCCCTCTTTATATGATCTCCTTGCTGTACGCCTGTTGGGAAAAGGAGGGGAGAAAAAAGAAATCCAAGTTTTAATCTCTTCCACATCATTGTAAAATAAACACAGCAAAAATTGTCCAAGAACCAAGACACAAATATTCAAAAAGATGTTAATGCCGCAGCTTCCTCTTTGGTCACATTTTTTTAAATTAACACAGGAGCGTCCTCATTCTAGCGTCCCTACGTGGTTCGTCTACTCAGATCTGTTTCCTAAGGCCCCAAACTCCCGTCCTGCGGCGGAGCGGGTGCCTTGTCACGGGGAGGTTTTGCAGGTCCGCCGCAGTGCGTGCGTGCGAGGGACCTGCACATCGCTGGCCATGCCAGGGCACACTCCGGAGGGGCTGAGCCTGAATCCTGACCCCAGCGGTCAATGAAAAGCACTCAATGACTTCAAAGGGCCCGGGATTTCACCCATCGTTTTTCAGACTCTGAAACTTGCAATCATTAGTGGTTTGCTCTAAAAGCGGCTGATTGCCGTGCAGAAAAGCCATGTGGGAATTGCATTCGAGTCTGTAACAAACTTCTGCTGTCTCTGTTTAAACCCCGTATATGCTGCAGTTACGTATATGAGGCCTACAGCACCGTTAAATACGTAACTAGGTTAGCCACAGAGAGCAATCCCATCCACAGAAACACAGGAAAACTCTCGCAGGGCCTCGAAACATAGCCCGGACACTACACCTACGTGGGTATATATTTGTGGATGTGTGTCTGCACTTAAAGCTTTAAAAAAAATCTCCGCCTTAATTCGAGCAACTTGCTTGGAATTGTAGCTGAGTTTCCTTTGTTAAAGAAAAGCTGTTTAGGAGCGAGCGCAGGTTGCAACAAAATGTTAGGAACAAACTGTCCAGGATCTTCTTTCACAACAATCCCACGCGCTTACAAATCTCCCTTTAAGAATAAAGTGGTAGTGCAAACACTTAATTAAAAAAACGGCTTGTATTCGGAGTTACTAATTAAAAATCCTCATGTTCCCCCGACTTTTTCCCCCCTCTGTGGAAATCTGCAAGTTATTTAATTGAAGTCCCATTTTGGCGGTGCAGATGCACAAAGTGTCTGAATCATCAAACAGATTTAGGGTGTTTTGATTGTTGTGTGCGCCTCATTGCTATTCCCAGAATGTCGAGCTGAGCTTATGCTGATCGGCAGGACTTAGAAGCATGAAACAGTAAAAGAGTCCTTTCTTCTCATCCCAGCCCCATCCCCCTTGCCCCCCTGGATTTACATTGAAACTTTGCCAATCTCGGATCGCGCTCTGGCTGCTGCCTCTGCATTCAAATGGAGCCGGCTTTGCCGGGTTCTTTGGCCCCGCGCTCCATCGCCGGCTTCCCCCGTGCTGCCGCAAGATGCCTCTCATCTTGCCTCAGTGAAACTTCTTGAAGAAGACGATTTCGTTTTTTTTCTCTTTATCCCGCCGAATAAAACTCCTGCTCCGTCTCTGGGCGGTGTGAAAGGGCGGGCGAGCGGGAGAGGAGGCTGTTTGGGGCTGGAGGTGCAAACAGCCTGGTGAGCAGCAGGTGCAAAGCCCCGCAGCAGCTGCTCGCCGCTCTCCAGCCGCAGCGCCGTGGTCCCCCACCCTCCACGCCAAGAGCACTTCATCTAATCCTCTCATGCAATTCACACTGTAATTGCAGATATCCAGGCTGCTAGGGCTCATTTTATTATTATTTTTTACCGATAACGAGATCTGCAAACAGGGGACCAGTCGTAGCAATTAGTTGTGTGTCGCTAGGCAGCTCCTGCAGAAGCAAGTTGGGTTCTTTTCCTTTCTTTTTCAGGCTTTTTTGGGCAGGAGATGGGGGGAGGGGGGGCACGACCGCTTTGCCCCCTCCTACCTCTCCTCCCTTTACCCCCTTGAAGGCCACTCGAAGTAGCGCACGGGGAACCTTCCTGCTGCCTCTGTAGGTCCTTTTATTATCTTGCCGGCCTCATTCCCGCCTGGAGATGGGCGCTGGCGATGAAGATGAGTGTCTTGAGGACCGGCTTGTTTTCTCAGGACTCTGCTTGTTACGCTGCTAATTATGGGTCTATGGGATCCTTTTCTGATATTTGACTAAGTGGCACGGATTACTGTGTAATCATTTCCCACTGGGGAGGGGGATCTTTTTTATTATTATTATTATATACCTCTGGACGACTTTTCAGTGGCTTTTATTTAGGTAATTGCTATTCCCCGTAATCCAGGGATTCTTATTTTTTTAATCACATTATGGATTTCACCAAACACTAGTTAAAATGTTAATTACTGGTAAATGCACGCTTCTTTTTCCCCCCTCTGTTCAGAGTGAATACAGATCCGATGAACGTGGTGTGTGTCATCTGTACCCCTTACGCGTTACCTCCACCTGACAGGATGCCGCTGTTTGCAGAATGAAAAGAGGACATTTGGCTCCAAACTTTTGTTTTAGATTGAGGCTTAATGAGTTTATGCTTTTTTTTTTCCTCAGCTTGATTTTTCAAGCCAGAACATACAGGAATAACAGTCAGTTTGATGACATTATTTTTTTTAATAACCCGAACAGATTTCGCAGTGCTGAAAGACACTACGCAGAAGCCTGGAAAATGGGATCCTTCGTTCGGCTGCCGAAAGCCTGCTGCAGTTGTCGTGAAGGCAAGGCAGATTTCCCACTGAGTCAGAGAAACTCCCACCCGCGTGGAAGGCCAGACCAGTTCTCCCAGAGTGTCCCGGTAACACACCGCGGCCACAAACAGGGGAGTGTGGCTCTGGGCAGAGGAGAAGGGAGGGGAAGTTCCGCTACTGCCTCAGTTTCTAGAAATGTTTTCAATTTGCCTTAAAATTGGATTATTTTCCTGTTTTATGACAGCTGTGTGACTTTTGCAAAAATTTAAGTTACTGAAATCTTTCTTATATGCTGCAGTCCCAGGTTTGGATAAATAAAACTATTGCTACGCTGACCCTTGCAAAACAATGGCTTGAAAGACTCAGCAGCTCCAGCCACCTCCCCGTGAGAGCGCTGCTAGGAAAAGGGTGTTTGGCTTTCGGGGCTTTAGAGAACCTCAAGCCAGACTGACGCAGACCGAGAAAGGCTGAAGGATAGCCGATCTGGGGGACTGCATGAGTGAACTATGACTGAGGTGTAAATGAGAGCAATCTCAGGCTGGTTTCATCTGTGCTACCGAGGACGTCAAAGGCTCACCCTGGCACTGAGGATCACCCAAGGCGTTGGTGCACTCTGGGGACACCTGCTTCTCGTGGGCCACAGCCCGTAAGTCAGGACGTTGTGTTTCACACCGTCTTAGGGCTTTTTCAGTCACTCCAAAATTGGCATGGCGTAAACTTTCAGCTGAAATTTGCAGGCCAACTGCAGGCCAACTCCAGTGTTGGAGTTCTGTCAGAACCCAATGGCACCATGGACAATAATCCGTCCAAAACAAACTGTGTCCTTATTATTACAATGTGCCATAAACACATACTTGCCTGAGCGAACATAACAGCTCTGAGCTCTGCAGCCCCTGGTATGTTGCCCAGGAAGTCGCATGGCTTAGGTCCCATTTGTTGTTAAAAACATCTTGGTAGCCTCTTCTCAAGTTTCAGCCCAAAGAGCTGCTGGACTTGGAGCAAAGTAAACACACGCCCAGACCAGTCCTCAGGAGTCAGTCCCAAAGGGCTTTTCCCTGGGGGGGGGCAGGGGGGCAACAGGGATGGCCACAAGCTTTCAAAATAAGCATAATTCAAGGTGACACTGGCACACCAGGACTTGCATTAAGGGTATGTCAGAAGAAGTAAATTGCAGGCCGGCAGAGCGGGAGAGAGCAGGTCAACTGACACGGTGAAAAAAACCCCACGTTGGTTCCTGTAAAACTTTCAAGCAGTCCAGTTGGCTCAGTGTAAATGCTGTTAGCTGTACAACTATCATGAATTTAATCTGTAATGTCAAAAGAGCTTCTATTCTTTGCCATTAGAAAAGTGAACGTCTTAGAGACACTCCTGAAGATGAGATTTATTAGGCTAAAAACTGACAACGCCTGACTATTTCCTTGAGAAACGTATTATTCCATCTCAACTAAAATTAAAACAGGTCAAGTAAACAGCTCTGAAAGCTGGAAAACTCAATTTCTTGCCCATCCAATTATGCCTAGCTAGACCAGCCCGTACAATTTTCCATTATGGCTGTTATGAACTGTGGGTGGTCCCCCCGACTGTACCATACGGGCTGGAGCGCTGGAGCACAATAAGGCATGTTTGGGGCTGTCAGCGCGTTTTAGGATCTCCTAATTCTTGTTCACTGTAATCATACCGCTGTGTACAATATAGCATTTGAGATGACCCTCTGAGTGAAAATCCTGCTTTCAGACATTCCCAGACTTTGGAAAAGTTCAGTTTGAGAGATAAATAATGTTATTCAACTTTTCCGATTAGGTACAATCAAAACTTTGGGTTCCAATATAAGCGCTTTCTCATTGGAGCCAGACTGCAGCCTTAATTGCTCTTTCAGGCTCCTCTTGTTCATCCATGATTATTTACGTATGGATTTTGTTGTTTTCTTTATCCCGGCCTGCTTTGTGCCGTGATCACCTATCTTGCATTCTGGTTACTTTGCTGTAATTCATGCGTTTACTGTTTCAGCGGTGCTTGGGTAGGACATCGTAAAACCTTCTAAAGTACCAAAGAACCTCCAGCTCTTATAGAGGAATCTCTTTTTTATTTAAATCAAAGCAATAAAACCCAAACAGCTTTTCTTTCTCTTCACCCTCCCAACGCACACATACTTTCCAGTAGTTACAGAACTATATAACCACCCTACAGAAAAGAGCTCATATTTTCATCTCAGCGCTTACCGGCTTTTTTAACGGTGCAGATGGGCCGAGAGAGCAATTCTTCCACAGCAGATCAGGAAGTTATGGCACCGACCTGGGAAACCAGTGAAACGAAGCAGCAGCACAAGCTGGATTTTCAGAAGGTGAGAAATCCCTCATCACCTGCAGGGCTGCGGAAAATGTTTCAGAAAGGCCAGCAATGAAGGAGCAGTAAATGTCTAGTTTGGCACAGCCCCAGCTCCCTACCAAGTGCCTGGGAGAGGCAGCGTGCGGCGGCTGGAGCCGGGGGGGATGCACTAACTGCTGGGAGGTGTCTGCAGTGGTGGGGAGGGCGCAGAGGTCCTTGGGCCTGGGAGCATGCCCTGTCTTATTCCGGGACACCACTACATAGGAGGACAGGGTTTCTTGTGGAGAGGCTGGATTCAGCCAAGGCGGCACGAGCCCTCGAAGGCAGGGCCGGCATCCATAATCACATTAATCACAGCCATTGCAATATCATTTGGGAATCAGAAAGGCTGTATATTCCAACGTGTCCACCTCTGTGTTGCTGTCAACCATTTCATAAGTCATAGAATGGTTTGGGCTGGAAGGGACCTTAAAGATCATCTAGTTCCCATGGGCAGGGACACCTCCCAGCAGCCCAGGTTGCTCCAAGCCCCTTGCAGCCTGGCCTTGAACCCCTCCAGGGATGGGGCAGCCACAGCTTCCCTGTTCCAGTGCCTCGCCGCCCTCATAGGGAAAAATTTCTTCCTGATATTTAAGCTAAATCTCCCCTCTTCAAGGTGTCCCTGCAGGTTAGCAGCCATATGGGTTGTGTGCCTATGCGGACTATACGAGGGAGGAGTTCCTCCCTTCTGCCCTCCTTTGAGTCCTACCCTGGGGGTCAGGGCCAGTTACCCAAAGAGGTTTCCTCACGTGCCAGTTGTGCTGTAAGTACCTCCTTCACAGCTGCTCCTTCTTCCCTTATCATTCTTTCATTAGATATCAAATAGCCAACCCAGCTCCCGGTCAAGTCTGATCCTTGTGGTCCAGTCATGATGATTCCAAACAAAAATACCTTTGGGCTACGCCTTTCCCTTGGGAGGATACCATCTGCAAAATCTCTCCCAGCAAACAGCGCAGGAGGAGCGGGCAATACCTTGGTCACCGCTGTGCTGCCACCAACCCCAGCCTGCCCGGGGGACGGCAGGCCGGAGAGCCGTGGTGGCCCCACGTCTGCAGCTCCCTGCTGTCTCCTGCTGCTGTGGCGTCAGGGGAACTGGTGCTTGCACAGGTCCTGCTCTGCGCCGAGAGCTCCCAGATGTCGTAATAATGCTACAAGAGGTAACATGAACTTAAAGAAACAGCAGTATGTGGGCAGGCCAACACCACCCCGTGATTTGCATGTGCAAATACAGGTACCACATTTAAAATCTGCTTGTGAAACTAAGGCTGTAGGTATCGCTGAGGTTTGAACGCAGTAAAAAAAACACCATTAAAGCAGTCCATTAAAGCCCAATTATGTACAACAATAACACATCTAACGCCTGTGGGCCTGGTAGGGCACAGCCATTCCCAAACTGCTTGGAAAGATTTCATATTTCAGATTTTGTGCAATTCTGCTCTACCGTTTTTGTCTCTGCTGGTAGTAGAGCTGCATCAAAAAAACCCAGGTAAAGCTGGGGCCCTGTCCTGGTAGACAACATGAAAAGCCGTGGTTATCTTCATGTCAAGAAATTTAAATAGACACATTGAGGGAACAAAAATGGGCGAAGGGACTTGCCGGGGTTGTAAATGAGGTCAGTACCCAGGGCTCAGAGCGCCAGTGACGCATCCCCGGCACAGCCCTGCCTCGCGCTGGCCCAGACTGGGAGTTTGGTTTCCTCCCCGTCCGCACACACGCTCATGACACCTACTAATTTTCTCTTCTCCCCAGCAACGAGGACAAAGGGCAGATGACTGGATTTGGTGCCTCTGCGGCTGCCAGCTCCTCACAGCCCTCCTGCGAGCCTGAAAAACGCGTGTTGCGTCTGGAGCCGGAGCACCCAGCAGCGCCCATGGGAAGCCTGGCTGGGAGCGACCTCCAGCCAGATGTTCCAAATAGCATGGTACCAACTTGCGGACATCCTTGGCCATTTATGCCGGGGTCTGAGCGAGAACAGAACAATTCTGAAAGTCTGCAGAACAGCCTGCTGGGTATCTTTAATATAAATGTGCTTCAAGCTCTAATACTTTTACGCCAAAAATTTTAAGCAGCACTCACAGCCGAGCTTTGGGGGATGTGGTTATAAAGCTCAGCTATCTGCTGGGGGAAAAGTAACCTTTTCTTTACAAATAGAAGCGCGCAAAGTCTGTGCCATCGGGAAAATGCTTTTTAAAAAACTGTAAATAGTAACAGTTTTTAGAGCCATGTCAAAGACCTCTTATTAAGCACCGTCCCCCCACATTTTTGCAGTGGGATCCTGTTCTCTTTACGCCCATCTCCCCCACGTATCAAACAGAAGGGTGGCCCCCAACGTTAGCAGCGCCCACACTCGCTTCGCCCCAGCCCAAAGCCAAACTCTTGGGCTTGTAAGTGCTTTTATTCGTTTTTAGAAGCCAAGAGGGTCTTGTTCATCAGAGTTCATCACGGCTCTATTTCCCCCCCCCGCCCCCCATTTAATTTTAAGAGTGGACCAGCCCCAATATTTGAAACTCCTCCTGCTCCATTTCTTTTCATTCTCTCTTTCTTCCTTCCTTCCTTCCCCCTCGCCCCCTCCCTCTGTCTCCTACTCGGTCCCCTTCAGAAGCCCCCAGGATGACACTGCTCATTGATGCTTCTCCTTCATTAGCATTTCAGCAACTTGGCTCAGTAGTTTCAGAGACAATCCGTCATGAGAAAACTGAAGAATGTGCCCCATTTGCATGATTCTGTGCCAGAATGCAACTTTTTCTCAGCTGTTCATTGTGTAATTTCCCCTTGAGCCTTCAACTTTCCCATGAAGTCCCAGAAATCATATTATAGAATTCCAGACCAGCTGAAATGCCCCAAAGATCAGTTTTATGGACATTTTTAACCAACCTCGCAGCTCTACAAAGAGAATCACATGCATAAGAAGCGCGGTTTTACTTTCTGTTATTACGAAAGGCAATGTGCCCGAGATGAATTGAGTCCTTTGAAACTACAAGAAGGAATTTATGCCCCATGATGAGAATGATCCAATAACTGTTGTGAATCCTTGGGCATATTTTTAACTTCCACTTGTCCTTCCTTAATTATTTTATTCCTCTTACAATTAGATGTTTGTAATCCATTTTGAGAGTCTTTCCAAAATGAATGGATATGCAAACAACTTGATTGAAATGCTCAGTGCATATGACTAAAAGTTACTGGCTCTCACACACCAGCAGAACAAATCAAGCTTTTGGTTAGTTGTTTTTAGAAATCAAAAAGTGGTTTGTAAAAAAAAGACAGGCAGATAAAACCTGCTTCTAATTGCTTTCTTGAGGGCATCTGAGTTTGTAGAAATAAAGAGTTTATTATATTAAAAGTAAGCAAGAAACTGAAAATTGGTGTAAAGCAATCAAACTACTTTGTCAATTAAAATGTATCCCATTAGGAAAATTAGACACCTGTTCCACAAAAGTTAGACAATAGAGGCTGGGAGGAGAACACTGCATTTTAACAATCTGGTTGCTAATTAAATTCTTTACTTTTTCCGACGTACGCCAATAACTATCATTTTTCCCATGTCATTTTTAACCTACCAAAACAGAACTTGTTTCTAATTATTCTGCCTCTGAAAAACACCGGCTTTCTTCTATGCTTTCACAGCTGCAGCATAGAAAACACAAATATATAGAGAAATATTTTATACACAATTCGGAAAAAAAAAAATCTTTTAAATACAACGTGGATACTTTTAAACATAGATTTGTTCCCTCCCCCTTCCCCTGCCCCTTCCCAGTGGGGCTGCCTGTGTAAAAGCATCCTTGCTGCCTCAGGTAAACAGATCCATTTACACTATATGAGCATATGCTTATATACACGCTTGTGTTTATATATATATATATATGTATATATGTTGATAAAATCCCATGGAATTAGAGTTTGCCAAGATTAGAACTTCATAAAGAGCTAAATTAGGGTCGTTCCGATGCGAAAGATAGGGTTTTTTTTTGGTGAGAAGCTCACACGGTGATTAGAGTGAGGTTGTGGAAGATTTCATTAATTATAGGTGACTGGTTTTCCTCTCAGAGGACAGCTCAGGTCCCCCAGCTCCCCTTCGGCAGCCCATCTTAAATTGTTGTCTAACCTTTCCCTTAATTCAGCTCATCTTGAGCTGATGGGAACTGCTTTCATTCCACCTCTTGTGGAGGTAATGAAACAATCTTCTTATTCACTTGGTTCCTCTGAGCCGGTGACACACAACAAAAAACCCAGGGCCCTGATTAATGGCCGCTAATTAGCAATGTTAATGACCAGGTGTCCAAGAGCATGGCCAGCTCCTCTCAGCATGGAGTGATCCCTCAATGAGGGCCCTGCAAATCCAGCCCCGCTGACCCTTCCCCTCAGCTG
>VWZL01005178.1:214525-321951 GCA_013396915.1 Stercorarius parasiticus | reverse complement strand
GGCGGCCCCTTGCTCCCCCTCGGCTGTGCAGCCCCCCGGAGCGGCGGTGGGAAGGGGGAACCCCCCTCCGGGCAGCAGCCGCTCCCCAAAACCTGCCCCTGCCGGGGGGAGCAGGGGGCAGAGGGGTGCTCACGCTGGCAAAGGCAAAGTCACGTTAAATAGCCAAATTCACATCTCCACAGGTCAGACTGGCCGCACAGAGATATATTTACGTGTTATCCCTCATCGATGCTTTAGTCATATTAATTATTCTGAATTTTAGATGTGTAAAAAGTGACCTTTGGCACAAACCCCGGTACAAACGCCGCTGTGGGCGCTGTGTTTGGCCGCCGTTTTTAACTCCTGCCCCCGGCACCCCGGCGGAGGTGAGAGCTCTCTGCCTCTGGGCCGGGGAAAGCCGAGCGGGTCCAGCTGTGGCCAGCACAGGCCGAGCCGCCCGAGCCCCCTCCAGCCTCTCATCGTCCCGCCGCAGGCCACCACTCGCCTTTGTAACTCCTAGAAATCGTTTTTTGGAGAGAGGGGGCTGCTTAAGGGCAGGGGGGTGTTTTATCAGTGTGCATGCAGCACACGGGTACAGAAACAGACCCAAATTTTTAAAGAAACAGAGATCTGTGTTATTTTTGCTTTGTTAGCTTCGCAAGTGTGGTGATTATGAGAGTGAAAAAACGGCAAAGCACCTGCCGGCAGCCTGTGCGGTAGGGCTGCGTGCTCCGCCGTAGCTGAAGTTTCTGTTAACTGTAAGTTAGCTTTGACTTTGGTAATACAAATGTTTTCTTTTAACGGGGAGAATATTACTACAGGTCCACCATTTTTTCCAGTCATGCACTGCGAAACCAAGGCACAAAATTAACATGCACCTTGAGCGGGAGCAGTAAGGGAGGCGATGGGGAGATAGGAAGCCTTTTACGCCAGGTCACCTCTTGAGCTGGAAGTGACAGAAAGTTAATACGGCAAGAATGCCATTTGGTGGCTGTTCGCAGATAAGGGGGAGCCTGTCTCGGTCCTTCGTGTGTTAGTGCCTTCACAAACGCGTCAGCAGCCGCTGGGGAGGGAGCTGGACACCGTACTGCACCTATTGTTTTCCTGGAAATCCTTAAAGGAGTGATTTCTATCTAACCGGGTAATAGCATCTCCTCCCAAACGACAATTATTCCCTGCTCTCTTGACCATCTGGGCATTACAGCAGTGGCTAACATGGCAAATTAATATCAGGATGACAATGCGTTTGGATTTTCCCAGCGAAATTTAACGAGTTATCAAAAAGAAAAGGTGCTGCCTTTTGAGATGACTGGGGGTCCAGGCACAGGAGGTGACACTCCACCGACTGCACTCCCGTTACTGGGCTTCTGTGCATAAATAAACTGCTAAACTTTTCACTTTTGCCTCTTGAGACTATTTTACTGGCACCTAACTTGCCTAGAAAAAAGATCTTGCAAGATGTACTGGTTCATTCCCAGTCCATTAGTCGCTCTCCGTGGGATCGTTGGACTTTCTAAGGGTCCGCAGCCTCGAAATCGTGCAGCTTTCACCTTGCACACAGCAGGTTATTCAGTAAGGACCTGCGCTGGCTCTGGCTTGCTTCACCTGAGACTGTAATCCTGCAGTAGGTCATCTGTCTTTTAAAAGCTGTTTTTGAACCTGACATGGATTTTGGATGAAGGTTTCTATCCCCCATCTAGAGGTGTGCGTGGGCTGTCATTACAGATAAGAAAGGTTCAGTTCTCAGCTCTCCCATTGACCTCCTCTGAGATTTTGGGCAAGTTCCTTACTGACAACGGGGGTTGCTGATGGAAAGATGATACAGCGATGGGGAAAGCGGCAAAAATAGAAATGAATATAAAAAGCTCATTGAAAATTTGGCCAGGTATGAAAAAAACAAACAAACAAAACCCCCCCAAACAAC
Organism: Stercorarius parasiticus; assembly: GCA_013396915.1. Taxonomy (NCBI): domain Eukaryota; kingdom Metazoa; phylum Chordata; class Aves; order Charadriiformes; family Stercorariidae; genus Stercorarius; species Stercorarius parasiticus. The sequence continues at coordinate 320,048 of VWZL01005178.1, read as the reverse complement.
ACAACAGAATAAAAATAAGCCTGCCCCCCTGTGCCTCAGGTCCCGAAGTATAAAACGGGTGTAACGCCATTGCCTTGATTTTCCCCTGTGAAGGCAGAGTGAAGCAAGGACTGACCCTTCACGTGCGTTTCTGTGGCATCAGAATCCTATGGGAAATGAGTGGCCATTGAGGGCTTCAGCTGTATGGCATAAAGAACAACAACCCGGTTTTCAAAATATCATCCACTCGCCGTACCTTCATCTACGGCACTGTGCTGTTCAGAAAGCCTCCCGCAAACTGTAAGAGCTTTTGTAACTCCATCCTACGCGTCTAATTGATGGGCTATGCCAAAAAGAACAAAAGTCTTTCTACAGCTATAGTTATTCCATTACAGGTTATGCAGATAAGGTTACAGCTAGAGCCAGGCACTTTCTTTCCAGATAAACCTTTTTCACTGAGAAATACATGTTACGGTCACAAACTTCTCATGAATGGGTATTTGAGTTGATTATTTTTTTTTTAAGCTAAGAGTCTAAAAATGTTTTCATCTAAATTTACTTGCAGTTAATTAGAAACGTCTAGGAAGCTTGAAACTGCTTTTCAGAGGAAAATGAAATATTTTCTCCGGGTTTTAATTTGCCAGCATTTTGCACAAACTTTCACTTCAGGCCGTCACCGCCGTTATTGCCCACACGCTCTGGTATTGAACAACCAGCTCCGCTGGCCCCCTCCTGCCTCCCCTGTGCTTGTCCTTTCAGCAGTGGCTGTAATGCCTTCTAAATAGACCTTCAAAACCATTTTCTCCCCTTCTCTACAGCGTTGCTGAAGTCACCGTTTAAATAAAACAACTGGTACTCTAGTTGCTCTTTATATATTGGTCGTTCATTTCTGAAGAGCATAGGGATCAAAAGCAAATTGTTGCCTGATTCCAAACTTTGCCAGGAATTTGGACACAGCTTCTGCTCAGTGTCCCACGGGGAAGGGAGAAAGGAGAGACACGTCGGGGCAGTGACCACCGCGTGGGCCAAATCGCAGTCACTTGCGCCAAGGAAGTTCCGACACTGACTTCGGCAACAGCAGGAGCCTGAAGCCTTGGAAGAAGAGAGACCTTTACGGAGTTGTGAAGCCCGTTGACAACAGAGATGCTCATTCTCCTTCATCCTGTAAGGTCCATGTTACGTGCACTATCCTGTTTAGTAAACTCTTCAGCAACAACAAAAATCAGTCTCCAAAACTTCTGGAATCCTCCTGACACTGGCAATACTTTGCTTTTATACCGTCTAGGTGTATGCCCATTAGACACTCCCCAAAGGGACAACGCGGAGGAGGACGCACAGCAAGTCTAGAGACTGGACTGAATATTTTGATTGCTGGGTTAAATTCTTGGCATATCAGGTCATTTACTTTGCAACTGCGGTTTATCAGGATTTTGTGTGTGGTTTTCCAGTTGCTTTTTCTAATCACTTTCCACCACAGTCATCTGCCTCAGTTTTCCCCACTGAAAAATGGACACATCACTCCCTTTTCAACAAGATACGGTGAAACTTTGTTTGTTAATGTTTGCAAAGCCCTTTGCAACGATTGGTTTGTAGCTGTGCTGAGTACAATGTATTATTAATAAAATAATTAGATAAAAATAAACGAGGAAGGAATTTTGCGGATTCTAATAAAAGGTAACAAGGCAAGAATTTTGGGAGCACATTATTGGAGCGCAGAGCTCCATAGGCAAATTAAAACGAGGGCTCTGTCCTCAGAGTTTTGGGCAATCCAGGCTACATAATTGATTTGAGAAGAGCTACTCCAGGCTACTGTGTAATTACAGAAGTATTCGCTCTTCTGGCTCCCACTCTCCTTGTCGTGTTCTACCTCATTGCCCTTTATGCTAAAGCCTTTGTTGATGAGGGGACGGAAGCGGTAAGGACAAATAAAGCAATTAGCAGGTAGGGGGAATGCTACCACTGTTTAAGGATAACACACAGCCTTTATTGGGACATCTCCTAAGCAGAAGTCTAGAGCCTGCAGGTCAGAAAGAAAATGCAGGTAATCCAGAAAAACAAACGGATTAAAAAAAACAGCCGACCTTTTCTCATATGTACGTGGCATTCAAGAAGTCTTGGCAGGAGAAAAACATTTTCAAATAGTCTATATCAAAAACATGATGATTTTACTTTAAATAACTATATTTTTAGTGAGATTACCTTCCAACTTTCAAATTACTTTCTGTAGTCTCATCACTAGAGTGCTCTTCTCTCTTGTTTCAAGGGTGCACTGGCAGTAAGCAAGCACTAATTTTTGAAGGGCTAAAATCTCTTTTTAAGTTGCTGCAAAACCAGCCAGGAGGGGGAGCCCAGACCTTGAGCAAACCTTTCTTCCTGGCGCTGGGACTCCCTGGGAAGGAAGCTGAGCCATTTTGGCCGGGGCTCCACCATGATCACAGGGCTTGTGTGGATGCACTGCATGAGGAAGGGACAAAAGTGACCGGGAGACAAAATAGCACGCAGTGTCCCCAAGCATCAAATGTTGGATGACTCATGCTGTAAGAGGGAAGGAAGATAAATAAGGACTAATGAAAATGAGTAGTACTTTAGTTTCTCGCTTTTGATGCTTCCATCACTCATCAGGAGACTAGTTTGAGAGATTGTTGTGTTCTCTGGACTCTGGTTCTCTTCAAGCCTACAAGAAAGCTGGGGAGGGACTTTTTAGGATGTCGGGTAATGGTAGGACTAGAGGGAATGGATCAAAACTAGAGATGGGACGATTCAGACTGGACGTTAGGAAGAAGTTCTTCACCATGAGGGTGGTGAGACACTGGAACAGGTTGCCCAGAGAGGTGGTGGAAGCCCCATCCCTGGAAGTTTTCAAGGCCAGGCTGGACGGGGCTCGGAGCAACCTGATCTAGTGGGAGGTGTCCCTGCCCAGGGCAGGGGGGTTGGAATGAGGTGATCTTTAAGGTCCCTTCCAACCCTGACAGTTCTCTGATTCTATGATTCATAACTCACTATCAGTTGAGCTTGAGACAGGTATGAAGAAAATCATAGGTTTTCTGCAGTGAGGCAGACTGAGATTATGGCAGGTCTAAACTTGGATCAGAACGGCAATGCCAGGCCCTGAAACGCATGGAAGTGCTGCTGCTCCTCCAAAGGCACCCCAGTGCTTGGGTGGAGTTTGAGTTCTGATCTCCAGAAAAAAAGTCCGAGCTACTCTTTATCTCCATAACACGCCATCCAAGGCGCCGCGCCCGGCATGCCCGAACGTTTTAGCTGGCGTGAGCCTGGGTGCGGATGTGACCTGAGAAACGCTGAGGGATTTGCCTAAGTAAATGTTCTTTACCTCCATATATTCGGTCCAAAACCACTGCAGGAATGCTTCAGGCTTACTTCATTCCTCCTTGTGAACAATGTAAAAGTCAACTTTGTCTTGTACTGCTAAAAGTGAGAATTGTGGTTAGTAGATATCAAGGATACTTATGTCCGTACGGACTGTGACTGCATGTTAAATAGCTGAATCACCGTCACTCTTAATCAGAAATTCCTATTTTACCAGAGCTTGATTGTAGAGTAAAAGAAGCATTAGAAATTAAGAGGACAATTTCATTCAGGGCTATTTGTCATACTTTTTCTAGCTGAAAATCTAGAGAGAGGAGAGGATTCTGATTCCAATTTTGCGTTCTTGACCTTTTTCCATTTCTAAGCTTTCAACGTTTATATAAATCATCTCTCTTCCATTAACTCTAGTGGGAAGAAAACAAATAAAAGATACTGAGACCAGTCTATAAGGGAGAGAACAACCACCAGGAAAATTTTAAAATTCTTTTATTGAATTAAACTGAAAATTGTGTTTCAAGATAAACTTAAGCAACAAATGGCTCAATTTTGACTTTTTTATCTTGAAATTTCTCTTGGAAATGATAAAGTCAAACTTGAAGTGTATACTTGTGTTTTTTCTAAAAATCTATAGGAAATATTCTTCAAATATTTTAACCAATTTTAATTCTTGTGATCTGTTACAACCATTTATTTGTAGGCTCAGGTGAGAAATTACCACTGAGCTTAATTTTTTTCTATATTCTTTTGAGTTTTTTTCCCCCATTGTGCAGGTAGCAACTCTCAGAAGTGCGTCCAAAACAAACTAACAGTGATTAGTGACGAACTGAATTGAAAACAAAAAGAACTTTTCCCCCATTCTTATCTTCAAGATCAAAGTATTTGGATGGGAGACAACCAGGCTGCGCTTCATTTTCCAACCTGTTTTCTCTTTACGAAGCCTAGCCGTGTTTCCTCAGGTGCGTTCCCCCAGCCCCGGGCTGGTGAGTCTCCCCGGACCCCGCTAGCGGGGAGCGGGGGATCAGCCTGGAGATGTTTCAGACCAGCAGCCCCAAGGCCATAAGTCAATGGAGAAACTTCTCACTGCTCTCTTTTCAGGCAGCTCAGGGGAAAAGACTTAGTCTGTGTGCCTAAAGTGAGATGCCAGCAGCTTTTTTTCTCCTTGTGGCCTCCGCAGAGCCGGATCTTCCTCAAGCAACGCTGATATTGATTTAGAGAAGAGAAAACTGAGGCGCAGGGGAAAGCAACCCTGCATGGAAATGGCTGGCTGGAAATCCGAACCGAACCTCCGAAGTCCCGCTCCAGTCCTCTGTCACTGAACCCCACCGTGCTAACCTCAACCCTGCCACGCTTGCTTTGCACGTAGGCACCAAAGTCAGTTTCCCGGGCTTTCCAACCTGGCCGCGTGCTGCAGAACTCTACCAATTGCGGTGTTTCCAACAAGTGGGAGCGAAAGGCAGAGGCTGCCGTGCGAAGGGCCGCAGAGTGTACCTCGCCAGCCGGCGCGGCAGCGTCGGAAGCATTAGCCGGCATCCCCACAGCTATCCTGTAAATCTTATTAAAGTCAGGGGGAGTTTCAGGTCTGTTATTAAATGTTCAATCACACTCTGCAAGCAACAACAGAAGGAAATTGATAAAAATATGGTAGGAGACAATAGGTTTTGAGCAAAGGAGACCAGTAAAATATGTTTGTGAAGAGAGCCTGGAATGATTTGAATAATGAACAAATTTGTAAAAATCAAAGTCTGTTTGCAGGTGAATAACAAACAGAGGGAAGGGCAGAATTGGTTGAATGAATTATGCATTATGAATCATTTAACAAGCACTGATATCTATGAAGATAATGATTCTAATGTAAATAACAAGCCTTTAATATTTATGCAGCCTTAATAGTCTGGAGAGTCTGAAACGATAGGTGAGAATTAAAACGTCTCCTCAGTGTTTTTCAGTGGAAGACAGATTTATCACAACGTCACAGACCCAAAGCAGTATCGCTTCATGCTCGGTTCGATACACCCCTGCTCCACTCGGACCCTGTCTGCCCCAGCGCCGAGGTCTGGCCAGAACCAGCACCTCTAACTCACACGGTGCCATGAGAGTCAAACCGGTGCCCGCTGATCTCCCTGGGCATTACAGAGCGCTCAAACAGCGACAAAACTGGAGATTTCACTTTCCTCTCCGCTTTGAGATAAGGATCTCTGGGCCGACTTAGTGCAATCCCAGCAGCGAGCGGAGAAAGGAAATGAAAAGCCCCTTCCCCTCCCCTCCGTGCCCGCAGTATGTGTGGGAAAAAGGGAGAGAGGCTGTAGAAAGCCCTGTGCAATCACAGCTGGGCTGTTAATTGCTTTGCCCTGTGCACAGAGTCACACCTTGTTGCTCCTCTGCAATAGGAAGCGGCTGCCCAGCCCAGCAGTCTCAAGGCGAGGGCAAAAAGGTTTCCGCATTCACCTGGGTTATTTTCCTGCCGCCGCAACGCCCGTGTGCTATCACGGGCACCGCGCTCCCCGGGCTCCTGTGGGCCACAGCAGTACTGAAAGTCAGGGAGTGACCGTGGGACTGAGAAAGGGCTGCGTTTTTCAACCCCCCTTTTGGTAAACCGAGGTCAGAGCAAGGGAAAAAGCGCTGGTTCACAGGAGCGGAGCGAAGGAGCGCCACACAGCCAGCCCTGCCCAGGGCAGCAGAAGGCCCAGCCGTTAGGGGAAACCGGACTTTCCCCACAAATCTGTCTCTCCCGTAGCTAGTGCTCTGATTCCTGAAGAGTTTTCACACGTACCCTGGGGAGACAAGGTTGCCGAGTCCATTTTCCTTCTGTGTGGCCATGGATTTCTGCAAAACCTACTTACTTGGAGGTCTGATCTGGTACAATTCCCTGGCTCTTAATTCAGACGCAAAACTGGCATGTACTAAGCGTGACACTAGATCAAATTGCATAAAGCCTGCAAAATATGTTGGTTCTTTTTTAAAAAAAAAAAAAACTTGACCTGCAGGATATTAATATAGTGGCAACTACCCCTGCAGGATATAAAACTGGCACCAACTATAAGAGCTTCCATTAGTGTTGTAGGTTTCTAGGCTCAGTAATGGTCATTTCATCTGAACATGTGGAAATAAAAACAAACCATAATAGGACTTAAAAAGCATTCAATGCATATTTGTCCATAAACACGTCGTATGAATAAAAGCTCTTTTTAAAAAAAATGTGTCAAATGAATCAATGTGTATTCTATTATGGAATAATAATATCCCATACCACATGTGTTGCTGAAGCAAATAACTTTAGCTGGTATAATATTATTTTCCATTTTGTGGTACAGCTTATATTTTGATCTGTTGATTAAGGACCTGCCCCTGAGGAAGTCAATGACAAGAGTTCCCCGGGCTTAAAAGGAGAAGGAAAAATGTGTAAACGATTTGGCCGCAAATAAGGAAACAAATGTATTTTTTTCCCTTTCTCCTAGCGTGAGTGAACGCTGAATACAAAGGCAGTTGAAGACAGTGGAAAGATTTGCTCTTTGCTTCAGCAGCTTTGGATCTGGCCCTAAGTATGTATGTGTGAGAGAAATTTTGGCACTACTGGAAACCCCACCTCATACCTCCCACTGCGAATATGTCATCCTTCTATGTGCTCCTGCGTGCCAGAGCTTTATCTCTTTTGAAATATTGCCCAGAACCAAGCTATGTTTACTTAAGTAATAGGGAGATTCACTTATATGCAATAATTTCTTCAACGGGGAGGCTGTCTTTCTGCAGTTGTACTTCGGACTTTGTTCCTACTTTAACTTCTATTTTTCTGACTTGATGGTTTTATCCAGGTTTGACAACAGGGTTGGATTTCTGTTGGGTTTTTTTTTTTTTTTTTTTGAAGTTACACACCTGGAATTAGCTTTTTCTGCCAAGAATTACAGTGCACCTGGAAGTACTAAATCATTTTTATCTGTTTTTTAGTGGTTTTGCACAATGGAATTGCATCTCTTTAAATCTTCCTTACCTTTTACAAAACCAAATTGCGGCTCTAGACGGAGCATTTTGTGAGCACGTAGACAGCGATATCACGAGATAGCTGTGCCCTACCAGGCTCTGCCTCTACCGGCCCTAGAAGTAGTCAGCTGAGAACTACCTCGCAGGGTTTCTTTCCTCTTCGGTGGCTCTGCTTACCTCCATACCATATGGAAATGTGAGCATACACTTACAGCAGATTGTTTGCTATGTTTACACCAGTTCTAACACTAATCCCCATTAATGTTTGATATTGCTCCCAAAGAGTTTAAATAGATGTCAGGCCCCAGATCCATTGCATACGCGTTAGGCATCGTATAAACTTCAAATAGAAAGATACTGGAACACCGCGGGGTGTCCTTTTTTTAACATCACGTTTACTGACTGGATTAACCACATCAAGCGTATGCACAGCCCCGCTACTTTCATGATTTCTGTCATCACATTTAAGAGTCCTGTTTTCACAGAAAAGATAAACCAGTTTCACATCACCTTGGGAGTGTGGCTTCTCGCTTCTGCTCGCAGTTTCTTCCATTTACCAAACACGTCTGTGAGCGCAAAGTGAAAGAACAGCCAGATGCCAGCAAACGAACATAAAACCTTCTTCCTCTCTGTTAAAGGATGTCAGACCCAGGCCATACTGGCTGCATTTTGCTGCAGAACAGTAACCACCAGGGTCACGGAGACGATTTCTCCAGGCTCTGTATCCCCTCCAGCAGCAGCCTGGGTGCCCCGACTCCTTAGAACACATTGAGCTGCTGTGCGGAGACATGGCCCCTTCTGCAAGGGCAAACGGGAACGGCCCGAGGACCACAGAAATGCCAAGTGCACACCCCCAGCTCAAGCTGCTCCCAAGATCAGCTTTCCCCAGTACGTAGTTACTGGGATTTTATGTCACAGTAGGGAGAAGTCTTGAGACCTTCATTCTTTGTCCACCACTTGGAGCAGGAAGCTGGTCAGGCCTCCTCCATTCCGGGTGTTCCCTTTCCCTCTCACCTCTCTTTACCAACTATTTTATCTTACATGAGGCTGTTTCTTAGGCTGATTGTTTTAAAAATTACTGTCTTAGGGGCTCAGCTCTGGGGCTGCAAAGCTTTCCTCTCCACCAAACTAACTTGGTCTGAAGCACTTGGGACGCAACCACTCTGCATTTAGAGGACTGTTTCTCATTATATGTTTATACGGCTCCCAGTTCAACAGGACCCTGATTTTAGCTGGAGACTTTCTGAAACCCTTGTACCGTCATACAATCAATAGCAACAACTTTCACCTCCAAAAATCACCTGCACAAACGAGCAACACCGTGTGAGAGCGCTGGGGACGGCAGACAGTGAAGAGCAGAAAGTGGTTATTGAGACACGCTTGGGATTGAACGGAGCTGATCTGCTCCTTTAGGCTACAAGCAGCTAATTCTCCCTTCAGCCAACCTCAGAAAAAGTAAATAAAAGTTGTAGACGCAGCCGTATCTATTAAAATATGCTCTGGTTTAGTAGCAAAAGTAATTGGACTTCACAAGGCACTGTATTTTGCAGCTGGGGATAATTTTATATTAAATGACTAAGCTGTTTCTCAACCTTTGCTAGGCTCATTATATCCTTTAAGTAGTTCAAGTTTCCAGATAACCAGCAGCAGAACCAGGTAAGCCGGCAAAATTAGTATGGCTGGGAAAATTTGTATCTGTCACACAGGTCTGGTTCCCACACACTCTGGTTACATCATTACTGAGTCTGTTAACTAGGAAACCAATTAGGCCAGAGAGCTACCGTCAGGTGACCAAAACACGAAAATGCACAAGAAACCCTACCCGAAAGATGGGATTTCAGCAGAGGCCCTCAGATAGCTGACTCCTCTTCTGCTGCGCTGCAATTTTCGTATTTCGTTTCACCTTTGCTTTCAGGCTGAGCTCTGAGGTCCCACAGATTGATGGTTGAAGCAGCCTCCTCTCTCCCCCCAACAGGTGCACTGAGAAAATTGTTTCCTGCATCAAAAATTACACAAAATTATGTAATAATTTCTCTCATTTACTCTGGAAAATTTCCTTCTCCTTCACACCTTTTAATTTACGGTGCGAGAACAAGGCAGTCGCTACAGAACGGAATGCTGCACGGTGAGCGGCGGCATGTTCATCTTAAAAGAAAAAGGGGGTGTAAGACTCAGGCACAGCAAAGTTTCAGGGCACGAGCAGCTTCAATAACTCTTATTTGTTTTGTGCAAACGTTGAAGGCATTTCTCCACGCACGGAGGAAGCACGAGGTAGGCGGGCTCGTGCGTGGGCAGAGGCGGCTGGCGTGGGGCTCCGTGGGGCCAGGTAGAAGCCAACCTCCTGTAAAGCATGCGTAAGAAGGGAGGATCCAAATATATATATATATATATCTCTCTAAATACACCCGTACTCTATACTACATCATTGATCTAGCTACAGTATTATTACACGTATGAAAAATATAGCTTGTTGTGGCTACAATATATTTTTATAGGCACATTATATATAAATAGACATGTATTGCATACTACAAATGATGCAGGTATTTTCTAGCTTGCACATCTTTCCCGGTTCTGGCCTCACCTGAAGAGGTCAGTGACTTGCGAAGTCCTTGCTCATACCTACAGAAACCCCTCCAATACCTCAGCTCCAGGCCACGAGCGCTAACGAGCCACGAGCGCTAACGAGCCACGCGCGCTCTCTGCGTTCTCGCTCAGGTTTGTTTTCTGGTAGGACAAGGAGAAAGGGGGGGAGAGTTAATTAAAACCTCGTGTCAAAAGCCTCAAGGAGAGGCTTCATGTACACGGTGAGGGCAGGCTGAGGACGTGGCGGGTCCTCACCTGCTTGAGGATCACGCTCAGGTACCAGCACTGCTACTGTTTGACCAGTACCGCAACACCAGGGGGTTAAAGATTTTTTTCCCCCAATGTGCCCCCCTTCATTTCTGATGGCCTGTCGTCTTCGCCGCTTTTGGGAAAAAAAACCCAACCAAAAACCAGAGGAAGTAAACTAATCAGGAATACTTTCCTTCCCGATGATTTTGTTGAGCAGATGATTTGATCGCTGTGTAAAGAAGAGCGAACCAGTCTCTGCCGGCCGCCTGCCAGCTCGGGGAACCGCCGCTCGCATGTTTTCCAGCACAAGCACCTCATTATTAATTCATGCTCCAGGTCCTCTGGACACGCTGTTACTAATATTAGGTTTCGACGGAGTAATGAGCAACAGCAATAGGCTGACTATCTTAATATATTTTAAATAATGTTTGAAATATTAAATTTGAGTTTGGGTTTTTAATTAGGGCCGGGGCAGGGTATTGACAATCTTCCTACTGTTTTGCAGCCAGCGAGCAAATAAGATAGGGATTGTTCTGGTCTGAGCACTGCGAGCCGGTCCGATCTAGGGGATGGATCTGAAACCTAACACCAAACTTTAAAGCACGAGGGAAGTTTGGCTCTGGGTTCTGCAGCCAGACTTTGACCCATCTCTGTACCAAAAGGGGGATTTTTGGTACGGGACCGTAGGAAAAGCAAATAGTTGTGAGACCAGCTCTCGTGGACACGTTCTGTACCACACTGGCCGTGAGCTGCCCGGGGACAGTTTGACCCTCAAGGATGCCACTGTTATTAAATAGAGGGGACGTGGGGTAGTGGAACATAGAGAAAAGGGGTTGTTGTGGTGTATATCTATACCATAAGGATATAGACAGTAGGGACAAAAAAAAAAAAAAAAAAAGGCAGGCAAGCTGTGGGTCTGCAGACCCTACAGGGCTTCAAAGTCCTTCCCACCGCTGTGCTTCAGACAGGAGCATAGGTCAGCATCTCTTCCTTGGTTGGATATACATATATTAAAGGACTCATTTAAAATTTGAGCTGGGCAAAGGGCTAGAGCCGTTTTTCTGTGAGCGTGCTGTGCACATTTCTGAACGCACTCGCTTTGAGAGGGAGTTCGCAATGAAGATTTCCCCGTTCTGGAACTCACTCCTCCCACTTGGTCTGTTGGAGCCTGAATACATTGACCTATGGGGCACATTGCAAAGCCTAACCATTTTCCCAGGATTTTTCTGAATGAATGACTTGAGTAGGTAGAGAGAAGAACGTTTCATTTGTACAGTACGTGGAGGCTTTTAATTAATAATGTTCCCATTTGAATGCCTATTGTATTTTTAAACGTGCTTTGTACATATGCCTGGAGCATCGGATAACTGCAGGGTTGGGTTTTTTTCCAATTAAAAAACAAAAAATCCCACAACAACGTGGCCTTGCTGCAACGTGGCACCAATCTTCCTTTCGTGGTGGCTTTATACGGTGACTAGCGCAGTGGTCCCTGATCTGGACCATGACTTCTAGATGCCGGCACCCAGCTAGCACCATCCAAGCAACGGCGGGTCTCAAGGAGATGAAGCTTCGCATCAGCTGGAGAGTCTGACGCTGCTGATCCTCACCACAGAGTTCAGCATCTTCTACGCACAGTCAGTACATCAGAGATGTGCCTAGGCACCTCATGGAGGTTTTACCTTCCTCCTTTCCAGCCTTGGAGTTTTTCTTGAGAGATTGGCTCTTTTCTTGGATAGGTTGGGCATTTCATATTTTTAGAACAAAAGAATCAGCCTGGTGAGTCTTTTCACAGCAGAAGGGTTTTGTTTGTTGAAAAGAAAGGTCTTAAAAGGAAGTGAAGTTGCTACTGGTTCCTATAGTTTGAGTAAGCATTTTTCAATGTTTTTTTTTTTAAAAACCCAACACAAAACCTTTCTTGCTAAAAAGATACTAAGTTGTGATACCACAAAGTTGCAATTTTATGTCTTCTTTGGTCCCTCCCTAAACACCCTGGAATAGCCTTATTAGGCCACTGTACAAAAGTTTTGGTTTTTTCATTTCAAAATGTCTCCAAATTTCAAAATGTCCTACAGATATATTTATATAGCTGTTCGGTCCAGCTGCTGGTCTGTGGGTCAAAGCTGACTCAGGGAAACGCTTCTATATGGTCCAGTTCTTTTTCCCCGTGGGAGGCGTAGGCAGCTTTATTATAGCACGTGCTTCCAAAAGCCATGAGTACATCCTTTTGTGCCTGGTCACCACACCTGCCCTGGACATGTCCATGCAGAACAGGTCACCTTCTCCCGTGGGCTCGTGTGCATGGAGCAGGCACAGAGCAGATACCATCACCCTATCGGCATAACCAGATGGGAGACTTTTTTCTGATTTCACTTTGCTGATTATTACATATTTTTCTAAATTTACACCTGGACCAATGACAAATATTTTGAGAAGACAGACGAGGGCGCTGCCAGCAAACTGGAGCACTATTGCACAACTCATTGTATGTAAGCTGTTTTCTTGATGAAGAGAGATGTTGTGTAAAGACAAGTATCCAACAGGCTTTTTCCACACACTGTATTTTTGTTGTTTTAGTTCATTTTTTTGTTTTGCTGCTGTTTCTTTGAATTACGGGAGAAAACCACCACCCTTCCTGAGAGCCTTAAAAAACCCCTCCTGCCACCTCCGCTTTTTCATTCCTTTTCACTGAGTAGGCTGCCAAAATTGATTTGTGATTAGTTACTGCAACGCGCGGTCCCTTTCTTGATTGCCACGTGGCCTTCCCTCCCGTGATCAGGCAAGCGAGGGGCAAAGGACCAGGTGAACTCAAACCTGTCTCCAGAATCTTAATGCAGAGCTCCTTTGAGAACACCGTGGACAACCACACTGTTTTTCTTCCTCCCTGAAAACCCTGTAAGAATCTTACACTTAAATCAGGTATTGTTCGAGCTTCCTTATGTAGCGCTGTCAATGCACCACAACCCTGACCTGCAGTACTCTTGTATCTCCATCTCCCTCAGGAAAGACAGCGTGATTTGTACTGAACTGTGAGAAGAGCTCAAATTTGTACAAATTCTGCCCTTACATGAGGATGCACAAAGGTCAGTTACAAGGAGAGGGCTGGATTTAGCTTTAAGCCAAGCTAAAACACCATTTTCCAGAAGAAAAAGGCTTATGAGATGCAGGATTCCACTGAGTTACTGATCTATTGCAGGTACAATGACCAGCATCTTATTCTAGTCCTGTTTTTATTTACATGATGCATGTTCTTCAGAATTAAAGGCCCTTAATTTTCCATTGCTTTTGCAGCCCATGGAATCACAAGAAGATTTTGGTTGGAAAAAACCCATACTTCACAGCATGAATTATGGCAAGGGCAAACATATATGAGATGGAATAAAGAGCTTCAGATTTAAAAACCCTTTCTATATAAAAATTAAAGTGTGTCTTAAAAAACTGATTCACGACAAACTGCTCTCAGGCAATCAAGATTTATATCCAAAGGAATGAGGCACAATCACATATTTAAAGTACCCAACACTTGGTATAGTTGTTCGTCTGTGCTTGCTGCTTCTGGCAACGAGATGCCACCAAGCAAAAGGACAGTTTATTGCAATTGTCTTTCCCTTAAGGATCCCTCTTTCAAAGCACTTACCCAGATGCATGCTATGGCAGAGATTGTTATGACTGAATTATGGAATCTGTTTTGCAATTAGAAATTTGTACACAAAGTCTGAGAGAAGCGATGGGCAACTCCCGCTCTTCTCTGCTTACGTTGAGCATGAAGAGCTCTGGGAGACAACCTTACAACGACTCTAGGAAAGAGCAGAAGGAATTGCTGACTCCAGAGTCTACAGCAGGCAGCCGACACCATGTAGAGTCCCCTCTGCAAGAGAAGCCCCACAGCTGGTGGTAACCTAATACAGCCAGACACCTAACAGCCAGCACTAGAAAAGCACAAGGGATAATGGTGGGAAATGTTTTCAATGGCTTACCATGGGTGTTTATCACAACCAAATGCAGATCGGTATTCTCCAGCTAAGTTGGACTGTAGTTTTAGTGTTCCCAGTCCCACAGTACCCATGGATATTCAGATAGCAACCGTGGCTTGATGTGTCCATTTCCGTCTCCTCTGGCTGTGAGGTGGCTAGATCTGTGTCATAGTGCTACGAGCTGCACAAACGCTGCTTCCAGATTCAGCTGCTGCAAAACATTTTACATGAGTCTGAACAAAGAGATTCCAGCTGGTCCAGGCTGAAGCAACATGTTTGCTTCCTTCTCCCTTTCATCTCTAAGCTCATTCATGCTGAGAGCGGATATAATTGCTCTCTATAAATACATTCAGGTTAGGCACTAAAGCGAGAGAAAAGATACTTAAGCAAATGGACAATGATGACACAAGGACAAATGATTACTAATGAGCAATGAATAAATTCAACCCATAAGTTAAAGTTTCTGATTTTCAGAAGACCGAAGTTCTGAAACACCTTTCCACTAAAACTAGGAAGAAAAAAGTAGAATTTTCATGTGAAGCTTAATAAATGTATAGACTATGAGATACAGTTGCTTACAACACCAGAGGAAGGAGCTTGGAAATCTGAGAGATCCCTTCCACTCCTGTGCAAATCGTGAACACAGAATCTAAATCACTGCCTGGAGTTTATATTAGTCTTCTGTTTTATTTTTATTCCAGGCCCTTTGGAATCTGACTTTTGTACTTTCAACCAAAGTGGATTTGGAAAATCTCTCAGAGGTTGTTGTTGGTCAAATTTTAGAACCAAGACAATCATTTTCCTTTCTGGGTATCTACTACTTGACCGTGATCAACATGACGGCTTATCCTCCTCAGCTTCTGTGACTGTCTATGAAGGAGAGAGCTTTATATGACTCATTTTTATTTCAGTTCTAACCTAGCTACTTTGTGTCTCCTCTCTTCAAAAGGTTACGCTTCTCATTTGGGCTCTACACAGCCTGCCTTCCTGTGTTTAAAGCCTCCCGCTCTTCTCTGGGGAGCTCACTGTAAGAGAAGGTCTAGAAGGCAGCTCCACCTCAAAGCTCTGGCCAACCCAGAGTTATGTCACATCTCCGCAGCACAAAATCCTTAGTCTAACATTTCTCTTGCTTCCCATATGGCATAGGAAGAAGGAAGAAGTGGAAAACATATTAAATATAAGAGGGTATTGGTCTTGGTAATACTGTACCCCATCTACCAAAAGCATTTTCATGCCGTAATGACTCCATTCACAGAGAATAAGTCCGACGAGAAAATGCAGGCACGTGCCACGCCATTCACCAGCAGAGGTTTGCCAGTCTGCCAGCAGGGTTCGGAGACTCCCTCTGAGCTCTTTTCCCTCCCCGCGATAGCCCTTAGGTAAATGTTTGCAGGAAATTCAAATACTTGTGAGCTGGCGGAGTTGCTGCTTCTCAAGCCCTGACAAACGTAAACACTTCTGGTTCAGCACATCTGCCATTGCAATACCTACGGCTTTTCCAGAACCAAAGGATTAACTTTATTGTGCATTTGCTCAGCAGATCTGGTAACGCAATATTGTACTTCTAAGCAGGCAGATTACTCACGAGTTTCTGGATGCTACATCTTTAGAAACTCACTCTACTTAAAGATAAGTGTTGAATCTTGTAATCCCAGAAACATCCAACTGATGTAAAAAACAGTTATACAAGGGCCAGATGGATGCTATTTTTCCTCAGGTTATTTGGATATTCCAAAAGTAATGGTTTTAATATTATTTTTTGCACTCTAATATTAAACAGATGCAGCTTGTTTGTAAAGACTGCCGTGAGCCATTTTTTCTTTAGATTTATAAAATAAAACAATAAAAGAGGTAAAGTTAGAAGTTAGTTTTGTATTATTTTATCATAAAAGGGAAAGCGAGACACTATACCAATATAGGTAATTACATGGGGTTCATACAATACGTGTGCTAAAGAGCACTTCATGAACCTGTATAGAGAACCTCATTCAACACCTCTAGAAACCGGGAGCAGTGCCACGGACATCAAGTTATTTTATTTTTCATAAGGGTGGACTCTAATCTAGAAAAAGCATATTTACGTACGTGCGTCTGTGGGTGCAGCGAGCACATCAGACACACTTTATTAAATACTAAGACACTTACAGAAGCATTTTCCTGGAAAGTCAGGTGCCATCTTATTTTCTGGCGTATTTTTCAGGACAGCCATCATCCTGTCCCAGTCCAGAGACTAATCACGAGAAGTGCTGAGCTCACGCAATTTCCACCTGACCCCGTGGCAGTCGAGAGCGCTGCACTGCTGTACATTGGCCCTGATGCCTGGTACTAGCAAGGCCTGGAGAGACTAAAAATAAACATGCATTTATATTGAAGGAAGCAAAACGTGATTGACAACCCTCAGAGCAATTTGCCTGCTAATCAGTTAGGAAGCTTCTCCCACAACCCTGGTCTCCACATTCAGTTGACCTCTTCTATGGAGTGTTTCGCCCTTTGACCTAAGGAGAACCTGAGCCTCCAAGTGACTTTATTTAACCAAAATGTGTACTGTGTAATAGAACTGATTTCTTTGCACTTTATAGACCTGAGACAGTCCAATTGCAGAGGCTTGGAGATAAACAGTGTCCCTGCAGTAGATGTACAATGAGGATGTCCACTTGGCTGAATGCGTTCCTTTCCTCACAACCAAGGGAAATTGCCCAAACCGATGAGCTATTTAAGTGTTTTGTGAACAGGCATCCTTGAAACGTGAAATATTTAATTACAAAGAGTACTGTTATTGCCTCTGACTATTAATTTCACTCTGCCTCCAGTTATTTTATTATGATGTGAGGATTTCTTCTCAATCAGATTATTAAGCATCTTGCATTATAAAACCTTAGGTTCAGATGGTGATCATTTTTTGGAACATTCATTTTCTCTGGGCTGATAATTGCCATGCTGAGTTCTCATTCAAAAGCAATACTATTATTATTGTTGTGAAAATTCAAACATGAAGATTTCAGACATCATTGAGTGAATGACAAAAGTACAGTTTCCAAATTATAAAAATTTCTTACAAGAACATGGAACGGATCCGTTCCATCTTAGTGTGGAAATAATCTTTACTGAGAAAGTAGCACTTAGCCTTGTTGTGGAGGAAATTGGTTTTATTTGACTAAGTTCTGAGAGTTCAAAAATCCAACATCTAAACCCGTTAGGTACACACTTTGGATGCACTTTAGAGTCCACACTACCAACAGGTTGAGTATCCATCCTTCCTTCCTTCCTCCCTTCCTTCCTCCCAGGGGCTTTAACTGGACTGAGACTGCTGAGTACTTCCCAGAAGTTTTCACTGCCTCGCGGAATCGTAGGCATTAATAGTTAGATATTCTTCTAAATGAAATGAAGATACACTTAAGCTGAGCAGTCCAGATCTGAGCTTTTCTAGACCAACCTCAATGTTAACACCTCTGTAATGAGTACGTAGACTGTTCATAATCTGCATCTATGTGATCATATGTAATTTAGTTTGACAGGAGTTTGCTTCAGGCAGTATGATGAAACCCCCATGACATATAGACAACATAGAAATCAGTCAAGATGAGCCTGAGCTTCACAATTACCTGATGGGATGGTTTTGGGCAGGGGACTAAGACAGACTTTGTGGATAATCACCAGTGTCACCCTGGAAGTACCAAAACCGTGTTACTGTCTGCAAAACAATCACCTCCTGTCCTGCCAGGGGGCTGCTGAAGATACCAGCCTCATTCACTGTGAGGAAGAACATGGTAAAGACCAGCCAGTTGTGCACAATACAGGAGACTTGGGCTGGGGTACAATTCCTGCTCTTTCAAAGACATCAGCTGTGAACTTAAATAAGAGACTCAGCCCACTTACGTCCTGCATGCGACAGGGGAACAATAGCCCTTCCTTCCGCTCAGGTGTTGGTGAAGGTAACCACACACGCAGGGGTGGCGTTTGGGCGTGTGTTCATCATGTGAGCGTTGACGCCTAAAGTCAAGAGCATGAGCGAGCATGCTGTCTGCTGGACCCTTGCTCCCTGCGCAGTCAAGGGAGAGGATTTATACTTGTTGCCTCAGAAGAACTGAGCAGTCAACATAGGATAAGTGTGCTGTCAACATCAGCGTCTCAATGGGTATTTAAAGTTATTTGAGATCAAGCCAGGCCATCTGCCAGGTGCCATGACGAAACCTCTCCATCAACTGTGCAGGGAGCGAAGGTCCTGTACGTCTCCATAGCAAATACTCCAAGAGGTCTCTTTAAGTTGGGTAGGGAACACTAAAGATGACCCTTACAGACTTTGGTGAGGTCGGCACTATGAGTACTGCAGAGAGAGAAGTTCTCAACTGCTCTAAAAGTTGCCAAGCACTTTATTTTACTTTAACGTTCCATCATTTTGCACTTTTCCTATCGCTATATTTGGCAGAATTTTTCTACCGATTGCTGGACTAGTTGTCCTCTCCCTTTGGCAAAATTATTAATCAGGACTACAAACCCAGCTCTGCATTAATACTTCAGCTCTGCGTGTAATGATCATACTAATAAATATCTTCTGTTCCAGTAGCATTTAGCCACGACCAAAATGGAAACGTAATGGGCCCAGATGTGAGCACGGTGAGTTACCATTAGTTTTATAAAAGTACCTGATAGAGATCTGAATCTATTTTGCGCAGTTGGGTTTTTCCTTTTGGGGAAAAAAAAATAAAAAAATCAATCTCTGTGCCAAAAAATGTGGACAATGAAAACAGATGTGAGCCTTTACTTTTCTCACCACGCAGTTGGGAAAAGTGCTCTGAGAAACAGAGCTCTTCAAGGAAAAATTAAAATCATCATAAACTCCTGTTGAAAATAACTGTTCATCTGGTTCATATTTCGGATGATTATTAATCTCTTTTCCCCCCACTGTCTTGCACTCTGAACAGATTCAGGACAAGGTACTAGGGTTTTCCATGACACAACAAAATAAGCAAAATCTGTAGTGACAACTAACACCAAAGATAGTCTCCACAGAGTGCTTGCAGAAGTAGAATACAAATCCAAAGGACTGCCGAGAAACAGAAATACTGCAACAGCCAAAGCTTTATACTGGCTTGAAGGCTCTACCTGGTGAGAAGCATCTGCTTTAGGTACTTCTACGGCCTCTTTACCATAATAGCTCAAAAACTTACACCTTCTAAACGATCACATTCTCAGAGAGGCACTAGTTATCTCAATTTTACACAAGGGGGGTCGAAGCAAACGCGAAGATTAACAACTTTATCACCAAGGTATTTAGGTGCTTACATCCTCATTGCCTTCGATGAGAAATTAGAAGCCTGAATACCTTCAGATTTTCTCCGTCTGCAGGATTCTCTGGAGGCCACGGGGCAATTATGTAGCAGAACAGGGAGGAATTTCAGCAGGAAATTTTATCCAACTTTAGTTTTAACTCGGATCTTCCAACTAGCCATTAATACCCAATCAACTAGATCATCTTTCTTGTGTTTTGTGTTATCCTTATTCCCTAACCCTGCCCACCTCTCTAACCCCGGTACAAATACACTATGGTGCTATAGCAAAAATGCTATGGGCAACTGTCACATCGATGCTGTCACGTGTGTGACAACAGCTCTGTAAAAGAGTTCAACATAAATCACTAGGTCTGTTCATCACTTTTCATATTAACCAAATGGCTTGTTGGACACAACGCACGGTAAGGACACGGGGCACGGTGAATTGTATTAGGGGAAGTAGCTGCCGTCCTGTAACATTTCAAAGATTTAAAATAGATACGTGAATTTGCACTAACTTCTGTGTGACGGTATCACTTGGGAAGAATGTCTGTAGTGTATCTTCCATCGTCTCCAACTCAGTGTTGAATCTATTTGTGTTCCACAGTGTCTTCTGCTTTTGTTCTATGTAACATATGCAATAAAGAGATTTATACAGCCAACATCTAGATGATTATAATAACTATTGTAACAGTAAAATTCATATGTGTAATAATGACAAGTTGAATAATGTACAGTTTGCATACAGTGCTTTAATTCCATAATCTCACATGCTTAAGCTTTCGGATGGACAAGGAGGCGGATTACTTATATTAACAGCCTTTACCCTTTTTTGATATGCCGCTCTTGTAAGTTTACCAGCAGAACAGTGAATTTAAAAGGCTTACTTCTCTTCCTTGCCTCTGTTGGTCCTCTTAGCAGGAGACCGTGGACTTCCAGGCGTCTGTAGACTTCAGGTTGAAAACTATTCACTTACATGCTTGAAATTAAGCAGCGTTTGGAGGTTTGTTGAATCAGCAAATACAGGCATACATTAGTTATTTGATGAAATTCATAATAATTTTTTTAATAACTTCTTTGATGAGTGTAAATTTATTACTTGGCTCTATTTCAGTTCAGTACTCTTTGCTTGGGTAATGTGTGCTTTGAGATTATTTTCATTTTACCACACTGGTAATGTGCACTAATCATGTTTTATCTTGTTGTAAGTAAATAGCTAGGGTATTGCACAGAACTGTTTGATCAGTATAGCATGATTTAAGAGAATGGTTATGCCTTGATTTGTCTCATAATCCTTCTTAACATCTGTATGAATCATTATAGTAAGGTGCAAGTTAATAATAGCTTCCACATATACATTTATATATGCGAAAGCTAAAATATTTGCTGTCTTTTATTTCAGTAGATTTAAAGTGACATGGTATTTTTCCATCAAAGCAAAACACTTTGAAAATATTTCACTTATCTGTTCACCCATATCGTGTTTCATGAGTGATATCAGCCCGTGTTGCATGAATTGAAAACCATGAGCCTTCTGATCTTTAAAGCCCCGTGTGATAGAAAGGCCATATTTTTAAGCTTCCTTTTGACGTTATCAGTAAGGAAAGCTCTTGAGTATAGGGAGACATCTCAAAAAGAGCTAATCGCCAGGCCCATTACAAATCTCATCAGGCAACAGACCAAGCGGTCTCTTTGCACACACAATGTATGTGTTGACCGTCTACCAGCAGATTTCCTGCACCCTGGCTGTGTCCCCTTCGAAACTGGGGGGCACTGGGGAAGGGAGGAGGCCGTGTCTCAAGAGAACATTGTACCAATCCGTCCACATGAGCCTCTGTAATCTTTTCTTTCCTTCTCCATTTACCTATCTTTGCTCTTCCATAGATTCCCCAGACAAAATCGACCCCCACATCGATATAACTGCTCCTTCTTTATGGCTTGGTGAAATGCAAACATTTTCTTTTGCAACAGGCCGGTCAGAATTTGGTTTGCTAGGGTTTGCATGGAAATAGGCACTAAGAAACCATGATTTCTTCCTTCCCCTCTTTATTGTGTCATGAGCTAAAAGCTATAAAGCTCTACCAAGGTGGTAATATTGTGTCTTCACCCGATGCCAGGATTTATGGCCTCTTTGCTGGATTTTTGCCATAACATTGCACAGATTGGTGCTTCTCAGCAGGCACAGGAGTTATACACTATTACACAACCCTGCTGCTCCGGATTGTAAACATCTCTCTTCATTTCAGTCACTGTTTCGCTTTCTTTTTATTTGGCTTGAATGTGCTCATCTTGAGTTTGAAAGCTTTTAATAATTAGTTTGACGTTATTGCAACCTCGAATATGAAGGTGCAAAAGGGAGAGGAGAGTCATGACTGAAAAAGAGGAGGTGTATAATGTACCATAAACGTGATGTGAAAACACGTACCTTGTATTTGAACTGCCTGCTACGCTTGCCTGCCGACAAAAATCTCACTTCAGCACTACTGCACGGAGACTTGTAGACGTCCCACACAGTATTTCTAGACAAGAGTCCCGAGAGAGTACCAGAAAAATGCAATTCTAAGTCCTGAAGTGCCCCGTTTGGACAGAACGTGCCGTACACCACGGTGGTTTGGATCACTCCTCTGGAAACCCAACATTTCACTCCTGAAACTCACTCGGGAACGTGTCTGCTGCCCCTCCCACCTCCACTTTGACACTGACCTACTTAGAACAGAGGCCATGTTTTAAAGGGTCTCAGTCCATAAAGGTATGTTTCAGGCCAAACTCCTGACCATAGGCGTTAAAGGAATTTTATCTATTGAGTTATGTGGGATGCAATTTTATCTTACATCATTTAGAGCAGAGAAACTCTTTCAAAACCTGGGGCATTTCACCTGCCCACTGGCATTTACTTCGCGAATCTTGCTCACTACTGACAGCAAAGAGATTGAAATTTCTGCTAGTCACAGTAGAAACCACATGTTTCACACCAACAATATTAGAACTTATTAGTGAATAAATGATATGAACATTAGATAACTGTCAGTAACAGCTGGCGCTTGCATAGTACAAAGCTTTTCATCCACCCAAAGAGGCTTCAAGAAAGACATAGGCCATGATCAAGAACTTGGCCGGAGAGATCCACCCGAAGAAAGATGTCTATCCAAAAGGGTAAAAAAAAATATACTCCTTTGTAAAAGCAATTCATTTTAATTCCCATACCTACTTACCAAATCTGAAGTATTTCACAACAGGTCACGGAAAGTCATTAACAAATCCAACCTCTCCTGCACTTCCATTTCTGAAAAAGAAAAAGAAAAAGAAAAAAAAAAGAAAAAAGAAAATAGGTTTAAAAGAATATTAACCTTCCCATGAAACAGGATTTGGTTCCAATTTCAACATGTACATTCAGACTTTCAGTAGTTACTCCTTGTGTACATAATGTGCTTACAATATATTATTTTAAGCTGAAGTTCACTGCTGTGCAGTGAGCACATATAATAGGGATGTGCACTGGGAAAAACCTGAATCTAAATCATTAAGTGGTTGGTAGTACTGTTGATGGTCTTTACGATTAAAGATTCACTGCATAGTTTACTGTTGAAATACCCCAGTCTTGTCAGCCTAAACCGGATCTCAGCTGTATGAATCTCACTCACTTTAATGGGAGCAAAATCAAAAAAATTTCTACTTTTATGAGTTGTAAAAAGCCAGCCCCACCTAATTTCCAGACATTTGAAAAAAAGATATCAAGCCATGCATCAGATAACAAAGAGTTTCTCTTTCACAGCAGAAGGCCAAAAGTTTCAAGCTCTTGAAAACATCTCAGACTAATAGACCTAGCCCCAGGTGACGTACAAGCTACTTTTTCACCACAAATATTACTGCAAAAATCGCATCAGAAAGTAAAGTTAGTTTGATTACAGATTGGAATTTACCTACATGAAGCCATCTGAAAAGGTCAATTTATATCCATAAAAGCAGGTGATATCTACACCCTGTAATGCACTGAGGTCATTCCTGAACGGCATTCCTTATCTGCTTTTCCAGAAAAACTCCCAAGGTACTGGTCAGATTTCTCACATTTTAAAGCACACCTCCCTCAGTTCCATTATTATTTACAATTCAGCTCAACTGAACGTAACTGTTTTTCTCCTATTTGACGACACACTAAGTAGAAAGCGATATACACCATGCTTTTCAACCACATCAGGAATATTAATATTTTCTGAGTTTTATTATTTTTAATAGAACCTTTTATTAATTTTAACAGAACCTTTGGAATAATTTTAGTTTAATTTTTTTTTTCTGTTCAATCAAGGCAATATTTACAATGAAGTGAACCAAATAAAAACCGAATTATTTTCTCAGGTGCATGTACAGTACCACAGTGATATCAAATCATCTGTGGAAAACTTCCACTAGCTCTATCCAGATGTTCAGCATCCATACATTAGACGATTTTGTGGGAGTTGGTGAGTGAAATCCTGACTCCATTGACCTCAACAGCAAAGGATTTTATTCAATACTACTAAACGAGTAGGACAAATATTAAAAGCTGATTTACTGATACGTATTTAAAACTTTCAAAATAAATAGATAAATGACACGTCTTCTCCATTTAAATGAGCCAGTCAACGTTGACTGCACCCATTAAATACGAAGTATCATGTGTTGATGGATATTATCAAAGCCGTGTCTGACTGCAAAGACACTGAATTGTTCACATACCCCAGCCAAATTAGTTTGCCTCAACACCACTTCTTAAATATTTTTTAATACTTATTTTAATATCTTGAAACAGACGTTCAAAAAAGCAGAAACGAAACGTAGAGTTTTTCTATCTCATTGATAACTAGGTGATAGTTTACCGGTACATCCTATTTCTCCCATAGTCTGTGCCAATTCAGAATTTTTAGCTGCATTATTTCTTTATATGCAGATGATGCTGTTTTTCAACAAACTAAATGAAAACTCCTTTATCTGCACTGACATAGCAAGCAATTGCTAAGAGAATGGCTCTCTTGTTTTGCCTCATACTGCCCCGGGACTGGGGAGATGACGCTTGTGATCTTTCTCATTTACAGATTATAAAGCCTGATAAGAAAAGAAAAAAACCTTTTAATGAGGTGAAACCACAATCCCTTCTTGAGCTACTGGGTAATTTAACTCACATTGCTAATGTAGATAGATATATATGCTTTTTTTTTGCCTCTAGGATGGGAATTCAAAATAAACACCAACTCGGCTAAATAGAGAGAATTGCAAGGTGATTACGTGATTTGAAAAGAGTTTCTAACTAGTGTTTACAGGATATCCTTGCTGTGCAACAAATATTTATTCAGAAGAAAAAGTGGTGTAGGGAATAGACAGACATGCAGATTAGAGATAACCATTAAGTTAGTAAAGGATATCACTTAGGAAAAGGCTATCAAATGAAGAGATCAGTATGAACAACAATGGTAAAAACCAACCAAACGAGAAAAGACTCAAGATACAAGAGACGGAGTTTTGTCCAGGCAGATGTTTTTTGATAATGAGGTACATCAGCAAAGGAGTGAACAAAGGGGATCCAAGACAACACTAGAAGAGAGGAACTCTGCTAATGACAGCAGAGGACACGGTCGAGGACTGTGAAGGGAAGGAAGAGAGGTTGCAGGGCTGGAGACAGGTAAAACTAAGGGACAGCTGAGACCAAAAACGTCTGCATTTTTAGGAGAAGGAGCCAGAAAAGAAGGCTAATTAAAATGGTGGTAAGATGAGAACAGAGGCAAGAAAATAGAGACATGAAAGAAGAGTAAATACTTCAAGTACAGCTGAGTTAGCTGCCAAATGAAAGAAGTCAAGAAGCCACAACGGTGGTCAAAAAGGAGGAACAGCATCAAGAGGGAATCAGAAAAGATGGACATCAGCGGATATTGTTTTCTTTGAAGAGGATGGCGAAATCCTCCTCAGAGATCAAAGAAAATACAAAGGAAGTGAAAAGATTTATTGACTGAGTGTCATCCTTAGCTCACACACACACTTGTCTGACTAGAAAATAAGTGAGATTCTTGGTCTTACATAGTATCCCCGCTAAGTACAGGCAGAATGTCAGCTCAGAGAAGAGCTTGTAGGCAGCAAGAACATCTAACATACCTAATATTTCTTAAAACTCCTATAAAACAAGAAAGAAACTTTCTTAGGATGCCAAAGAAGGTCATTTTGTGCGTACTTTGGGAAATAATTACCCAAAGTCTTATTTGAGAAGAACTTTTACATTGGAGCAAAGTTGAAAAGGAAAAAGATTAACTGTTGACGTGGGTAAGTTTGAGCCCTTCTGTACTAACTTTACAGATATTTGAGATCAAATAATGGGTTTAACTTTCGTAACAGCTTTGTCTGGAATTTCAGTGAAGCCACAATCTTGCTGCTAATTCATTTTCACAAAATTTATCACGACATCTTAAATGTATGACTTCAACAAAAAGACAATCTATATCTGAAAAAAAGTCTTTACATTTCAAAGGTGTCTAGTAGATTTAGATAATTCCTTTACTGAAATGAATATTATGATAACCTCTATTGCAACAACATCATCAATGCGCTTTCTCCATGAAAACTTTTCTGCACGGAAATACAACCTAAAGATGACAGGGAGGGTGTTGCTATACCAGATCTGCGTACAAGTGTGCTTTCTGCAAGGATTCTGGCTAACAGTATTTTCTGCGCTACAGATAACACCGTTACACACACAGCTGATAAGTGTGCTACACTCACACCCGCCCCCAGTAAGACTGAGGATTTATTGTGCCGAGTGTCATGTACGTGAAATGCGAAGGTAGCGCTTCTGCCCCAGAGGGCTCAGTCACTCTGGGTAACACGACAAAGAAGAGGTACAGAAAACAGAGATGAAATGACATTTTCAAGGTCCTGCAGCGAATCGGGGTCTGCAGGAAGACAGTGGGGATGTGGCAATTTTGGTGCCATTTCCCAATAGGGTGCCAGCATCTAGGCCGATGAAATTAAGGAAGGAGAATCCCCCAGTGTTTGACACACCAGAATTCTTTCCTCGCAGTGCTTTCCTTCAGCAAAATCTCTATTCTCTTTCCCTCTTTCTCATGCTGAGGCCTCTCCTTTCTCCTTCCTTCTCTCCTCCTCATTGGTGCTTTTCTTCCTCTCTTCTGCCCTGCGCCACTTGCTTGTGGGGCCGGGAGCGGGAGAGAGAGAGAGAGATGCTCTGGGTTTGGTAAAAGCCTATCCCTAGTGAGACAACACCAAGGGCAAAGAAAAGTACCAAACTCCTCTTCACAAAAACATGTAACTGCATAGGCAAACGTGGGCAATTACACATCTAATTTGCCATTCGCACAGCCAATCTATTCCCTTATAACCAGAGCGATTATTCATATGCAGTAGGTGCCCTATTATGGGAATGTAATTTAGAAAATCAGAACTGCAGTGATTTGTTTATTTAGTCTCCTTAAAAAAAATTGTGCCAGCTTTCGTATACATCCATGACACTTCTCTTACATTGCCAACCATCAGTAAAGTTAGTAATTGTCATTAGCAAAAGAATCAAACACTGACTGACAGTAAAAGCCAGTAAAATATTCACTTGTCAGTAAAAATGGCAAGATAATTTAGAACTTTTCATTGCTTTGGCATAAGTTCCTGGACTATTTGAGTACTTTTAATATCAAAGGGCTTTATTTATCATAGTTGAAATGACGGGTTCTATAAAAAATTGACACACATGACCATAAACAGAAGTAGAAAGAATCCCAAATTGCCTTGAAAAATGTACTCCAAATTGCACAAGTTAAGTCAAAATTAAAAATCTGGGTATGTGTGGAAAGACAAAATGCAATTGGATGTTGTGGTAGCATAAGTTGTTTGAAAAATGTCATTGTTCAAATTGAGTCAATATTTTGAGGAGTGTCTTTTTCCCCTCCCCACTGAGTTTCATTTTCAAAATCAAATAATTTTGGAACCTCGGTACTAAATCCTTCGAGAACGTACTCTCTAACATTAAAGCATGGGTTGCCCAGGCTTAAACACAGTGATGATTGCTTCTAGGCGTCAGTTCCTGTGCTCCCCGTGACCACCACGCCAATTAACAAGGCAAAGTTCATTTCCAGCACCGCTGCTTGACTCATCACCGCAGCCCTCCCAGGAGGTGAGGTGCTTCGCAGGGGACCTGTAAAACAGCTGCCCTCTGGGTGTCTTGTTTTGGCGGCCTTTCCCATCTGTTTTACCTGTCTCCTCTTCTGAATAATTTATTTCACCATCTCCCTAAGTAGAGCACCTGGCCTAGGGCTAACTCTTTCACCTAAATTATTCAGAGCTGAAAACTCTTTGGTTTATACTCAGATAATGTAATGACTCAACAGGACAAAACCCTTAACTTTGGAGCAACTGCGAGCATTTTGAGGCTCTCTACCCTCTTAGTCTAAAAGGTTGGTTGTGTAAACTATGTGCAAAAGCACCACAGAAATCCTTCATCCTCAGACATCTCCTCCAAAGCCTCTTTCAGTGGGTAAGACTTTCCGAAGCAGGGCTGGCTTACCTTGCTGCCTCTGCCACATCTCACTGGGAAGCCACAGGGTGCCTTCCTGTGCGCTGCAGCTGGCTTCTCCCTGCTCTTCATGCGAGAAATGCTCCTGCTAAAGCCACCGAAAACTGGCTGCACGGCTGGACTTCATGCACACCTGTTCTCTTCACAAGTAGGTTTTTGTTCAGAGACACCAAAAGCCACCCCAGCGCAGAACTCCCAGCCATGCTCCGTTCCCCACTACCTTTATCTCACGAACTCGGCAGTTAGAACAATTCCTCCCTGCCCTGCTGATAACGGCGCGGAGAGCTGCTGTGCCCAGCAGGACGGGGCTGCGCAAGGTCTCTGCTTTGGATGCCCCGAAGTCAGCAACCTGCTCTCAGACTGAAAACCCAGTGGTAATTTTGGGTGCAACTTTGACTACCCCCCGGCTGCATTGACTGCGACCAAGCCAAAGCTTCAACTTTTTTTTAAGTACTTGTTCCACTTGTTTTCCCAGACTGTTTTTACCCTTTTAATTAAGCTCAAAAAGCTTATGACCAGCAGTTTTCTCATTTCTTTTGAAAATCTTCTGAAGCTGTTTAGAAGACAGTCAATACAAAGAGATGATTTCCTGTCTTACCAGGTATTGGCTTGAGCAAGTGCCTTCATCACCGAAAGAAGTATTACTGAAAAAAGTCATGGTATCAAGGGCATAACGTGAGATTCCAGATCAAGGGATATCTCGAGACCTTCTCCACGTCAGGTCCTTTGAATGAGAACGATAAATTGTCCTTGGTGAGAAAAAGAAAGAACAGAATCTTCATAAATGAAGGAACAGTTTTTAAGGAGGCTATTTCCAAACGGCCTTACAGTAAAAAATGAAAAAGTTAATCAGGGCAATCTCTATCTGGGTCACTCTGGCTTTACCTCAGGTCACAAAGACAGGCGTGGGAAAAAAGAAAGAATTATTAAAGTGAAATCAGCTTTGAAAAATCAGTGTCATGTCACTATTTTGCACATTTATTTACATGAACTAGCATAAATGCTGGTGATAGAATAAAAAGAAAATACAATAATCTTTATCAGATCACACCCAGACAAAGCTACAATTAATTTCAGTTGGATTTTTGTCTGCGTACATACCAAAGAATTTGGCCCATTTTGCAGTAACTAGCATGGTGTGTTTGCTGTAGGGATATCCGTGCTGCCCATCACTGCAGCCCTTACAGGGACCGTATGAGCTGCTTCATTTTCCTCTGTGAAGTTTATCAAGTATCAGGTATTTGCTTTTTGCTCCAGCTTCGGGAAATCAGGGTCATGGATTTCAAATGAAGTGCTTTGTGCTCTCCAAGGGCGGTGAGAAAACACAATAGCACAGACAAAATCTAGTCAAAGTATTTTGGCTTTCTGCCTCCTTTTTATTTCACAATGGGAAAAAAAAATTCAAGGTGCGACTTGAATCCCTTCAGGAGTTCCCTTCCTGCGGACGCTGTCTCTCGCCAGAAACGCGAGACCGACAGAATGATAAAATGCGATGCCAGGTCCTCCTGCCCGTTCAAAGACCCTCCCTCAGGTATCAGGTGCCTTGCCTGGGCTTTGAGGTCAACCAGACACCTCCCCTGAGGCTCACCTGGGCTGGAGGATACATCTACCCGAAAATCCGCTCAGGTAGAGCAGCTGTTATCTGAGCTAGGATCAAAGTGCCCCTCTGCACTCCAGAAAAACATCTTCCGAGCTGGTCTTCTTTCTCCATGATTCAAATGAAAGTTGAATGAGTCTCTGGGGACAACAGTTGTTGTGCTGAGGAGCAAGCTGTCAGAAATACTTTATCATGAAAGTTCAGTTCCTTTCAAGGCCTTTTATTATTAATAGTCATCGCTGCAGGGGAGCATTAAACACAGACCCTATTTACTGTACAAATTGACATATTATAAACCACAAAAGCCATCCTGGGGCTTTGCTACTTTACCTCGCTTTTCAGCATGCTAACTCCAGGGAATCCTTTAACCTCTGCGCTGCTAGAATACAGAAAGTGAATTCTGGTTTATCCTGGCCAGGCTGGGCTGTTCAGAGCAGCTGATTTCTTGAAGGTCATCGTCTTGGGGAGTGGGTGGAGACGTAATGCTCCGGAGCGACAATGGGTTCATCCGTACAGAACCCCAAAGGCATGGACCCCTCTGTGAACAGGCCACAGGACGTGTCCTACAGCAGCTCGTGTTTTCGCACCAGATTTCCAGTAGCTCCCACAGCTTTCTGCTGCCTGCTGAGGGTATTGCATCCCACGCAAAAGATGGGCATGTTTTCTGAAGGTGGGCAAGAGCCTGATTTCTTCAGCAATAGCATCTGAGAGAGACGAGGAAGTGGCTGCTATGTGGCATAAGAAAACACAGCAGGATGAGTCCCAGCTGTGGGAACCCAGCCCTGCTCCAGCCCACCACGGCCGTGGTACCGTGGGCAGATGAGAGTTTACAAGGCCAGTTTTCAGTGAAATATTGGATTTTAGCAGCCTGGCAGAAAATTCTCAGAAACAAAGTATACAAGGACCAGTAGAAACAAAACTCAGCAAGACGGCACCAGCCCCGAGGCAGGGCGAGTGATAAGGAATACCAGGTCAAAGACCCACAGTCTCTGGCACTTGGTAGCAGGCAGGGCCTTGGCTTTGTACTTTCTGCCCTCTGCACTTCGGCATCAACCTGAAAATACTTCCCAGGCTTCTTGACAAAGTCCTAAACTTGTACTGAGGGGAGACAGTGCTCTCCCACCGCCCAGCACGGCCTCCCCTGCGAGCAGCCAGACGTGGCGGACGTGGCACAAAGTCACGTCTCAGCAAGCGGCAAAGTCACGACTCTGAAAGCGGCACCTGAGGAAGCTGCGACTGAGCGAGTCACGAGGGATGGAGTCGGTGAGTCACGGTGTCACCACACAGCACGGGGTGACACAGCAGGTCCGGGTGGGGTGAGTCAGCAAGTCACAAAACACCTCCTCAGCACGGCACGCAGTCAGCAAGTCACAAGTCTAAAGCAGCTAAAAGCAGTTCTAGACACGCGTTTGGACGCCATGCAACCCTGTCAAAGAGGCAGCACCACATGGCAGACACTGAGTGGCCCCTGCGACGGGCATCGCAGGGTTCGCAGGCCAGTTCCCAACAGGGAGAGCCTATCTCTGGCAGTTGTCACAAACTGAGAGTGTCAGAAGGGACACGGGGAACGGGAGGGAGGCGACGGTCCCGTGGCTCCCGCGCTCCCCACCGCCGTGTCCTCGGAGCAGGTTTGAGGCACAGTCCCGGGGAGGGCGAAGCACCGACAGCTGCTGGGTGCAGAGTCCCCTTCCCCGCGGCTGTCGATCTGTCTCTCTCATGAATATTGCATTGCGTGTGCAGAGCCCGACAGCAAGGGGGTGGAATCGGCTGCTTTTTGAAGTACAGAATGCGTACCCAGAAAGAGCGTTCCGAAGTGGTTCTTCCAACCCACAGTATGCTACAGACTGGGGCTTGGTGCATTTAAAGGATAAGAAAAAAATTACACCACCCAAGTATAGAACATCGCTGGGACTTTTTTTCAATCGAAGAGTTTCTGACATCCAAAAATGTTAAGCGCTCTTCTGACTAAAGTCCTTAACAGCAACTGAAACTGTTGCAAACTTGAGCCTTTTCTTAGATAGAGAGCATACCTGGTCTCTTCTTGTTAGAACTGAAAAAAAAATGTACTGTAATTTTGTAACCAGACTTGGACAAGCTTCTGAGAAGGACCACACACCAGATTAGATTATGCAGATTTATTGTGAGAATAGTCGACATGTGTTCCTTTCCCGTTCTCTGTCCAGTCTTTGTTGTAAAAGCGGACTCATGTTGTGCCAGTTCAGATTAATATTATAACATGAAAGGGCGACGTTTGTATCGTTTTCCACGCTCGTTACATTCACTGATGTGGGAATAGAGCTATATTCTACCTGAGCCACTTTTTGTTTTACGGCCAGGATTAACAGCACACAAATACTTCACAGTCTTTGGTGGATTCAGCACCTGCCCCTTGGCATCAAATTGCGTGAGGGACAAAGTCTCCAAAACTTTCTTTCGGGCTGTGAAACAGCCTTCAGGTTTCTCTAGAAGACCTCGGCGTGTTCTTCACACCGACACCTCTTTTGCTCTTCCCTTAACAGGACACGGCCCACCAGCTCTTGCTCTGCCGAGAACCCCCCCGAGAATGGGTTATGTTTCTTCCCTCCAAGCCTATATACGACCCAGCGTATTTTGGTGACCATCATCGCCGTTGGATACAGATTTTGTTATCAAGTTTCACTAAACTTTTCATGAACCTACGCAGTATTTCCTTCTGGTTACAGCTGTTCATTGAGCACACCACCTTACTAACATGAGATAACGCTCTATCCCACAGCCATAATTCCCAATATTCCCATCGTTTTCAGGTGGTGATACTATTTGTAAAATCAGTTGTTACAGAATTTCGTTATTTTCACGTGCTACTTTTTAAATGCAATTCCTTGCAAGTGCTAATACAGCACAGCTTGTTCATTAAAATCAAGGCTATTGTTTTATGTATTTTAGGTGTAACTTGAACTCAGAAAATGCCTAACTATTTACATTTATACAAGCCCTTGGATTTCCAAATAATATAACAGGAAAACAGTTGATACAATGGTTAGATAACATCAAAGCGTGGGTTGGGAACACAAACTGTGATCCTTGTGAAAACTGACTCCCGAAGAACTGGCCAAGAGAGTTCTAAGTGCATTTCTTCCTTTTTGCTGAAACATAATGTTTGTTCTCATTCTTCAGGTAGAACCTGCGAGTCTGTATTTGCATTTGTTGATCTTTCCCAACATAAATCTCCCCATTGTAGTCATATCAACAATATGTTTTCTTTACTTTAGTAATAAAATTTCTTGTAGTGTATGCTCTTTTAGACTTGCGTGCAGTAATTATCAAGTTATTGAGGTTACAGTTACAGAACATTTCAGTATAATATGGCAAAGGACAATGAAACCTTGCGCAGGTGTAAGATCTCTCTGATCTTCTTTTGCATCAATTAAAAATAGCCTACAGGTGTAAGATTTCTCTGATCTTCTTCTGCCATCTACTAAAAAGAACATCGAGATTATTGGAATGTGTCCCAATAAACACGATGATACATCCTTAACCAGAAGACATACACTGCTCTTATAACCTCTTTACACTGCTCTTGTAACCTCTTTGATGTAACCAACCGACAGATCTAATCTGCCATTTTGCTGGAGTTGTGCCTGGATACATAGCCACTCCTATCCTGCGATGGATGCTGTAATTTCTTTGACAAACCATCAGCAAAGCTTGGCACACTAATCTTTGTACAAGTAACTTTTGATTTAATAATACACTAGGCATGTTTCCGAGGGAAGGATTCAATATGAGTTCCCCATTTTTAGGGAAAGAAAAAAATAACCTGAAAAGCTTGCCCCAAAGTTATACATTGGTCTGTGTTTCACTTAACACTTTCACAGCACGATAATTACTTTGGAAAAGCATATGTGGGGACATCACCTCTGGCCCGGGCCCACTTAAGCCTGAACCTATGGTCAGGGGTCTGCCTTTGCAGGTGTTATTTTGGAGGATGATGGAAAACCAGATCTTTCAGTCTTTTTTTTCCTAAATTCCATTGTAAATGTATATAAGTACAGACATGATCTTAACCAAAAGATGAGAGCCTGCCTACATATATGCACATATACAACAGAAATGCGCAGTCCAAGAAGCACCGAGGTGTCACAAAGGTGGCTGTGTCTAACCCACATAACCCCAGCTAAAACTCAAGAGTTTACTATTCCCGTCACCATCTGGGGTGACATCAGCCGGGATGCATTTGAACAGATGAAGCTTTATTGAGGATCTCTCAGATTTAGCCTGACACCATCAGGTATGAGAAGCTGATCGGGGTTTTCCTCATAACCAAACAGGAGAGGAAATCAGAAACTCGGATAATTCCTATTTGAGTTACATACGGAAGAATTCACCTCCAGACACGAGCAGGAAGTGCTTCTGGCCAGTCCGCATTGAGGATTTAGAATCTCCCACACAAATAATGAAAATTCTTCCAGTTGGGTGGAGAGGCGCCTTTCCAAGTCAAAATACGAAAGTACCATGACAAAGTAACTACTCATATTTTGACAGTTCCAGCAATGCGGTTGGCATTACAAAAGAGGACAGAGGTCCTACATGAAGATTCTGCCATCTAAGAAGATAACCAAATTGTGAAGGAGGTGAATCCGCTATGCACTGCTTCAGAAGCAACCAACAAATACCAAACATACCACTCTGAAAAGCTGGCTGTGTAGCCAGTAACACAGTCGTAGATATTTATCTCAAATAATTCACTTAATTAGTTGCTCTTTTTCATCTTGCCAGAAAGTGTATGTCCGTGCACATTTCATAAAATATACAGAATGCACCAATGGTCTTAAAAACACTTTAAAAATAATCATCCACTTCTGCTTTTGGAAAATTAAATATGAAACTTGGAATGCAAAACAAACAAATAAGACAATTTAGAAAAGATTAAAAGCAATTGTTCCGTTACCTTGACAACACAATCTAGGTGCAGCCAATCAGGAAAGCTGAAGTATTGTTTTGACACACATGCACATATTTCTAACATAAATAGCAACAGAGACTTAATAACAATAGGTTTTAAAACTAGGAACTGATGTCATTTTAAATGTGTCAGTCAAAGAGAACCTATGAAAGTGTTTCTTCTATCAAACTGACATTAAGTATATGCTGGAATGGCTTCATGAGAGATAGCAGACTTCTGACAGGTCATACAGGAGATGCGAAGTCTGTAATTACATTCCAGCTTCTTGGATTGTGTCCTTTCCTATGTCTAAAAAACTTCAAGAAGAAAATAAAACTTGAAGGCTATGATATATCATTCATTTCCATAAACAGGCACAAAAATTATGCAGCATATCTGAGAATGGAGATGAAATATCAGACTGAAAGAATCTGCCTGGCCTTCAAAATAGAGGCACTTAAACTTCTTATGTCTTATTTTATGATCGACTGGTGCCAGTGAAGTTCTGCAGTGTGAGTTTTCAAGGATACTAAAAATTAACAATAGAAGAAATGTACAGAGGGAGATTGCTAATGGGATACAGAGCCTTCCACCTCTTGGTCCTTGGTTTGGGTCTGGCCTGTGTCGGCAGTAACAGAAACCCATTCCTTTTTGACAGGTGTCAGAAGTCAGTATGGAAGGAGAGCACCAGCCATCCTACTCCAGACCCTGACGGATGGCTGCCCAAAAGCAACCCTCAAAACCAGAATTCTTCTTGAGCCTCGAAAGAAAACTGGCACCTCCTCCCTCTCCGGGAGAGCATTGCCCCAGCCGGCTCTTAAAAGTGTTCAGCCGGTCAGTCTCCGGCCGCACTGCCACGGACGGTCCTTTCAATCAACATTGTGGTTAAAGAACTTCAGTTCTGATTAGGCAACGTTTTCAAATGCCATTAACAACTAAAATACATTTGAACACGTTTGCACTTCTCTTCATGGGATCAATGTTTTTTAGGAAAGCTAGGGTTGCACCAGCCTTAGATCTACCCCTTGCAAAACCCCAACTTTGGCAGAAGAAGGCAAAAAAATTATGTCAGACCTGACAAATGATATACACATCCATAAAACTCACAGATACAGAGACAAGCACCTTATTTTGTCATTGGGTGGGATTAAGTTACCCATTCTGGCACATCATCTTTTTTTCTTTTGCCAGATTTATACGACTCTCATCACAGCAAATGCTCAGAGTGAGGAATTTCCAACTGGAACACATTGAAAATAAAAAGGCAATAACCCACTATAAACAGCACTGAGGAGGAACAAGTGAACACGCAGGGTACAGCACGCTGCTTTTGCAGAATGCGAGTGGCGTGCCTTTGTCGAGCAGCTATTATCTTTCCTTAAGAAACACTGACTTTTACTTGGAATTTTAATCTACATTTTGTTTGATTTCTTTTTCAGGAGGTAAGAAGAGTGATGGAAAGGACTGGGGATAAGGACAGGGAAGATTAGAACAAGCTAAAAACTTTCCAGCCATGCTGTCAGGTTTCGTGAAAACATCCTGATGATTAACTGTTGCAGCGCTGTGGAACCTGCTTGTTATTGGGGGCAAAAGAGACTGAAAGTTCTTTGTGCATCAGACTCACGAGTTTTAGGCTGCCAGCCCGCTGTCAGAACCTGCCTACCCAAAACACTGCTGAAGTGGGGACTCTGACAGCCACAGCCAAGGCTTGACAGTAAACAAAGGCTACACAAACGTAGTCCTTAAAACAAGTGTTTATCCATAAATTACCACTTCGCATTGGTGTTCCTTGACTCTCTGCAACACATTTCACGGAGCAACAGGTAAGGCGACGCCAACCTGTGACACAAAGTTAATGTATTGCATCCAAGGTTCTTTTCCAAAGGGTCTACTTGTTAGAATGCAGTTGACAGGTCAGCTCAGACCTGAGCTTTATCCACTGTGCAATATGTGTTTCTCCACAGTCAACACGCTCCCCGTGCAGCTGGATTCATTATCGAGAGAAGTCCAGTCTCTTGTGATCAGGATTTGATTCCTCTCCCTGATCTTACTGCTTGAAAATCATCAGATAGCAACACTCCTCTCCTTCCTTCTGATTAAAGATTTTTACAGCCCCTTTGCACACTGTTTCCATCCCGTATTTGTTCTAAATACGGATCACAGCATGCGGAGTCAGAGGTTTCCCCAGAGAAATGAGCCCTGGGACTGATGGAGGTAAACTATATCATTTCATAGCTAGAAACAAAAAAGTAAATTCTCGTAGCTAGAAGTAGGGCAGAGCACTGTCCCTGACAGACTGATCGCCTTTATCTTAGAAGCCAATAATCTCACGTCATAACTACTATCTTCCGTACTATAACATTCGAAAAAGACACCGAGACTTGATTTAAGAAGTTGCCATGGCAGAGAATCCACCGTGTCTCCAGGTATCACAGGTCAGTTGTCCTTCTTAAAATATACAACTTGTTCCTATTCTGAATTTCTTTGGTTTCCGTTTTCAAGCCACATATCTTTATATCTTTTTTCTGTTAACTAGTATAAAAAAATATCTCTTCCCTGTGTAGATGCCTGAAGTCACTGCTGAAGTCAGGCAGAGGGTGATGGATAGCAGGCCCTGGGAGCAGGAGGTGAAGCACGTGTCTCGGCGTATGTGAGGGAGCAGGAATTCAGTAATTGGACCGGAACATTAACTTTTTTCATAACCTATAAAAAGATGGATTTTTGTACGGAACTCTGGTACATGTGTTTTCTTGTTTTATCAAACATTTCAAAAATCTAAATGAGTTCTGACCTATATTTCTATAAACCTAATTAGAATTTACATCTTCTACAGTCTCCTCCCCTACATTTAAATCTCTTTCCCACACTAACATTTTCTGTTTCCTGCTTTTTTCCTTTTACCCATTATTTTCACATTAAGTAGCAAAACCCAACCTAACAGAGCTCTCTGTGACTCCACTGATGAGTCTTTTTCCTCTAGAAAGCAGCTCTTGCAATTGCTCTAAAAGCCAAGCCTCCAGAAGCCGTGACTCAGTGCAGGCGCTGAGACCAAAGGGCACCGCGGAGCAGCCCCTGGAAGAGATGGATCCAGGGGTCCAACAACAACCCTGAGGGCCAGCAGAGTCAAATTGGCCGATGAACCGTGTACACGAGTTACAATAAGCACCGGGGTGCCAAGTCCGGCCTCACTGTCTCTGTCCCTAACCTCATCTGCAGCAAAGCATGCTGAACTGCTGAGCTGAATATTCTGCAGGTATTACTTCATGCTACCGAGCAAAAAATCCCTTCCCTTAAGCTCTTCCATTCCCCGGTATCAATAGCTTAAGCTTCGCTAGCCCGTGCACATGAGTTCATGGGAATCCACTGCTGTGCTGCTTACTAGCTATTTCCATTACAAAATCCCTCAAGAGGTTCCAGCAAGGAACGAAGGCTCCTTGGGCTGATTAAACTACCTGGAAACTCCCAAAGATGAAAGAGGTAGTTCTAGTCCTATTAGGTTCAAGGCAAATTTTGAACTTGAACATCAAGGAGGTCAGGCCTTTGTTGCTATTTAAATATAACTGTACAGAGAATGAAATCTTACTGAAAAAGTGACTGTAAAGGTGCCCAGAAAGGAGAGAAAGCTTTAATACAGTACTTAAAAAGGGATTTAGTGCACACTGGCTGCTATTCTGTTAGTAATGTTTTTTGTAATCAAATCAGAGCCAGAACAAAATGACACATCTTCTTTTATGAAGTGGTGGTTAAAGCAAATAGAATAAAGAAATCTGAAGAAAAAATAACCTGGACAACAATGAACTAAAGTCCTTAAACAACATAAATGCCTATGAAATTTGCACAGGGTTGTATTTTGTACATATTCCTAAGCCAAACACAAAGAAAAGGAATAAGTACGTACGAATGCTGCCATGCTGGGGCTCTCCCCTGTCCTTTGCAAGCTAAAAAAAACCCCACAACCACAAACTCCAACTTCTGGATCTTTCATTGAATTATTCCAGAAGCACAAAGACAACTCGGTGCCTCGGTCATTTGTCAGTAGCAACGTTGCTCAGTGTTTAGAAACTGCATTTTATTTCTATCTGAGACTCTTAAATACCCTTAAGCACTGACGAAGCCTTGCAACCCCTGTACGACGAGCACTACCAGGCCCGTTATCAGCAGCCTGGGACAGGCAGACAACACACATCTAACGGGACAAGTGAGGAAACCAAGATCTGGGAGACCTGCTACAGATTTCCACTTTCACCTCAAGCAGATCAGTGAATCTCTTTGGCCCAAAGAGTCAGAGACGTGACTTCATTAATTACACTAAGAGGAAACTAGATAAATATGGAGATATATGCCTGAATTCCAACTGTTAATGGGAAGAATAAGTGGGCATGCTGAGAACATACTGCCAAGAAACAACAGTGACTGTAGACCCAGAAATATCCAGAGTCATTATCAACACTAAGATTCCCGGTAGTTAGACCCACTCTTTAAACCATCAAATCTTATAATTTATGATATTACTGTAAAAGAGTTAATTTCCTAAGCAGAAACATATCTTAATATTATGAACATAAGGTTCTTACTGATGTAATTTATTTGTCTTTTCTATGAATCAAAATGTAACAGTGTATAATAGTTGTAATTATCTCGTAAAAAAAGAAAAAAACTAAAAGAACAATAGATCTCTTAAAGCGTTATCTAGCCCTAGTTGTAATCTCACCTAAGCTAAGGAACAAGACATTTTACATTCAGTGGTGAGCAAGTGCCTGTTATATTTTTGACTGCATATTCTTTACACTTCTCCTTCTCAAACTAATTTGCGACATCCTGCAAAGCCCTCTCATTCCGTGAAGTTGAGCACCGTGTAACATGAGACGGAGGCCAACAGAAATGTAGGTCAGTTTTTAACTGTATTTCCTTGAAATGGAGTGGACTTGGATTTTACATGCAAAGGGCCAGTGAGAAAAAAATAATTTGTGTCTAATAGTCTTTGCGAGTCTGCTAGGCCTGTTAGCCTAAAAAGCTTCCAATATGGAAATAACGGGACATACTAAAACATGTAAAACAGAAGAGAAATTATGAGATAAAATGAGTCTGAGAAGCGTGACAGGTCATGGAGCCAATGAAGGATGCTGGAAAAAGCCCCATCAGACGCGGGGGAGGCAGGGAAGGAAGGATGGGAAGACGGCACTGTGGAAAATTAAAAAGATTTCCCGTAACTGGGCTAAAAAGGGAATTACATATAAATAAATGCGCTCCTTGTAGTAAGCAGCTCCCTTAGCCCAGGGAACCATTTGGTCTCTCCTTCCTTTCGCAGACCCTCCCGATAGAGTAATTCACTCCAGCTGAGTCCCACCATGCCTGGGCTCTCCTGGAATCCCCCAAAGAGGGCAAACGCCTGCGGTAGCTCCGGGTCAAAATATTCACCTCTTCCTTCCCAGAGTCTGGGGGATTTGTACTTCAAAAGGGGCATGAAGGCTTAGTCGTATTCTTGTTTTTAACAGTAGAATCAAAAACCTGGAGGAGAGGAATTAGCTTTGGTTCTACTGCTCCAAGTCTGGCCCATGGAAAAAAAACGTAGCACAGATATAACCGCGTAGCCGGTATTTTGGCTACCAAAGAATTTTGGCTACTGAAGAATTATTCTCATTAACTTGAAATTACCTACCAAGACTGAAAAACCTCCAGCACAAAGCAAAAGCAATATCTTCACCAAATGAACAAACTTAATTATTCAAACAAGTTTTTGGGGGAATACTGGATCCAATCAACACAGAGTCTAAAGGCAATTAGAGACACCACAAAGGTTAATAAAATCCTCTCTTGTTTTCAGGACTGTAGCAAGGAAGGGAACATTTCTTTTGTTGTGAATTGCCAACGTTGACGACGTACGGTACAGAATTGGCCCTTAATTCTTTCTAGATGGTCAAAATCCCTCCACGGCGCACAACCCTCCCCCCCGGTTTCTTATCTTGCACCTATTTAATTTAACTAAATTAAGTAAAATACAAGGCAAAACGACTGCCAGGAAGCGCTGTCTCTGCCTGAGAGGGGGAGGTACTGCATTCACGAGCTGCCAGAGGCAGCGATGAGCTGAGCCCAGCCTCTGCGGGCCCGAAAGCCTGAAGCGTGTCAGGTACCCAGGGGATTCTCCAACAAAGGCGAGAGGGGGTGAAAGGGGCTGGTCAGGGGTTGTACAGCTGGGTGGGGAGCTCCCTGCCCTTAAATGCGATGCTGTGAGAACTCAAACTTGGCTACAGCACCACATCAGGCTTCCCAAATCAGCTGTGACAGCAGAAGCACCGCCCTGTCCCCTTCAGCGAGGCGCCTGCCCTGGCCGTGAAATTGGACCACTGCGTTTGGGGAGAGCTGAAACATGCAGCCATCCATATGCAGGGACTCCTTCAGAAGCTGAAGGGGCTTAGGAGAAAAAGAAGAGTTGCTTTTGCTTTTTCTTGAGGGAAGTGAACATCGGCTGTGCGTCAGTGTGGCTGAGAAGGGTTTGGCCATAGCCCTCAGCCCGTGAGTCTCCCTGCCAGGGACAGTGTCCTGGCAGCAGCATGACTGGCAGCGGGTTAGGGATCTCTGGTGACCAGCCCAAGACCCCTTCACGGGATCTGACTTTCAAAAAGTGCAGAGGATCCAATGCTCCAAAAATCAGGTCATTTAAAGATATTTCAGAATTAGATCTCCCAAATCACCAGCTCTTCCTGAAAGCCGAAATCCCAATCCCATGGTAACACTTTCTGTCTCATTGTTCCTGTGGCATCTTTCAACACCTTCACCTGAAACAAAGCCCTGGCTCTAAAAACCACCCAGACTCCGTGAGATACGTATATTCAACCTTTGGGGATGAATCAAATCAAAGAAAGAACAATGGTTTCTTCCAAGACTTCGGGGTGTTTGGAATCCGTGCCCCTCTGTATTCAGGGCATATTTATTCAGTCTTTTCAAGATGAAAGTCATATTCTTTTGATTTGTGGGAGGGGTTGCTGCAGCCGGGAACTGAAGCCTCACTTTTATTGTTGCGTAAAATCTAAAGAAATAATAACAATTAATAACACTAAAGGGCTGAAAGGAAACTGTTTCAGCGGAACCCGTAGGTGAGGTTGGGTGGATGAGTCTCTTTAGCTGCAGGGTCATGTTTAGGTCGCCTGTAGAGCTGGCGTCATGCAGGTTTGCAGTGGGCAACCTGGTCCGCAGCGCCTTGGTGGAGGGGCACGGGGGCCAATGGAGCTCTTGGCTCGTGTCCTGATGGCACCTCACTACGAGCCATCTTCTCTGAACAGCCCCTTCCACTGCTGCTCTTGCTTTATCTCCTTCAAACCTTGTGGCCGATATCACAAAGCAGGTTCGGAACAGAGCTGGGCTTGGAGCACCAGAGCTGTGCTCCCGTCCCACACCCCTCCACCCCGCAGCATCTCCCAGGGCTTTCCCAGCAGGAACTGTAGGGTGAGTAGATCTGGGTGTGCAAGTTTTCCCACTGTGCCCAGGATGCTACAAACTGGAAGAATGAGAGTCTCGCTTCTAATTTCTCTAAACAACTGGTGAATTGCAATTCAGATGCTTGCTTCAAAGGGAGAGTTTAACGTCAAAATTTTAAATCCTGGATGCCCTGTTCTATCAATTAAAACGTAGACCCTTTTAAGGGGAGACCCTGATTCAGAGATGAGAAA
Source organism: Stercorarius parasiticus (assembly GCA_013396915.1). Lineage (NCBI taxonomy): Eukaryota > Metazoa > Chordata > Aves > Charadriiformes > Stercorariidae > Stercorarius > Stercorarius parasiticus. Next base: position 277,964 of record VWZL01005178.1, on the reverse strand, counting down.
TTCCAGCAGTTGACATCTAAATCTGACTTAGCGCATGTATTTGTATTTAGCTGATAACCCCTTAAGTCCTAGCTGAAAAGAGTGGCCCAGTTGTTTAAAAGTTTCCTATTTTGCTGGTGGCTTTTGACTAGAAGTGACATCAGCACATGTTTCATTTCCTGATATGAAGCTCCCGAAATCACCTCTTCAGTTTAATGTTCCCTCTCTTCTTCAAATCTCTCTTCACTTACCTCTTCCAGGCACCTTCAAAGGTGGTCCCCTGCCAGCTAAATGCAGCTTTGAACTTTCAAAAACTCACAAAAGTCAATGGAAAGACTTAACTTTCAGGCGCTCTGCATTAGTGCTGTCTGAATTGCCGCCCATCATTCTTAGCTTTATTTTTTAATTACTTTTAAAGAGCATGCTCTCTTTCAAGAATTTCTCTCTTTTACCCATTGCCACAGGAGGAGATGCGGAGGATACTCTACACCCTAAAGAAACTCCTTTCTCACTAACTGCTAACCAAAGCTAAAGGGCACCAGAGTCAACACTGCCTTTCCTCCTCGCCCTGCTCCACTTTCTGCTATAAAGGAAGCAAATACGCAATGACCTTTGAGATCCTCCGTAGCAAGGCCCACTGTGTTCTTACCCACCTCAAATTGCTTTACTAACTCCAGGAGTCATATTTTGTATCATTAACTTCAACCCCAAAGCTGAATCTGATCTCGAGGCACACTGAATATCTGCAACTTTTCCATGAATTTCTCATGACTCTCATTCCCATCACAGTCGTAACAGTGTTTGCAGCTCTACCATAATGTAAACTTTTTTAGGACAAGGCCTAGGATTTGTATACATGGACATAAAATATTCTGCTGTAAAAAATAAGCAAATAAAAATCAAGTCCAAAGTGTTTTCAGAATACTCGGATTCTACCTAAAACAGTAAAACGAAGCTTTTTGCTTAACTTTAGGTTTTAGGTACCCCCGGAAAAGCAACTGGTAACTAACTCATTGATTTCTCATCTAGAAATCTTCCTGTAAGCGCCCAAGTTCATGTAATACTCCCTTTGGGCTGTATTTTGCCTTCTGTTCGCTTAATTGTCTGTGAAAGGATTAAGAACGGATAGATTTGCATCAGCCTTGCTTTGTTTCAAAGTACTGGAGTTCTCTTGTCCATTCCTACTTAAGAGAGAGATCTCGGCCTGAAAGGTCTTCACTCTAAGCGTGCAGAAGGAGCAAGAGAGAAGAGGGGTCATTGTCTCCATTTTACAGAACTTTTAAGTGACTTTCCCAAGGTTATACGTACTAGGTGTAACACCAGAAAACTAACACCAGATCTTCCAAGACTCAGCGCAGTGCCTTAATTCCATGAAGATCTTGAGTAGTTTGAAATGATAGGGCTTTTCTTCTAGTTGTCACGTGTGCTTGGCAGATTATTTTGCTAGCGATTAAACTGAAAGACTTGTTTTTCATTATTTTTTTCCCCCATTTTGTAGAGACCATGATACCTCTCCAAAAAATGATGGTAACCTGCAAAAAGAGCTATGCTTTGGAGGACCCAGGGAATGCCTGAATCTCTCTGTGTTTAAGCTTGGTGGTTAAAGTCAGTCCTTCAAACTTTTAAACTCGTTCCAAATTTTCAGAACTGCACAGCATGCAACTGAGAGAGTGATTTGACCCCAAAGATCAGGATGTTGTAAGTATTGTTCAAGAAAAATCCAGTTGAAAAAGATTCTAAAAAAGTATCAGGGGCACTTTTAAAGCCTTTCTTTAAAAATAAAAATCATAAAACTAGCTTTGTTGACTCCTGCTGTTAACGTGCTTTTATTCAGGCGTTTGGAAACAATATTACTTTGCAGAGTAGACAGCCACTGTCAAGGGCAGTTTTCTCATCTGTGGTCGCTTACGTACCGTGACTTTGCCAACTAATAACGTGCGAGCTGCGAGATGGTAGAGAAAACATGCCCTTGACTGCACACAGAGGGAGAATAATTCAACATTTACCTGGTAACTTTGATGCTTTTGAAAATTTCACTGAGGTACCTTTTAATGAAAGCTTGAAATAAACATTTAACTTGTCTTCCCATATGAATTTACTTCACCGACATTTATCAGCGCGCATATATTTAGCAGCTGCCATTCAGCATAACATCTGTCTACCATTGTCTTCTTGAAGCTCTTTTCATGCACTTCAAGTGCATTATGGAAGAGCAATTCCCTTGTTAACGAGCAAACTCTGATCAAGTAACTTAAGCAATAGGCCCACTAAGTATTGAAGTCGAAGGACGGACTGGGCAAGGACCCCTGCTCAAAAGTACAACTGTGACACTGAACAAGTGACATGGCCGGGCTGGACACAGAGTTGGTACCCAGTCCCCCTTCCAGCAGGAAAGCTCCAGTCCATCCTTTTTGCCTACCTGCGATGGACCCATATGGCTCCAACCCAATCCTATGCCCAGAAATACACATGTGGATAAGGATGAGCCCTCTGAAAAAAATTACTAACTGGGCTTATTCTTAAAATGCATCAAAAGCCACGATACTAATTAAGCCTTCTAAAAACATTTTTTTCCAGGATGCCTGTGGTTTCTACCAGTAGAAAAAGTACTCTACGACACAGTCTGCAGCTCAACGTAAGTGAATCACAATTGCTTTTCTGTGTCCACTTGTGGAAGAAATCCAATAGTACATCATTAGCATTATTCCATATATGCCATGGATGTTTTTAAAGGTCAATTTGTTTACAGAAATACTTCCATTGAGGATGAATGATGACACTGTTTTGACCCCTCTGACCTTGGTGAGCAGGAATGCACTTTTCAAGCACCCAGAGCCCCTCTTCACAATTTGTCTAATCCTATATCTCCCCTGCCCTCGCAGGCTATTTACTGTTAGTGGCCACAATAGACAAGCAATAGTACCATTATAGGCTTCTCTAACAAAAGACTTTCATGATCATTTTCTAGTGACTTGAAGATTGACAAGATCCCCTCCTGTTGCCCAGATGCATTTTCCCCTCCTTCCCGGTGGTTTCTTTTCTTGTTTCCAAGGAGGAAAGTGCCTCCCTGAGTAGCGACCTCTCTCTCTGCAGAGAGACCTGCTAGAAACAGCAAACATTGCATGTTAAACCTCCTCCTAGAGGGCATTACGAACAAATGGAGTGCTAGCTCTTCTTTGATAAGGTGTACACCCGTGGCACAGCTTAAGAATCAATTCAATTATAAAGACACAAAAATGCCTTTTGAGGAACGTTCCTGAGTGACTCTGAGGCAGAGAGCACAGCATATATATGAGTCTGACTTTGCCAAAGTTATTTAAACGAAAGAACTTGCACAGGATCGCTCCGGCAGCCTGATTAACTAACTGGGCACTCGTTTGTCGGTGAAGGCCTGAGCATGAAAATTAAAGCTATCTCACCGGGTTTGTCACATCAGCTGTCCTTCAAAGCAGTCAGAATTTCTCTTTTCTGGAGCTTTTGCTTACTTGCTACACAAAACCTGAGCGACCTGAATGGTGTGTTTATTTAATAGAGAAGCAGAACATTTGTACCTCTCACTGGTATGTGAGGGCACGTCTGAAAAGAAAGCCCTGGATCACTCCGGCTGGATACTCAGAAACTGAGACGCCCTTTCTCTGCCCCAGCCAGTCAGTACTTTGGAAAATTTCGGCTGTGCCATCTTCGCGTCTCATTTGTAACATGAGCGGGTAATAATACCAGCCTGTGCCAGAATATTTTCTGAGGGTTACAAGCATTTTGAGAACCCTCATAAATAATGGTGCAGATTAAAATGGTAATGCCAATTTTAAGTCTTATTTGTTGTCTATGATTCATACGTAGAAAAAAAAAGACAGAGGACCAGCGCTGACCTTTTCGTATGCAGCACTTGACAAGGTAATGTGCTTTTTAAGTGTCTGATATACTTTAACGTGCTCAGTACACTTTACAGAAAAATGTCTAAATGACACTTTAATGTTTGCTTTTCCTTTACTAAGAATAAACATTCCTCTGTATTGTCATTAGTGGAAGAGGAAGAACAAGAAATCCACAAATAACATTATTTCAGATCCCTGGATCTCAGCCCCTGCTCTGGCTGCGGCGGCTGATGTCAGAGGGTGGGGCTGCTGGGTGCCCGAGGGGGAGGATTGCTCCACTCGTCTTCTCTTACAGCCAGGGAGGGAATCAGCAAGGGATTTCACTGAAGGCAGGATGAGTAAAGAAGATTTTGTTTAGATTTGAATTAGGCTTAATACGAGATGTCATGAGACACACAGGAGGCCCGCACTCACATTTGGGGTTCACGGTTACGCCTTGTGTGAAGTTTTTTCCCTAAATTCAGAAAACATTTGAGGACTGTTGTTGTCAAGGGATTTCCATGACACCGGTTCAGTACCTTGGTTGTACATAAGACACTAAAGAATTGGGCTTCCACCAAGAAACCATTACACAAAGTTAGATCTCAGGATGATGATCCAGCTTCTGGTGAAACTGAAAATCACCCAGACTTCAGGTTGAGTCAAGGCCACCATTTTATTTCTTACTTTCCTTCATTCAAGCAATTGAATTTATTGAACGGGTCAATAGACCCAATTTCAGTGAAAAGCTCAGCAATACACCAAGATCTAGTAATTAGGTAAATAGAATCCACACAGCACGGAAGAACAGAATAAACTGAACTGTCCCTAAAACTGCATCTTTTTCCTTCTTGCTTTTTATATTGGGGCTGCAGTCACAAACTCTGGCCATTCCCTGTCTCCTCTGTCTCCTCCAACTTAAGAATTTTCCATTGGACCTCCTGCAAGAAGACTTCCAAGATATCACAAAAGAAGTGGTGCTGCATGGGCAAGAATTCACATTCCACTGCGGGAAAAAATCAGCCGCTCCTTGGATTCTCCTTCCAGCCCTTTCAACTGGGGACCCAAGTCCTGATTTAGTACTTAGCCCATAATTAGTAGTTTCCCGCAGCTGCCTAAATGAGTGCTGTTCAATGGCTTTCATACGGCAGCCTCTCAGTTTCTGGGAAATAGAGCCATGACTGGGGTCTAGGCTACGTTTGCTCTTGGTGCACTACAGTCCCAGTAGGGCAGACTCAGCGAGTTTTAGCAGAGAAGCACATGCTTTACCCTGGTGATTTCTGAAGAGTTCTTCAACGAAAGCATTAGGAACTTCTGATCTTAGAGGAAAAGATTCACTAGAATGTTTCTATCTCTGTAAAGTTTTGATCCACGATACTTTTGTGTGCAAAGCCACCGATACACATAGAATTCCTGAAATACGCATGAAGACAGTTTGTAATGTTTCTCTAGTTACCTCTTATGGCTACCCTGGTATCTGAAGGTATAACAGGACACTTGAAGTATCTCAACTGCATCCTTTGGGTTTAAACTTACCTATGAATTTCTGACTACATATCGTGATGTATATGGAGTTTGTGAATATTTCACATTTCCGGTGAGAGGCTTTTTGCTGGTCAGAAGGGTGAGTGTGCTCAGAGAGGTATGCTATTGTCTTTGGTTAGTACTTCCAGGCAAAGCAGAGTGCTCCGAGGTCCCCGTGTTTTTACATACGCTCTGTGTCCCCATTCCAAGAAACAGAAAGGTTTCGACAAAACCTTCAGGAACTACTGAGGTCAACTGTATTGTTGTTATTTGCTTTTATGCTCTCCAAGGTATGTTGTTCATTGGAAAATTCTGTTTCCAAATTACACTGATGGTCTTTCAATTAAAAAAACAGTAGAGCGCTGACCTCTACCTCTAACGTTACGTGGGAAGAAGAGTCACAGCATATCAACACCAATCTAAAAATAATCAAAGCTGTACCGGATTCATTTGTTCTCACTTCTTTTGCAAAGCTTGTTTGTACTGGAAGAGTTAGAATAAGGGCAAGACGACAAAATTCGTCACTGATTTTTTTTTTTTCCCCTTTTTCTTTACTCTGCTGATCTCCTCCACTTAAGTGCAATTAGCGTTATCCTGATCATCTATTTATCCATGGCTGCTCATCTTACTGTTTGTTCATGTGATCCTTTTAACCAAAAAGGCATCAAATGCACTCAGCAAAACTATTATCTGGCTATAGGCCATCCTGTGCTGTCTTACGGGGAGGGAACCAAACTGCAAAGAAAAGCGTGAGTCACTGCAAGCCGTGAGACACCAAGACTTTGATGCTGTAGGCAAAACAAGCTGTTTCATGCCACAGTTTGTAACATGTTTGCACGGGAGAAAAATTCTGCCAAAAAGCATACAGGGAAGTTTAAATAGCGCAGCATCCAAGATAAAGAGCATCCTATAATAGGTGGTATTTATGGACAGATAACAGCTATGAGCTTTCATTCATCAGCAATGATTTCTGTACCTCCCTGTTAGATTTTGATCTTCCTTGGATCCTTGTCTAACATATCGACTGTCAAGTATTGCCAAGGACAGGTCCAGCTTCTCTTTTCCTCTTTGAGTGCTAAGTTCACAAGAAACATCCTCAGGTACCAGAAGGAATAAATTGGTCTCTCCAGCAAACCCATGTGTTGCTCCTCCCCTCCTGACCAGTTCCTTTCTGCCATTTTTCCCACATCAAGTTGGCTTTTTTTGCCCAGTGTCAAATCCCAGAGGAAGGAGCCGTGCCGGCTCCTGCAGCATTGGCCTGGTGGCAGCGTCACTCCCAGCTGGGACAGCGGAGCTCCAAGTACGGGGAAAGGCTCTCCCCGCACTGAGACACCTCCTTAGCATTCCAACTACATGCAGCCACACTGCACCAGGGTGGAAATTTAAGGAAAACACAAGTAAAGGAAAGTGCCACTGAAATCTTGAAAGGAGGTAGAAAATAATAAATACTTCAGCTGGAATTTGGCCTGGACACAAGTTATCGGGTCTAAGGGCATGTTTACGTTTCTTTGAAATGTTCCTAAATGCTGACTTTGTCTGACAGGGAGTTTTCAAAAGTATGATGAAAAAAATCTGGTTCAGATCATGTGTATTGGTTTTAAAACCAGGCATAACATTGCAGCCGGTTCTTTTATCCAGAAAAGGTGCGACTGTCATGTCAATTTAGAACTTCAGTCATGTTATTTTAAATCTGCATTAGTAAAACCTGTAACAAAACATGTCTCTGTTGGCCACATCTTGCATCTGGAGCAAAGTTATGCTGAAGTCTGATCTCTAAACCCAGTATGGAAATTATATCTGGTATGCTCTGCACTTTGTAACATGGTACATGTGGACTTTTTTACTGTAGTGATAACACAGCTCTGTAGCCCACCTGGTAAAAACATTATACATTAAAAATGACAGTCAAAAGAAGCCAGTGCAAGTATACTAGAATTACATACAAAAAGGTTGCAATGTGAGGCTAAAAACAAACACTTACATTTATAGGCATTATCTGGCACCCTACTTTTAAACAAAGGTCTGTAGCTTATAGTGTCATTTTAAAGGCTTAGTACGGGGCTTTCAAGCTGGGAAACAGTATCAGACCAGTATATTAAGGAGCTGAAATTTTGCTGACATTATGGAAGGTCTTACTAGTTGGTCTCCTACCACTTGATAATAGTCTACAGATGCTGTGGAAAAACATTATCAAAAGGCAATTCTTGTATATATAACCCCTCAAATCACAGCCAAACATGACTTCATGCAAGTAATAAATTCAGGAACTTATGCCACATATGGCAGAAGTGTTTATAAACCAGGAGTACAATACAGAGAGGTATCCCGATGAGACCCTCATCTCGCTTTGCCCCTTTGCACCAAGTCAGAGGAGCACAAGGTCTTGCAGTGCTGGCCCAGCAGATGAATGAGCTGGTGATGCACTAGAAGCACAGTGCCTGGAAAAGCGTCGCACCGGAGAAGAGACTCTGTCTTTGGGTAGGGCTACAGCAGCACTGAACCTCACCAGTTTTATCCTTCCACACTTTATCCTTGGAGATGAGGGCACAAGGGTTCAGCCCACACTCTCATCCCTGTAAAACGGGGGGCCAAACTGGTCTCAGAGCGTGATGCTGGATGCATCACACTGTGGACGCATCTTTTTCTAGAAGAATGTGTTTCTTCCTTAATTTTATCCCTTCTCCCAAAGCAGAGTGAAAGTTCTTGAGACTGAAACACTAGCTAAAAGCAGACTGTATACTGAGCATTTGTATGACAGGGTGCAAGGCTTCGAAGTAGATGCTTCTTGGGATTATGCTTCTTTCAATAATTTCTGTCACCCTTGGAGCTGGCAGTGCTCCGGGAGACTCCGGGCACCGAGGCTTGCCAGGCCTGAGCTGCCACCCTGCCCAGGGACGCGGCACCAAGCCCGACGGGTAAACCCCAACCTCCTCGCTCCCCAGAGGGTCTCCCTTTAGATGTTTACTCTAGTGCTGTGATTGTTGCTATATTTAAAAATACTTCAACCAGTTCTCTGTGCAACTCAGAGGTGAATGCTCTATTTGACCAATAAACCCCTCATCTTTGATCATTTTAGAAAGTACCCAAAAAAACCCCAATGTGAGAAAATTTTAAAAGTGCACAGTACTGCCTTCAACAACACAGGTTCATGTCCTCAGTTTCTTTCCATCTGAAGGAGTAATTTTATTGGTAAGGGTTTGCAATGGTAGTTATAAATCTATGCATTTATTATATGACATACACACAGAAAATATCAGCTGAAGTACTTAAAATTACTAAAATCGCCTGACAGATGCTGTGACCACTAAAGTCAAAAGGATATTTTATAATTTGCTAACAAACAAATTCAGTGATGCCAGGTGCAACTCGTCAGTAAGTTCCACACAAGCAATTTTTTTTTTTTTTAAGTAGCCCTTGTTTTCGTAACTTTAAAACTTTAAGTAGTTGACATGGTGCCAGCTTCTGGGGGTAAAGAAATCACCTGTCTTATTCCCAAGCTGACACAACATGTTTTAAGTAGATGAAGGCTCGGTTTCATTACATTAACAGCATCTCTAGGTGCTCTTTGATGCATCACTCCAGTGCTTAGTAATTTAGTAACAGGTTGGAAATGAGCAAAGGGGTAAAATGAGACTCTGTTGCCAGAGCAACTACTGCACACCTCTAATTTTTGAATCAACAGACAGCAGAAGTTGATACTTTGCCACAGAGTATGACGAAATATCTTCCAAAATATTCTATGAATGCAAACTTATTTTGTTCAAGGAGTAGCTCTTCCAAGAAAACGCTTTTCTAAAGATAGTCCACATCTGCTATCATTGAGCTAAAACGCTAATAGGAAATGTTTAACTTTATTTTGACCGAAAGTCTGGTCACCTGCTCAAGTGCAAAGTCTTTGGAAATCATTCTCTAAGTTACTTTATCTCTTAAAATTCTTGAGAAATGCTTATTTTAAAAAGAAACACTTTCTAATGATGTGGCGGCTCAAACTTTGCAGCCGTGTGTGACAGGGAAAATAAGAACAAAAAACAACAACAACAAGAAGAAAAAAAATAACAAAAACCCAAACCACCTGGCTTACTCATCCAAGTGAGTACAAAATGTAGAAAAAAATCAGAAAAAAAGAGTGAGAGATAGTAAGATTTCTGCCTTCTGAGCGTTGCGGGTAGCAGGAGGAGCCAGGGCCGGGCGGCCTCACGCACACCTGACCGGCTGCTTCCTGGACGAGGGGAGACTCTGTGCTTCACGACATTTCCTCGGAGCAGTTACGCTACTGGGGAAGTGTCTTTTTATTGTCCAGGGGGAAAACTAAAGGCTTTGCCCTCAATTTATCAGTGAGGCCTAACGAAGTGCGCACAGATACGGAATGAGCTGAGGTTGGCCTAATTGTGGCCTTGCTGTTTCGGGACTTCTGCTTGGTCTTTGTGTTCCTTGACCACCGTATCAGGATGTAAAACCCTCCCACCTCGTGAAAGACGTGGACGCTTCAGCTGGAAATGTGAAGCCATCGGAGCACGGACACTGTGTCCCCTATAAGACAGCCTCTTCCAAGCAGCTTCCCTCTCAGCACAGTGATGGAGTAACTGCATCACGTTGGATTTGCTCCGCAGTTCGTTGGGATGAAGACTTTAATATCACAGGAATTGGTGTTTTAATGACCTTCTGCCTCACTTTAAGTGCTGTTACGTACTGAATTCTACTAAAACACTTCCATTTTACAGAAAGCACCATATTTTAAGAGGTCAGAACTCCCCCAATATATTTAAACTGCATTTTTGCGTGTTTCATATTCATTTGAAAGCGCATTATCATCAGTTCAGCTTCACAAACCAGTTACTCAGAGGCAAAATAGAGGGTTCCTGACACTCTACTGAATTACAGACGATTTTTAAAGTGCATTTTTTTTCTCTCACCCCTCATCTCCCCACTGGGCAGGACAGTTCCCAGGACCTATAGCTGCTTCCATCAGAGACAGACAGGGTTTTGTCGTTGCCTGCCTAGCTATTTAAAGCTGTTTAGTATGGGTACAAATTTCTGCCCTCCCGAGTCAGAGGCTCTTTGCTGCCACTGTGGCCGCCTATGCACGGAGTCGCCGTTCCTCTTATCAGCCTTTTGGTCTAAGCTGCTCTGCTGCCTTTCTAATCTGTGGCTGTACAGAGAAAACCTCAGAAAGGGCAGCTCATCACAGCCATTTAGACATGTATCTTAGGGCAGGATGCTGTTCCCGAGGGAGGGATCTGTTTCTCTTCATCAGTAAAAACCAACCTCTCTGACTAGCTCAGGCTCCGCAGCCAGCTTTCAGGTGCCGGGAGTCAATGGGAGGGTTCCCCCTCGAAACCCAAAGCCAAGGGAGTGGAGGCCCTGCAGGTCAATGGGAGAGACCCCAGTCCCCAGTAGAGCACCCAGAACACAGCAAGCAACAGGCAAACAAATGACCTCTCTTGGTGGAGAGCTACGTTGCTTTGTACAGCTTATTTCCAAAGCTAAAACTGTTTCCCCTCCTGCAAGGAAAAGAACTTGCCAATAGGTATTTGACTAAGGGGGGGCTGGGGAGAGGGGACCGAATAAACTCTCTAAACTCTGTTGTTTCATCCAGGGCACGCTTACAAAAGAGTCCTTGCAAACTTGCATCTCTCTGGACACACTTGTGATGCTCACAGTAAAAATGGCGACACACGGGGACATTGAATGACAGCATGAAACAGGATGTGCCAGGCAGTGATGACCCACATCCTGTGTAGTCCCAGTGACTGAGCTGGGACTCACCCAAGACCTCCTGAGCAGGATCAGTGCCACAGATGGTCAAAGGAGACAAGACTTTCAACATAAAATGTGACAGTTGATGTCATTTTTTTAAAATATCTGAACCGAGCATCTGGGAACGCGACCCCGTTCCCCTGCTCCCCTGCGCTCTCCCAGTTTAAAGCTGGATTACTCTCCTGAACCAAATGCAGGTCTCCCGGCATAAGACTACAGGGAGCAAAGTAGAATCCAGCCCCTGAGATTTAAAGTATTTGTGAAGGATTTTCAATTATTGCTAGTATCAGTCTGAGTGCCGTAACAACCTGTACAAATCACAGAAAGGAAAACAAAGAACTACTCATATAGATGATCCTCTTGCCAAACTCAGTGTGCGAATGAGTCTGAGAATCTGCTTGCATACCTTTAATACATGGACTTAATGTCTTAAGAATACAGCTCCTTCAAATTCCTTAAATTTCAAGAATTACTTTCCACGTTGTGTTTTAAGAATGGGATACATTTATAACAATATGGGCAGGCAAACGCTTCTTTAAGCTTTAAACTGTGCTCCAAAGAGGAATTAAAACATGAGATTTACAGAGCGTGTTTCCTAATATGTCAACAGACCAAGAAAGCAAAAAACCGATCAGTGCTGGTATTTTCAAATCCTTCTACTAACGTGTTTTTATGAAGAGAGCAGCCGCGCTTGCTGCCTCACTAGCCTCCCGAAGCCGATGCAATTGCACTGCATGCAAACATACAGAAGCGAGACAAAAGGGACTCAACCATGCAAAATACTCATTGAAACTTGTGGCTACGGCACAGATAAGCAAATCCTAGAACTGTTCAAGTATTTCTCATCCATATTTAAGAGCAATGATAGTATTTAAAAGTCTCTCAAAGGCAGGTATAAGCATTGGGCAGTGAGTTAGCAATACTCAAAACCGCTATTTACTGAAATCACGAATAAGAGGCCAAGCTCATCAGGGAGTATAGGTAAAACTTTTTTACATATACTTTTTCGTATACATGTATATGTATATATATGTACATGTATATTATATATGTATACATATACATATACTTTACATATACTTTTTTACAAAACCTTTTTACAGCTGGTTTATAAAGCCAGCTGCATTATTAATTTGGGATGCATTAATCACACTGATTTCTGCTATATTTTTTTATGTGTGTAATGCAGTTGTTTTTTCCTTGATTGTACTTTTTTAAGGCTCCAACTACTAACCGCATGTCAACAACCATATCCCATATATGTTCTGACCTGCACCTATGTGCTCAAAGATGTAGTATGGAACTGTGTAAATACCCACTAACCCATTCCCTATCCGTTTATCTTTATGGGAAACCAGACACACGAGAGGACACCTCACAATCTCGCAGAAGAGCACGTGCGCATTCCCACGTACAGCACCAGGCTTGGCCAAGGCCGCCATGCCTCCTTACCAATTTCTTGGAGGGTTTTAATAGTTCAGGTGGGTGATCTCAGTTGTTGGAAAGGCACCATTGGCAATGGCATTGCTACACCATCGCACAGCTGGGTTTTCTAGGTAATGCTCGACGCATTTATGCTCTACTCTTTCACCTACATGCAGCGCTGATGACGTCAGTGATGACCAAGTGTGGTAGGCACAAGAAGAATCTGCCTTCCTGCTCTTTGCTACAGCCCCCAACACCCAGAACATCCCCTGAGGAGAAAAAACCACCCTTCCCTCTCTACAGGATTTACCTCCGTAACAGCTTCAGAATTAATCATAGAATTGCCTAGGTTGGAGGGACCTTTAAGATCATCGAGTCCAACCATCAACCTAACACTGCCAAAACCACCACTAACCCATGTTCCTCAGCACCACGTCTGCCCGGCTTTTGAATACCTACAGGGATGGCGATTCCACCACTTCCCTGGCCAGCCTGTTCCAATGCTTGATAACACTTTTGGTGAAGAAATTTTTCCTAATATCCACCCTAAACCTCCCCTGGTGCAAATTGAGGCCATTTCATAATGACACACTGCAGTCCTGGGTTAGTGCACTGAAGCGATGCTGGGAGGTAGGTATAGCACCTCAGGTGAGTGGAGAAGCACCGCAGCCAGTGTCCTGTTCTTACCAGGAACAGGTGGCACCATTTTGGTACTATTGCTCAAAATCAGTGATACCTCTGTAAAAATTGGCACCTTTTCAATTAAAAAGTCCGTTCCTTACCCCTAATGCAGTACAGGCTTGGACAACAAATCCATTTCCGTTAGCCCTGTTAGACCACAGACCCATCAAGACCAAGAGGGAGGGAGATCCAGGCTGTCCCCTCTTGCACAGAGAGAAGGGGACTGTTAATCCGACGGCATTCAGCCACACCTGGGTAGTCTCTCTGAAAGCAAAGGGTGGCACAGATGTCACTGCGGGTCTAATTTGACCTGCAAAACCTTAAATACTGGTGATAATGTGCAAAAAGGAAAGAAGCCAGCTGGAGCTAGAAGCTGTGCAATTACAAACAAACATCTTTGCACCAGCAAAATGAACACATTTCATGTGAGAAATCAGTGAGAGACAAACATGGAAGCTCCTGATGTTACCCTGACAGTCATTTTCTCAAGGGAGAATCATATTTGAATGGAAAAACAATAATAAAATATCGCTTACAGATTTTTCTTGCGTGGGAATAACATAAGTTTGAAACCAAAGGGGTTGGTGTAACCCCTGAACAGCCACAGCCAGAAGGCAGAGACCGGGCTGAACTGAGCAGCAGAGTCTGTAGGACAGAGGGAAGAAAAGTGGTGAAAGATTTCAGTTTTAGTCAGAATTGAGTTTGGCAAAAATTCTCATCCAATTCTGTTAAATCGTATGCTTGAATAAGTTATTCACCCAGGCCAGTAACATCTGTTCAGGAAAGGGGCCAACTCTAAAATGTGTTTTTTCATCCTACAAAACAAAGCATAATCTAGGCTATAAATACACATGCTTTTACTGTGCTGGATAGCGTATCTCATGAAGAATAAAAATCTCTAGTTTAGGACTTTTTTGTTTCTAGAGACATTACTCATCCGATCCTGGATCCTTTACATATTCAGGAGTCCCACTGCTTTCGATGGGATGCTGCGGGGAGTTTGGCCCGAGTGAGTCCGATCCGTCTCAGAAATGTTCTCGCCCCTCTATGAATTCAGAACCACCCCAGTCCCCCCTCCACCGGCACATTTTTCACGTCGTGTATAGTAAGAGCCTTCTAGTCTCTCTGACACATCATCACAGACAAAAATCACTCCAAATGCCCCGTTGTCATGTGAAACTAGTGACAAACTTTGAAATAATTCAAAGCAAACTGAAAATAAGACATTTTCCAGTATGGATTTTGTTTGAGGTGCTCGACGAGGCCACTATATTTTAATGAGGCACTTTCAAGCGGACACATACATACACTTAAGACAAAGACGACTGTACCTCTAAAAAACCATTTTAAGTGATAGATGACTGTCGGCTTTGCGAAAGCTGAGCATGCAGTGGCTTGATAGCACAGGATGAAAGCAATCTACAAGTGCAAGTCTGTTTCTTTTGGCAGCAGCAGGACTTGCTAATGGATTCATCATTTTCTGTTAAGCATGAGCGTCAAACAAAAAAACATCTAGCGCTCTATTCATCTGAATTTCCGGCCCTACACTTGCCAGCCATGGAGGCTCTGTGGCTTAGTGCTCCAGAGCTCAGTTCTGATTCACGCCTCCCCGGCTCAGAAAGGAAAGCCCTCCAAGGCCTGGAAAGCGGCGTGGTCATCCTTGTCCTCCTCACCAGCGCCCTCACTCTGCAGCAGCGCTGGGGTCTGGGGTCCTGCTTCCCAAGCACTGACCCCACCATTAGTGTAGCCACTCACCATCTTTTCCCCATTGACCCATCCTGTAACAAATTCCTACATGGCAGATGACTGATGGCAACAGATCTTGAGGTTGGCCAGCCACAAAGAGCCACAGAAACGCACCCACCAGCTGGAATAACATTGCTAGAAAGTTAACTGCAATGAGCAGCAAAGAACTGAAAGAATACTCAAGCAGGAGAGTTCCAGCAGGTGGGAAGCGGGGTACCAGAGAAAAAGGAAGCGAAAAAGGAAGAGAAAAAGATATTTGTCCTCCTGGGAAAAGGCTGATTAGTGCAGAGGCAGCGGGCTGGAACAAGGTGATCTTTAAGGTCCCTTCCAACCCAAACCATTCTATGACTCTAAATGTGTTTGCACATTACTGTGCACACATCCAGGAACAAGCTAAAAACACCGACACCAACAAACAGATCGTGCACTTGGTAGACCTCACCCGCTTCAAGGCAAGGAGCACCTTCATCTTCTGCCTTTTCAAAAACATCTGAAGGTAAACAAGGTGAAACCACAACAGCTCGTCTTTACTATTTGTAGGGCACTCACATGGTGTCTAATGTGCTTCAGATGAGTATTTTCTTCTTAATACGTTGAAATTGGCAAGATGGGAATTTTGCCAATGGAAGGATGGAATAAAGGGAAAGGGCCTTACGGGAAATCACTTCACCGTTTACTAGCAAAATACTTTACTGTACAACAGCAATAGTTCATGGCAGGGGCTAAAATTACAGCGTTACACTGAAATATGTCATTAGGGTTGGCTTGTTGCTGTCATTTTTTCTTTTAAAAAACTGACTGTCTACAGAACAATTTATAAGAGATTTCAGACACCCAAAATGTTACCTTAACTCTCCAGAATCATATTTTAGATGTCTTGTTTCACTGATAGTTTCAACAAGGAATGCACAGAATGATCAAACCACATCTAGGCAGCAGCAATTATTGGTACATTTCAGATGAGCACAGCGTGAAGGATAAGTCTAAAGAAAGATTAAGACCCAAATACTAAGGGAGAAAAAAAAATGAAAAGATGGAGTAAAAAGGCCTGAGAAGCAGGAAAGGACTAGCTGTCTGCAGGAAGCTTGTATTCTTACGTGACGTGTGAGTGACCCAGTGTAGGCTGGAATGTTATCTCTATGTGATCTACAGAATTTCTCTCTCAACTGTAGCAACTGAAGAAGAGTGAATTAAAGTCTTAAAGAGAAAAATCAATAAAGGAAAAAGGGGAAAATATGGCAGAAGAGCCTTTCAACGGCGGTATAAAATATCCCTCAAATGGTCCTGGGGAGCAACCCTAAATTTCCATGTTTGCAACAGAAATACCATGTAAAGACAAACAAAACATTTCCCCTTTGTTTTCAAACATTTGCCAGAGTCTCCGTATAGCATCATCAGGCTCATTAGGTCACGGTGGGCTTTTCACTGGTGCTTCTAACCAAAATGTAAACTTCTGCTTGTTCTTCCTTTAGAATCTTGAGTGTTAGCCCTGTTTCTCTGTTGGGACAGGCAATATTTACTCCCAAACCTCAGTGAAAACGTCCAAAGGATAATATCTGGTTCCTTGCAGCCTTGTCAAACAATAAAGGTCAGTGGAAAGGTTTACTCCAACCACCCTTTCCTGCATTCAGTTTTATCTTTAACAGCCAAGTCCTGCTCTCTGTGCCTCTGACAGTCACCCTCTAATAAACCTTTGTAGGTTCGGTGGGTTTGAGCCGCACTGAGTCCCGCTGTTCAGGCTCTCGCTGTAAGTCTGTAGCCCCTAAATAGAGCACCTCTCTTCTGAGAGACGAGGCTTTGAATACCTGCTGGCTGCAGCCAGCTGGAGTATTTCCCTTTTCCCTTCAGATTTGTCTTAACCTTTTCCCCACCAGCTGCATGAAATGTGATACATCTTTCATTACAACACGGAGAACAGGGTTTTTTTAATCAGTAGGAATTTGCCATTTGGTTTCTGCTGGGTGGTCAAGGTCCTTTTCCAAACTCAGGGCATATAAGAAAAACCTAGAAGGTCTGAGGTTCACCAGAGCGGTTACCACCACATAATCAAAACAAACAGAGCAGCGTGTCCACGTCTTCTCAGCTCTCATCCCTGCTTGCAACTTCAGGAAAGGCAAATCTTTCTAAGAGCGATCATTTTTCAAGCCCTCAACTGAAGAATCGATGATTGTTGCGGTACAGTGTACAGCCACGGGAATTACCTTCCGCTGCCTCCCGCCTGCCAAAACTCCGCTGAGAGACCGAGACGCCCAGGTCCAACAGGACACCTGACTTTAGAAAAGCTAAACTTGGACAGGAGCATTGGAGAATGGCTGCCAAAACAAGAGCACGTTTTCTTAAAATCTAGAGAAGAGATTTTGAACTCTACTTTGCAGGGTTGAGAATTACTCAATATGGTGAAGAAATGCATTCATTGAGAGAAGGAATCGGTACCTCTGGGCAAAGAGCTGACCTTTCGCTTGGGGGCCACAAATAGCAACTTGCTGGCTCGACGGGGAGGGCAGGGAGAAGTAATTTTTTCAGAAATGAGGTGGATTCTGTTTGTTGCTTTCTTTTCCAAACAGTTATAGAAGCTTTTAAAAATAATCATGACTAGTAGAGATTGGTCCTAAGTAATGAATTTAAGAACATTTAGATACACAAGCTAGTCAAAACCATAAGACCTGGAACTACCTCTGCTTGTCGTTTAGAGGGAAAAAAAAGAAAGTGCCGGAGAAGCTTTAACCGAAGAAAGGCTTTGTTTTCAAACAGAATAAAAGAATTCACAATATTGCTTCTCAGCAACGATCTACCACCTACCACTGTACCTGTTCACGAGGAACTCACTCACAAAGTAAGCAGATTTACACTACGGTCTATTGTGTGTCAATGGAATAATTCCCGTCTGTTCGACACCACCAGAATAACACCACAGATCCACCAGCCCCGGCTTGTGCCCACAGACAGTGACCTCATCCCACGGGCTCCAGGCTGGGCCCCACCTCACTCCTGTGCCCATTTCTGACGGAGGTGAAGTAACTGTTCACTCGCTGCCCAGGGTCATACGCCTGGGAAACGATTCCAGACTAGAACATGACTCTCGGTGCTGCTCAACAGCCCCTCAATGCGTGATACTAGAAATCCGCCCAAACAAAAAAAAGAAATGCATGAGCAAGAGATAGAAAAGAGAAAGCCGTTTTTTTTTTTTTAAAAAGGCAGCCTCATGTGGCTTTTCAAAAGCAACTGTTTAAATATGCAAATATCGCTCTTCAAATTTCGTCACTTCACAAAGTTCAGGGGTCAAAAGCAGGACAAATATGAATCACAGGCCCCTGAGTTTTTATCAGATGCCTGCAATACCAGGTGCTGAAAAACACTGGGTGGTGGTTTTTTTCTTAATTCTTTCTTTTGGAATCTCTAGCACGGCAGTGTCATAAACTGAGTCAGTTGCCATTTTAAAAAAATGAAAGAAAGAAACATCTATTTGTGTGTTATAAATGGGTGGATTATTTAATAGTGCTACCCACATTCTTTTAAGGTTTGGCTTGGAAATAGAGACATGTTCCCTAAATGCAGCCAGGGTTTACATATAACAGACATCCACATTGGTCACGGGTGAATCTCACCTATTTTTCAAAATTGACGCTACGGTATTCGAAGGTCACTAAAAAAACCAAACAATTATTGCTGGGACACGACTGATCCTTGGACCTCGGCTGCAATCATTTCATTTGATGAATTACCAAACTAAACGTAAGCAGAAATTTTCTTTCATTAACCCAACAATTTTACTGACCTCTGAAGAAAAATATTAAGATTTTACGGAACATTGTGAAGAAAGAGAGAAAGTCTAAAAGATGGGCAGTGAAAAATTTCAAGATGATGTCATTAGTATTTGCCACGTCCTGCTGGTGGGAGCGCTGCCAGCTCCCGGTGCGGGAAGCAAAGATCTGTACGTAAAAGAGGAGACAGTGCGTGGAGGAACTGTGCCAACGGGTACATTTGGGGATTTCTTAGAGCTGGGTACCGAGGACAGGAGAACAGTCAACTGATGGATGCACCAGGTAGATGGAGGCAACGTCTTAATTACCCATTTTGTTTCACACATTGGGAACCTTAGTTCACCGGGAAAAATAAGTGTTAATTAGGAACTGTCTCATGACTGGTTGCCATAATTACATGCCTAATGGCTGATTGACTGGCTGACAGCACCTCGCCCCAAGAGTGCATGTCACACAACCAAGCTGAAGGCTTTGTGGGATTGCTGACAAGCCCTTTCTCCTTCCTTCAAATGCCCTGTTAAACACTTCAGGACTAAGCCCCCCCAAGCTAAAACCAAGTCAAGTGGCACGCATGGAGCATGTCTGGTACATGGATTTCTCTGCTACTCGCGTTTTCCCCACGTGAGAGCTAGCAAAGGCAAGGAGTGCAAGTTATCGCTGGTAAAGAAGAGGTTTACCATATATAATATTCAAACAAGTTAGGCAGGTTTTAACGTGATCATTTCATATATCATGACAACTTAAGAGCAAAACAGTCACCACAGCAACTCCTAGAGCAGAGAGTTGAGGCGGCTGCTGAAGACTGGGCACGGAAGAGCTGTTGCAAAGAAACACAGCTACCGATGATCCAATGTCAGGTATCGGGCTGAGCTGGTACCAGGCCATAAATAAAAAAAAAATGACAAGATTTTTAACCCAGCTATGTTTTCCCATAGGAACATTTCAAATTTTGTGTTGGAATGTACACATATTGCATTTATCGTGTACAAAGCTGGCAAAATATTAATAACTTCAGACTGGAAATCAGGAGGCTTCTCAAGGCAGTGTGATTTTGAGATGAGAGCTTCCCTGGGCAAATATGGCAAAGAATGACCCTAAGTAGTTTAAAATGGAGACTGATACATTTACTAGTTTTCCATTTAAAATTAGGAATTTTCCACTAAAAAGCAGTTCGAATTTTTTTTTTTCTATGACAATTTTTTCTTTCTAGTTTTCACAGTGAAACGCAGCCGCTGGCTGCCCGCTTTGGTGGTGCCCAGAGCAGCCCCGCAAACCCCTGCGAGCCAAGGGAGAGGTCTGTCTCCCAGTGAGGAGACCAGGAACCGAGAGAGACCAGTTGCACATGAGGGAGAAAGAGCAGTCCTGAAAGGCCCAGCTCTGACCCGGGATGTCAGAGCTGGCACCAACGGCTGGCTACTGGGGAGCCACACTAATTTGCACTGGTCTTGGTCTGCTTTGGCAAGCATGTCATTGGAACGGGGACTTCTCCATGTTTTGACAAATACGCGTGTCCTACTCAAACCACATCCTATCAAAACATTCCCTCCCATCTCCAAGAAAAGCTCTCTGAAACTTCAAAGAGATTTTTGGGGTGGAGGGAATGTGGGAGGGTGGGCAAGAAGATGTGAGGGGCTGGCCAGTGAGGCACTTCAGGATGGGGCAAAGCTGGGAAAGTGCAAGCATGGAAGGGGAGAGAAAGGAAAACCAGTTGAGACATGAGAAGAGAGTAGGAGAGCTACACTTGAAGAAAGAGTTTGCTAACTGAGGTAATGGGAATCAGGGAAGGTTTTTTTCTCTTTTATTCCACAGTGCTTTTATTCTTGAGTGCTCTGCGTAGCATTCGAGGGCTGCAGTATGATGGCTTTGCATTTGCTGGGCACAAGAGTAGCGGAAGATCCTGCCCCAGTGGGATAACCAGGGTGAAACTGAGCTAACAGTCCAGAGCAGCCCCTACAGTCATGCACAAACCCGATCTCTCCTCTTAAGGACTGGATTTAACTGGGAGCTCAAGAGCAGCACCACTTCACAATCCCAGCACTAGTTGCCCGCCTCAGCTCAGCATCCTCAGGTCATCTTCCCAGGGAACTGCCCTTCCTAGATGCCGTCACTTGGACAGAATCAGGAATACGACTTAAATGAACAGAGGAGTGATGCATTCTAGCAAGATCTGCTAAGACGCAATGCGGTCTCCTCCTGTCCCCTGGTAGGAGAAATACGCTAGCTGCCAAAGAAAGAGCTAATAGAGATAAACGAGCAGTGTCACAGGCAGCCTGCTCTGTTGTCCTTTGGATGGTGAAACGTTTCTTCACAGAAAGAGTGGTGAGACACTGGAATAGGCTGCCCAGGGAGGCGGTGGAGTCACCATCCCTGAATGTGTTGAAGAGTCGTTTAGAGGAGGTGTTGGGGGATATGGTGTGGGGGAGAACTTTGTAGAGTGGGGTTGATGGTTGGACTCGACGATCCCAAGGGTCTTTTCCAGCCTAAACGATTCTATGATTCTATGAAGGCAAACATTGCACCGTCAATTGGACAAACTACGGCCAGAGCCTGGCTCTGCCCTGCGGGAACGGAGAGCTCTGCCGGAGCGCAGCAAGGTGGACGTCGTCCCCTAAGTAGCCCAGCCACTCAACATTAGTGATGCCCTCAGCTCCCGAACACTGAGCTGCACCGAACTGGAATGCTCCGCTGATGACTGAATTGGTTAGGAATACAACTGAACAGCAGGCTGAATACCCAGCGAGGTATTGTGGGTAATTAGAGATTAATTACAATCCCATAGTTTGTATCATGGTTCGGGGTCAGCACGGGGTCAGTGCACATGGCAAACTTAGAGAGCTGTGACTGGATGGATGACGCCAGCTCGGAGTGGCTCAGCAAAGTGAAGCGTACAGAAATGAGGAGCCGGCGGGGCTGGGGAGGGGACCCACAGCCAGGGCGCTGGCGACAGCCCTGACACAGGCCTTGAGGCACCGAGAAAATGTTAACAAGCGGCAGGGAGAATACAGCTGCACTAACTATCCAACTGCAACCCTGACTTTTCCAATTAACCTTTTCCAGGCTTTCTAAGATTTGGGAAATCTGGGGCACTGTCCTGTTGTCAAAGAAAGCTCTTAAAGAAAGAAAAGTGGGGAGGAAAACTGCCAAAAGAAAAAAAAGGAAAAAGAAAAAGAAACCTCTGCTGTTTAATATGGCTATTAAATTTTTATTTAAGGCTAAATCCAGAAAAATGTTTTGTCAGACTGCACTGAGCTTTTCAGGAGATGGCATTCGCAGGAAGCGTGGAATATACGCTTGCAGTGCAAAGCCCATTTATCATTAAAACCCTTCCCCTCCCATTGCCAAGAACAATTTGTCATATTTTTATCAACAATCGAGATACGCAAATAGCCTCAGACAGCTGAAAAGGCAAATTCATAACCCCAATATGCAAAATAGACAAGTGATAATGTAGTAAGTGGAAGATACAGAACAGAAGCGTTTGGTGGAGAGAGGAATAAATCAATATAAAACTCCCAAGTGGTCATTTTTGGCAGTTAATTATTTGCAGGAAGTTTTTCTCTTAAATAAACCATTTTTTTTAAGATCATTAAACTAAAAAGCTAGCTTGTGGCATTCAGAGGAGGGTGAAGAGGAGACTGGTTCTTGCAGGGGACAGCTGGTGTGTAGAGGATATACCCGTTCTCTTGTGTGCCCCCAGCCGTATCCGCAGGTGGCCACTGCCGCCGGGCCCTACTGAATGAGGATCTGTGTGAATTCCCAAACATATGAGCATCAGTTCCTTTCTGTACAACAAGGGAGTATTTTCCCTTCTGCCTGGATTTGATTTCCAGAGGCATCTGTGCATTTGCCCAATTCCTGCCCAGTGCTAGGAAGCCTTTCCAATTATTCTTTATCATTTCAAGGAACGTAGTAATATTTCTTCTATTTCAATAATAGATAAAAACATTTTTCTTTTCCTTTTTCAGCGCTGGCTCTCAGGACTGTAAAGTTCCTGATTGCATTGACAAAATCACACTGTTTTTTTCAGAGCTTTTAATACAAAAGCAGGTCTCTGGAATTACCTCCGATGGCAACCGAAAACAATGGAGAAACGAAGTGAATTGACCGAAGCGATGCAAAAGGCAGTAGCAGAGGTGAGATCATTACCAGTCCTGCCTCCCAGACCATTATCCTTGTCACCAAACCACACTGATAACGATCCATAAGAAGCAGCATCATCTTTACCTTCTAAAATGCTCAGAATAATCTAAAGTTTGCGGTTCCTTCTCCAAATACCTAAATCTGAGAAAATGAGCCTGGAAAGACCTCTGGCTGCTGAAGTGGGAGAGGTGGGAACGGCCAGAGGAGCTGACTGCAGGAGCCCGAATGCAGAAGAGGAGACAATAAAGGGCAGTTTGCTTGCCCAGAGGGCAGGGACAGCCTGAGCCTCGCGAGGCAGGGTTGGCCGGTTGTGAGGTACCAGCACGGCCGTCGCAGAAGCAGAACTGTTGAAACACAGCAGTTTGAAGACCAGAAGTGGCAGCAATGGGAACCTGTCCAGCTCCTTCCCGCTTGCTTCTAAGCCAGCCATCACCTGAGCATCCAGATGTCTTCTCACCTCTCCAGTCCAAGTGTTGTGTTCAGACTGGACCTTGCATGAATGCTACACAGTTTCCACAAAGGGATTTCACACCATCAAGCATTCGCGCCATAGAATATTTCACATTTTATAAAAATAACTCGTATTTGAAATTCTCAGCTACAAATATCAGTCCACCCTGTCAGTTTCATCAGATGAGCATCACAACTACCCTATTTTATTTATGAGGCTTTGTCTTATGCTTTCCCCAATGACAGATGATTTTGCTTGCTTTCATCTCAGGGTTACCTGGCCGCACAGAGCCATTACAGTGCAAAATCAAAGAGCTATTCTGTTGTGTTTATCATTCTAAAAATGAATAAAAAGTACATGAAGTGCAATTTGAAATGCTTCCTTTAAAAATGCCTACTTTCCAGCAATGTATAAACGTATTCGCACACCTAAACATGCTATCCATGGCTCTGGGAATCGGGGGATTTCCTGACACTAAGCACTAACGCTAAGTGCATCGGTACTTAGCACAGCGGGAGTGCCTGACCTGCCTGTGCCAAGGGATTAAGCCAAATGCCACATTTCTGCTTACGTACATCTCTCGGCTAGGATGCGAGGGGTGATGGGTCGAAGGGAGAGATGGAGGGACATGGCTCTCCAGTCCCTTCCAGTATATCAGAAATTAATATATGGTTAAACAGAACCACGTGGCTGAGACAGTGGTGCTCCTGCTCCAAAGATGAGCACAGGTTGTGCTTTTGTATTTCGTTACCACATCTTTGCATTCGAGCCTCAAACCAAACAATGTCAGTCACAGACCAAGCCACCTTGGGCATACGCAGACACAAATGGCACGTAGAAATTGCATTTTGTATTGGAGACTTCACTTTACAAGACTGTAACAGATTAAAAATAGGGACTGATGAGGTCTATAGGTCCAAACCTCCTAGATTTGGAAAGAACAGGGCTATAATAAAGCTTAATAACTTGGCATTATACCAAAGTGCAAAATGCTGTCTTATTTGCTTAAAAAAACCCCAACAGAATAGCGCATTTCCCTATGTACCGCTCAGCTCCACAGGATACCAAGAAAACTTGTAACTCTTACCAACTTTAATAGAAAGTAATTATTGTCTGTGAATGACAATTACTTCATATGAAATATGTTATTTGTTGTCTTCAATTTCCCTCTAACATAGCCAGTGACCTACTTTACCTGTGCAGAAATCCAGCCCTGATTCATTCTTTGTCTCCTGGAGCCGCCATGGGAAAGGTGTATTTTTGGCCTGATCCCAAGACACAGTCGGAGCTGAATGCCATAGTGGATTTAAATATATTCATTGCATACAAAAAACGAATTCTTTTGACTAATCCATTTCCTTGATTTCAGGGATGGTGAAGCAGTTTGTTCTCAAAAAAAGAGCGATTCTTGCAAGGGTCTGCCTCTCCAGGGCTACAAGAGGATAAAGGTTGCAGAGCATCCTTGGAGATCTGCCATTTCTTCTAGGGCTTTTTGTTCTTTTCATGCAAACCTCTTCAGCTATAGTAGAGCAAGGAAAAACATGGACCAAAATGTTTGTTCCACCAAAGTAAGTTGCAAAATCCCACTGATGCCAGGATTCCTCCCTGATTTCCAAGGACTGACAACGTCCTCAAGCAAAGATTTATCCTGTGGTAGAGGTTGACAATGAATCACCAGAATTACTTTAAGCAACAGCAAGAGAATGGTGACTTCGAACCAGACATTTAATGCGGTTCAAGTTTGTAAAGCATATTTGTAGAGCAATGGATAACTGTTTGTAATTTTCCACTGATTTTCCATAATTTTCCATAGAGCTGTGCATTTAAAAGCAGTTTACTGGGAGGTTGTGAAGGGACATGGCCTTTTGCAAGCTCTCTATCTGCTGATACACTGTTGGCCCTGCAGCTATACTTGTGGCCAAAACACTTAACATTCCAGGTCAGCACCTAAATATAACAGCCAACAGAAGAACATGACGAAACTGGCCGTGTGTAATTTCAGCAAAATGATCACAGAATCATAGAATTGCCTGGGTTGGAAGGGACCTTTCAGATCATCGCGTCCAACCATCAACCTAACTCTGACAAAACCCATCACTAAACCGTATCTCTATCTCAGTGATCTGTCGATCATTGATCTATACCTCCGTAGAAGGTTTCAAAGGCAGAGCAGGCTCCTGCAGAGCACAGACCCATAAGGCCGTGTTCAGAGATGGAAACCTGCAGAGGGAAGAGAAAGCCCAGACTGAGAGTAGACGGACTGTACCGCTGACACTGCGGAGCAGAAGTCAAGGAAAGAAGGCACCTTCTACTCTAAGGTCCCAGACGGCAAGCACAAGGAAAATCAGAAGAATTATTTCATTAAAACGTGAAGAGGATTAGCTGTGCCACACCTTGGGAGCCTGAGACAGCCAACTGTGCCAGTGCGGCACTCCAGAGCACCCTGCTATTGCGCCCGGACAGCCCCGGCTGGATCTTCTGCACGGAGCCACCAGCACCAACACGTCTCCAGGGACAGGCTGACCAGGCTGTTCCTCTCCCACAGGCCTCATAAGCAGACTCTTTTCTGCCTTTGCAACTTCATCCCAACACAGTCTCCTCAGATTAGAACAGAAATTAACTGTTTTGAGATGTGAACTTTTGGATATAATTTGAAATTTCCTAGAGAATGGAAATTCTGAATTTCTTTCGGTCCTATAGGACACAGGCAAAAGGCAGGTGTGTAAAAAGCAAGAGAAAGCAGGCACAGCTGAGAACTGGACAATATAAATTGAGAAAACTCACCAAAATGTATGCCTTAGACCCTTTTCTTAAAGGAAAGCTCATTGTACCAAGAAAAGTTGCTCCAGTTATGAACGACAAACTTTAAAAAAAAGTGCGGTTGTAAAATTCTGAGCCCTATTCAGTGTCTTTGCTACAGACGTTTCTGTTGCGAATTCCTACCCCCATGCAAAGGGAACCAGCGTGTTTTTTTCATGTATACATGATCACATTGATATATTATTAAAACAAGGTAATCACTACTGTGGAAAGAAATAATATAAAATAATTAATAAATAATTTGAAAGTAAGGAGCATATCCATATTTTACCATCCCTCATTCAACTACAACTAATAAACTTTCTTAATCATCACTGTTGACCAGCCAGTGGCTAACCACTCTGTTACTTGAGACTTCCCAGACCATATTTCAGAAATTTAAGAAAGACAACTCATGTTTCAGGGAAGTAATTAGGCAGGCCCAGTGGCTAATTATCTGGGAACACTGCAAGGATGATTGACTGTCATTTACTTACTATGAGATGGGCTATATTTTTTCCAGAAGTATATCTTGATGGTGCATTTATACAAAAAATCATCAGCCACATTAACAGAGAGGTGAGAGCGATGGGGATCAGCAAAGCAATCCTGAGCAACTGGAAACCCTGGTGGTAGCACCCAAATCTGAGTCTGCCAAACACTAGTAGTAACATTTGTGTTCCCATCACAGCAACCTTCTCATTCAAATGTCCTCACATCCTTGCACCATCCCAACCTTGCTCATTGGCAACCGTGGACTAATTTCAGCAGGAGTAGGTTTCTAATATGGCACTGCTAAAAGAGCAGCGATAGTGACGAGGTCTTCTAGGAGAAGTCAAAGAGGAGAAAACTGCTGGATTCTCCATCCTCAGTGGTGGGTTAATGCCAAAGTGACGGCCCTTTGGCACTGTGGTAGAGTCATGTCTTCTGAGACATGACCTCAGCATACAGAGCCAGATTTGGGGTTAAACTAAAATTTGCCGCCATGTGGTTCGGAATTACAACCACTCCTTCCTTCGTTCGTATCATTTCATCTAAATGCCATTCTCAATTGAGAGTCATCAAAGTTTTAAAAACCTGGGGAAGTTTTTGGCCAACAGTAAACCAGTCACATACTTTTCTTAATCAGGTGCGTATTTATTACATACTCCTGAAACTCAGTTTAGCAATTTCAGATCCAAACCGACTCCCTTTGGAATTGTTTTTACTAATTTCAATGCAACTTGGTTGGGAGCACCGGAGAACAGCTTGTTGTCTGATATTACTTTCTACTTCATTTTTGCAGGTGGCATACCAGCAGAGAAAAAAATTCAGACCAAATCACTCTTCCATCTGCTTCTCTCTTTTGTAGGCATATAGGCAGAACTAACTTACTTTAATCCTTCTGTTTGATTGACGTTTTCTGAGTGGGAGAATGACATACAGTACCAGTTCACAATTCTTTAATGGCCAATTGAGAAATTAAAGAAAAATCATGATCTCTGAAAGAATTCTTGCTCCAATAAGATTAATATTGCAAACGCTAATGACTTCCTTATTATCATTTCAGTATGACAGAAGCATCTAGTGACATTACTTTGCGGGCAAAAATCACTGACAGCTGCCATCCTTAATCCCAGTTCAGGCCCGCTCTAGGCAAACCTTACATCCTTATTCTTGGGAATCTGATTGAATAAAGACAAGGTCAGCACTTCCAGCATAGTCCCCAGATAACTCATTTTTCACTTACCATTTTACATTTGTGTATGAACTACCTACACTATTCAAAGACAAAAAAGTTTACAGACGCTTGAATGGAGCGCTATGGATACGATACTGCTGTTTGCGATGGGTAATTTTATTTACTGTACTTATTGACCCACTGTTAACGGACAAATTTATGTAAATCAGAGAAAGACGTTAGTTTCACCTGCCACATCTAATACCTCATCAACCCTACGGTGCATCGAGAGGTGCCTTACTAACCAAGTACCTCTCCATGGGTGAAATATTCCCACTCGCAGAGATGGGAGAGTTCGCAGCTCCCCAGCGAGAGGCACCCACCCAGGCGGGGACTGCTCTGCCTTTTGCCCAGGTACGACCCCAGGCTGCTGAGAATCACGTGTGAAATACTCTGCTTCTGCTCTCAGGATGCAGCAAAAGTGAGTAATTCCAATTATATGACATTACGATTTTCGGTTTACAAGCCAAGGTGAAGGTGAGAGTACGGGGGAAGAGGAGGCCGCGCAGACGCTCACAGAGGGAGCAGAGAGAGAAGCCCATGAGGAGCAGGGATCGGTTCTCACAGTGGTGAATTTGCACCCCAAAGGGGGTAGAAGTCTGTGGGCTTCCATGCTGCTGCTGCAAGTTATACTCTGAAAACCAGGGCGTTGAACACCACGCAAGATTTTAATAAAAAATCATAAATAAAATTATGTATTTTAATTTTGCATGTACAGTGTCTGTGTAACTGCATGGACAGAGAAGTACAATTGCCATGGGCGTTTTTATTTTATGCTGATCAAATGGGGTGCTGTTTATGATCAAAAAAGAGAAAAGATTTTTTTATTTTAAAAAAAGAAATTTGCACAACTGGTTTTCTAAACAAATTTTTCCTTAAAAAATTCAGTAAATTAGTTTAAGCTTGCAAAATTTACCTGTTCAGTTACCAGGCTTTTCCTTGGTGGTCAAATAAATCACTTTTTTCTTCAACCTCTCATAATTGTCATGCCAGTGCAAGTACAAAATCTACTTACCTACTGGCAAATGCTCATGACGGTTTTGCAAGGCTGAGTGATTCATTTGCACTGTGGTGTTCATATACCATAGATAGGCTTCACAAGCCCCTCAATGATTATAGTTAATAAAAGTGAACTCCAGTGACAGCAAAATACACTGAAGGTGCAATTAGAGACTATGTATCGGGTGAGTAATGAATATGAAGCTAATTAAAATTCTACTACTCCCCACAAAAAATGGCTGCTGAAGTGTGATTCAGCCCTCCTAATCATTCTTTAAACTATTATACACTATACGTATAAATAAATCCTTAGGCGGTTCATCACCTACTTTATATAATGAGGTAAATTTCAGTCTTTCCAAACTTATGGACATTTTGCCCTATTTCTGAAAGCCAGCCATAATGTGGCAGGAAGGACAGTAAACAGGACTCTAAATATCTATTTCTGAATATGTGCAAACCATTTCTCCTCCTTATCTATGTCAAAAAGATTGAATTAACTGGCCTTGGCAAAAAGAAAAAAAAAAGGTGTCTGGGCAAGTAATTTTAAGCCAACAATTTATTAAGTAGACTTTTGCATCATTTCTCTTTGAAAGTCTTGATGGCTGTTAAACCTGGACGTACAGGTCATATCATGTAACTCTGAAAATTTTCCCAGCCAGGTGTGAAAATACAGAGGTGAAGGCACCTCCTTGCACGGCGCACTCCGCCAAAAGCGTCCTTTGTGAAGTGGGAAGGATGATATGCTCTGCCCGTCCTACCTGTACGTCACCCACGGGTACCGAGGGGTTAAATGGCAACAGGGTGGGAAGTGCTGCAATGCTCCAGCAACCCGCTTTTTAGGCTTGGATACCCATGCTTTTATTTTCCATTTCAACATTCATTTCTGTATATGTTTGTCAACATTCACTTCAATGTTTTCACAAGTATCCCTGCCGCGATTAAAGGGGAGTCTGCACAACGTAAGCAACTTCTATAAAAAAGCTAAGAGAATTTTATAGAAGATCAGCTGCAGCGTTTGCACAGATCTAATTATCCAGAATTACGTAGACTTATTTGCTGTTCAGGTGGAGCAATAGGTGTACGTCTGCTTCCATCTCTGGGTAAGTTGGACGTGCAGGCTGCCATCGGGCTGCAAAGGTTTTGCCTTGGAAACCATGCTTATGCATAAAAGTATTCCAAAACATAGCAACGAGAACGTTTCTTACGCTCTTCGCAGCACCATACTACCGTGCTTAATAGTGACTCCGAAAAGGGCGCAGAATCTGCCCAATTCCTGGCTTAATAAATTACTAAATATTCATTTGCAAATTGTTTCACTTAATCTTCTCATGCCTGTCACATGATTAAGGGTAAGTGCAAGTGTTATAAGCTTCAGGTTCCCACAAAAAGCAGCTCTAGATTTAATAGTTATTTTAAAGGTATAATTCATGCTCTCAGCGCAACTATTAACAGCAAGCGTATCAGAAAAGGAAAGACTAAATGGCTGCCGAGGAATTTAGAAAAGCATAGCGTGAAAAACACCCGAACTCTAGAAAGGTGACAGAAGAGAAAAACATGGAATCATAGAATATCTCAGGTTGGAAGGGACCCGTAAGGATCATCGAGTCCAACTCCCTGCTCCTCACAGGAGTTAAGACAGAGTTAAGAAACGTGTAGAAACTGGATGGGACATCGACGTTTCTTGCATCCTCAGTGGCCTCAGGGAGGCTTCAGCATCTGACAACCACTGAGAAGTAGGTAG
Organism: Stercorarius parasiticus; assembly: GCA_013396915.1. NCBI lineage: Eukaryota > Metazoa > Chordata > Aves > Charadriiformes > Stercorariidae > Stercorarius > Stercorarius parasiticus. The sequence goes on along the minus strand of VWZL01005178.1, from coordinate 247,384 downwards.
GCAGAAGGTGAATTCAGGCAGATCCCCCACTTGCTGCACACCCAGTGGTCACAACTTTGGCTCTGTTACCAAAATCTGCTTGGTTACAAGCCCAGCTATCTACCCTAGACTGCTCTGGAGGTGCCTATTTCAGGTTTAAAACGGTTAGGTTGCACATCTTAGGTCATGAACCCCTTTAGGAACAGACCTGACATATTTTATGCTCATGGCGACCCTGACCTCCATTCACAGCAGCCAAATCTCAGAGTACGGCAAGGCACTCACTGACTCTGTAGGGCCCTGGATGTTAGGGTAGGTTCTCCCCACCGTGCCAGCCTGCATCTCAGATATGTCCTCCTAAAGCAGCACCGTGGAGAAAGGAGCCTGCTAGGAAATACCTCCCTCATCCCAGCCCCAGACCTCCTCCTCTGGAGGGACCAGCAGGTAATCCACGCACACCCCATCGCATGACCCAGCACTTTGACACACCTTCTACCGCAGCAGCTCGAGTCGGGTGTAACAAATCGGGAGTTTAGAAAACTCAGATGCCCATTTGCATCTAAACACTCTGACTTGTTAAACTGTTAGTTAGACGTGGTACCTCTCTATCGCAGGGCCGGTCTGACCCACAGTCTGCTCCCACGCAGCGCGTATCTTGGGAAACAAGACGCACAGGAGTTACGTGATGAAGTAGAAGACCCTGCGGAGGAAGCTCTCTGGAAGCCAAGCGGAGCGATTGCATGTCAGCCCTCACTTCGGCAAAAGTTAATGCAGGTCCCATCTGACTCTGAGGCACATACCCCGGGGCTGGACGTTTCATTGCGGCAGAAAGGCTGCCTTAGACCTGTGGGCATCTCTACAGCAGGGGGATTGGGGTCACATCAGGCACAGCTGTGCCTTTCTAATCCTCTCCTAACTAATAATTAGTGCTCTACCTGGGGTAGGCACCGCATTGCTTTGGAAAACAGGAAACAATACGAGAAGCATCACTCGGGCAAGTCCAGATGTCACCCACAGTACCTGGAGGCCATACATGTGTGACACAGACATTTTCACAAAACTGTTTCCCAAACACACCAGAGCTACTGAAAAAACACTTCCAAGCGATTATAATACTCTCCCGCTTATGGGAATGCATGGGCTGAACAAGTGTCCGCTCTGCTCCTAATGAGCGCGACCCAGCAGTCACTTGCGAGCCGTCTCAGTGATGTCTCTACAAGGGTAGTGGTCAATTAACCATCAGCTTCCTTCAATGCCAGCGCAGTCTTGTCACTGATTTTATTCGGTTGGTCGTTTGGAGCTCTGACACTGGACAGCAAAGGAGACAAGACTCAGTGCTGAATCACCTATGGATAATGTGCTTTCTTTCCTAGAGATGAGAGATGTCACTGAAATGAGACCAGACTGTGGCTGCAGCCGCAGTGACATCAGAGATCCTTTTAATGTTTTTTAGATCCCATCTTTAGACTGTGTACATTACCTTATATTACAATGGAAACTCTTAAGGCAGCTGACATTTTATTGAAGGCTGCATACTTACTTCTAACAAATGAGGACCGATCCTTTGCTTTGAGACGTGCAGAACAGACATATTTTTGTTATGGTCACTGATATACTGGGGGCCAGGATGAGCGAGTTCTAGCTGGAAGTTGTGGCTGTGGCCACGTACGAAAATGCTGCTGCATCACTTGCTGTAGGAGCCTCTACCTTTGACCGGGATCCACGCAGATACGTAAGATGCCTTTCCCTTTTCCTTCCTATGCAATGCATACAGGTGTATTACACTAAATGTGGTTTCTATAATCCTGTTATCACTTTTTTTTTTCATGCACATTCACATTACAACTCCTCCTTCTGGGACTCTCCATGCCTCTCTCAGCAGCACCACTGGAGCAACGACCACAGCTCAAATTAAAGGGAAGCTCCAAGTTCCCTCTGAGCCCCCAAGCAGCAGCGCTAATCTGGGTTTAAAGCCCTGTAAAGTCTGATGAAACTAAAAAAGCCCACCATAATACTGGGCTAAAGGCTAAGACAGAGCCAGTTCTAAATCACACCCATAAGGATTGCTCAAGGATAGGAAGGTAGGATCATCAATAGTCACACAGGGCCTACAGTGGATTTAAAGGAAAAACAGGAAACAGGGTCTGGACCTGTCAAAGGACAACTCTCCCTGAAAAGCGACAATATGAGAAGTGAAACTTCCCTGCAGATCGGCTTTCTCTGTAGCCCTCCTTACTCCAACCAAGGAGCATGAACAGGATGCTTCTTTCCTACGAACTGTTGGAATTGCTCAGCAGCCAGTTCCTGCTCTGAAAAGCTCCAGTAGTCAATAAAGCGGCAAAGATGGCAGCAAAGGGCACTTGTTAAAGAAGTCGGTGGCCTGTCTTAGCTTTCTTTGTAATGATAACGTGCAAGAAGGAAGAAAAAATCAGCCCACCCCAGTTTGAATCTCAGAGCGTTGGCTGAATAGCTTTGCCTTCGCTTGGTCTCTGCCTTTGGCTTCCTATTCACGGGTCTAGAGGCAACCCTGGGCTGTCTGAGGTCAAACGAAACCCTGAAGCCTGGAACCACCTCTGCCCTGTAACTTCTGAGGCTTCCAGGGTCATCTCACACAGAACTGGCAAACATTATACCATGGATTCACAAGCAAATATTACGGTGTCAAAAGTGAATCCCACCTCTGCAAAACCGCAGATGGCCAACTTCTGAGCAGGAATAAGGGTAGAGTAGGTAATAAAGCAGCTACCAAGAGCTTTCTTTCCTTCTGTTTGTGTCACCTAAGAAAGGGACAAAGAATAAAACCAAATGCTGTTCTTTTGCTGGGCTGGGCCGTTCTTTTTTACATACTGCAACACTATGCAGTGTTTGCTGAGAAAAAGATAAGCAGAGAAGTTTCACATCATAAGCAAGATGGGCTTGATTTTGCCAAACCTGCAAGAATTACATTCCTTGGCCACAGCCTTTAATTCCCCTCGGAATTTACCATCTCATAACAATTTACATTTGCCACGAACTATTTGGTGAAAACCAAACACTTGAATTTCTGCTCACCTTGCCTGCTGCCCTGCCCTTCGCCAATAACAAAAGGTTTTAAGATAGAAACTGGACTATTTAACCTTCATTAATCATTCATACTGTTCAAACACATCATCCAGTAACTGAAGAGGGGTTAATGGTAGCTAAGCTTGAGGCTGTTGTCAAAAGTAGGTTTAACTTTCTATGAACTCACTGGACACAAAGAATGCAGCCTGCTCACTATTCCGAATGTCACCAGCTCGCAGCAAACTGATGACTACTAATGGTAATTAAATACCTCTGCAGCTATTTGTACCAATAACAAAGAGTTACTGTCAGAACTTGAATGAGGTCCATCTGCCCATTTTTAAAGAATGTTAACATTCTGTAAGTGATAAAGCAGATGGCAACCCAAAAAGGGGAGGCAAAATCAAAGTTCTGTATTATAGTCCCCCTCTGGACCTGCTCTGGAGTCCCTAATGTTTCTCCTCAGAGACAGAAGTCTAAGAACAAGACTTCCAGACAGATCCATTGTTTCATGGCAGATTTTCCCACTATTTCCTTTTACCACAGGATGTAAATCCTTGGTGCCCGTGAGTTGATGGGGAAGGGCCATTCTACCGCTGCTCTGTCCATCCTCACCTCGCCATGGACACGTAACGTGGTGTCAGTCAGGCTTGAAGAGAGGAAGAAGCTTCCCAGGATGACGACAGAGCTGCTTCTCTCTCTGTCTTGGTGGGCTGCAAGCTGTACAAGGGACACGTGTATATTTGCAAAGGCAGTGCAAAGCTTTCTCCCAATTAGTCCTGTACAATTTTATTAATGGGCTTGACTGTCACGACATTTGTGAGTACAGACGGAAAAAAGCTTTTCTTCTCTCCACTTTTTTAATTATACCATGTATTTTTCTGAAATCTACCATCCTAGGATTTATGCTCAGATCAGGAGAATTATTTAGACTGAATCCTTCTGGGTTTGTCCAGTTAATTTCATTTGCAGACAGATTAAATGTTCAACCATTTAGTGATTTTACGCTGATTCACTAGGCAGTCCCTACACAGCATGCAAAGCTTTGATGGGGCTGGCCTGTTTCCCACTGTAGAATAAACACTTTATCCAAGCGACTCCTTGGTGATAGCAGCTGGGGCACCACAGGGAGAGTTCTGCACTTATTTACTGTTCTTATCAGCACACTGTTAATGGACAAATTTATGCAAATCAGAGAAAGATATTTGTTTCATCTGCCACATCTAATAACTCAACAACCCTGCAGTGCATTCAGAAGAGCCTCAATAAGCAGGTATCTCTCTGGGGGTGAAATATTCCCACTCTCGGTGCAACCGTGGCCACATCCAGCACCAGGAGTGCTGGCTGCAGCCCACGCTGCCGCTGCCTTCTATACATCGCAGATACTTTTGTGATGCTCACTTTGAAAAGATATATTTTTTTTGTCTCTGTAGAGCCACCTTGACAGACGTCTGTGTAGATCTGGTATTGTCATGAAAGCACGTGCTTATTACTACCATTTAACAAACACGGTATCTCATTCCTCAAGGTTTTTTTACTGCATTTTCAGCTTTCAGCGAGGATCAGAAACAAAATTTTTTTTTTTTGTAACTTTTTTTGTAAACTTTTTTTGTTTACAAAACTTACAAACTTACTTGTAAACTTTTACAAAAAAAAGTTTTTTTGTAAACTACATGCCTTACTGACTTGTATAATTTAAATTTCTTTCTGTAGAGAAAACAAAGGTTATTTTATAATCAGATCAGAAATTCCATGATCACATAACGGGAATCCTTTTGCCATGTCAAAATTGTTCAAAAGCGGCTTGTAGGAACAACACTTGGATCTCCATTAATTCTGCCAGATTTGGCACTTCACCCTAGCAGACTGGCAGAAATCAGGTAGCAAACATTAAACTGGCACAAGACTGTATCTCCACAAAAGCTGCATTATTTTACCCAAACTGACTCAAAATAAACTGATGCAATTTCCAAGTGTCGACTGTTGTGATGGAGAGAGGAATGTTCAAGGTGAGCAGCAGATGGGTCACCGACTTCATACACCACTCATGTTAGAGCAGACTTTTTTCACCGCCATCTGTGTTTGAGTTATCTCACTGACTATTCAGCTGCATGTTTTTAATGCAGGTGTAGAAATACAAAAACTCCTGAGGTTTTTGGCTGTTCGGGTGAAATAAGTGCTCATCCATAGGGTCCCACGGATTCTCAGGGAGGAAAGCAGCCGTGACCTGACTGGGTTTCACTGACCTTCAAGGACTGGCTTGGTGGACCTTGCCCTCAACTCTTACAGGGGACAGCCCCCCACCCTCAACCAGTTTGCTGAGACAGAGGTGGTGTCTCAGACAGGCTATAACAGACCCACAGCCTCCCAGCGCTTCACAGCCTCACCGCACTGCGCACGGAGAGTACCCAGCATTTCCCAGACAGAAGCTGGCGAGAGCTCAGACCCTACTACTTCAAAAAGCCCCCCAGGCACTAGAACTAAAGGAGACTCGCACTTCACATGCACTGAAGCACAGCTGACTTTCCACCCAGGGAAGACCAAAATAATTTTTTAAAAAGTTAACTGAACTTTTTGAACATCACCAAAGGTTCATTTTTGAGATCACACTGAGCTCCCTGTGAAGATCTGGGCACCTTCATATCCTCACTTGCAGTATCGCAGCGAGTCATTACTAAGCAGATAACTATCCAAAAGAGAGGAGCCCACCCCTCTCCTGCGCTGACGTCAGGAAAGACGCCTTGAGATGTCAAACCACCGGTGTGATACGTCAGGCCTGCCTGATTCTGCGAGCAATCACTCCAGTTAGATCCTCTATATGCTTATTAAGGCTGCGATCACTCTGCGGGGAAAGACGTTTTGTGGTCCTGTGAACATCGCGAGCTGCTCACAGCCCTCCCTGCATGGCCCAAGGCTGAAGGAGGCGCTGAGGACGCTCCCTCCTTGCATAAATGTCAGGTTGAGACGGGGAATCGGCCCTGCAAAATTTCAGAGGACTCGTCTCTCCCCAGCTCCGTAACCTTTCCCGGGGGGAGAGCAGGGGGCGGGAAGGAAAACAAACCACACTGGAGAAAACGAAAGCTGCAGACCTATTCTCTCACCTCTTCCTTGGGGAACCAATCGTATCAACCGCTCACACTGATTTCCTTGATTAGCCAGCTCCAACACCGCGTGGATAGCCGGGAAGCTCCAACAAAGGCGTGCGCCAGCCTGACACAGGGCGGCCAAATGAAGTTACAGAACTACTTCTTTAGTGAATGATCTCTCCTGGTGATTAGATTGATTAATGTGCTGATAAGCATTTGTTTCATTAGGAACAAACTGTTGATTCATCCGCAGGATCCGTATTCACAGTGCTCCTGAATGGCTTTTGAAGCTCATTTGCAAAGCTGTCAGGCTCAACGCAGATGAACATTGTGTTTGATATTGTTTTTGCTGGGAGAGATTTCTAAATTAAATTGTTATCCCTCTTTGAAGGAAACAAGCTCTTGTTGTCTGTTTAAGAGAAGTGAACTTGTTAGGTGACATATTTTTTGACGATAGAGAAGTGCAAGTGCAAAATACGTTTCTCTCTGGGATGCCAAGCGAATGATGAAACTTATTCCTCTGGACCAGGAAAAATAAGTAAACGCTTTGCTAAAGCGGCAATGAGCAACTCATCATGATCACGTGGTTTAGGAGAGCCCTGTTCATCTTCACACTGCTCTCCGTCTCGCTGGGCTCCCACACCACCTGTACTTTAGTCTTTAAATTCTTCAGAGCACCGAGATACAATTCACTGCTGTTTAAACTGCACGTGGTATTACAAATAACGTCTCCACACTTAACTGGGGACTGACAAAACATATTAAAACCAAGTATCTAACTTGATCCTGTAAGGAAACACCTAAAATTTATAAAACAAGTTAATGTTCTTTTCTCTGCTCTTTTGTGTGCTTGCACTGACCGTCTCGGGGCTAAGGAGCAGCTTCCTTTCAGTTTGTCCAACTCTTCAGGATTTAAGATATGGCTATTTACCATCACTGATATTGGTATTCTACTGATAGCGTACTGAGAGTGGAGAGTGACTTAAGGCAGCCCTTCTGACTGTGTGCAGCGCTGTGCCCCTGGCATTATCTGCCTTTTTCCCAACCACTTTACATGGTCTGATCAAAGGTGTTACCCCTCCCCAAACACGCTGCTCCTCTGACACCCTTAGACTGACAGTGCAGCAGGGATGCAACTCTACAGACAACTTCATTTGCCAAATACCTACTCAAATACCTGAGCTCCTAATGGTGTAACAGAATAGCTCATGCACATCTCCCCATAGAAGAGCATTCTTTGAAGAGCATCTTTAAAAACATTTGCAAAATAGTTCTGCTTCCTTTAAAAAATAAAAACGCGCTTCTGGCATGTTTATTTTACCAGCTTGCTTGTTGGAATTCTAACATTGCATTAACACAACAAAACCTTCCAAAATTAGAGTTGCAAGGTTATACATTGCAAACAGCCTTGTGATACCAAGTGTCAAGCGACGAGCAGAAACAAGCGAGAGACAGAACAAACAGGGAAGATAACTATGTGGCTCAGGACCAGGACAGGAAACCCAACTGGAAAAACAAACAGACAAGGAAAATCAGCAAAGAATTAAACAACGGATACATGTGGGTACCCTACCCGGCCTTTGAGAGCTCACCTGGTGCCCACCCGCCCCGTCTCTGAACTGGGCTCAGAAGCATCAGGCATCTCCTCTTCTAGAAATCATTGTAGGTGCCCCTCGGGGTTCCCTGACTGGGTGCACACAGCCTCAGAAACGCCTCGTACAGAAGAAGGACAAAGTCGGACAACGGTAATGCATATGAAAAGAGCCAAATGAGGTGAAGGACATAACTCTCGCAATGAAAGAAAATGCTGGACTGCAAACACTTACCCTGAATGTAAAAATAGGCGCTTTATTTCTGACTGGTGAGATGAAATACATGCGAGACCCATTAGCAAAGGATCATATTACGTGGTCAATCGTCTCTTGTCATAGTCCCATCACAAGCTACATGTACATGTTCTATCCATGGGTGCAAAGTTGGTTGTTGGTGCTACTACTGAGCTTGGTCAGTATGTTCATTTCTAAACAGCTCCTCTGGCAGCAAAATGACATGTTTCCCCCAAAACATCCATGCAACTAATACCAATCATGCAGAAATAAATGCTGAAGAACAGCCAGCACCATAAAGATTTATCAGCTATGTTTGTATTTCACACTCTGCGTGTAGAAAGAGCTGACCTTTTACATAAAGCAAAAGAACAGAGGTCAGGCACATCGCAGGCAACAGCAATACAAGGTTTCCTGCCTGTTTGTCTTCTGCCATTACTAGAGCATGGACCTCAAGAGATGGAGACGGGCAGCTCAGTCTCCATGGCCCACTAGTCCTTCTTCCTCCTTCCTCTGGTTATGACACCAGACACTAAGTAAAAACAATGGCTGTGAAGACAACGGGTATTTCAGCAAGAGATGAACAAGTCTTCTGAGCTATCACATCATGAAAAAGGCATTTCACAGGAAGGGTCAAAACCAGGACTTTGCAAACACCCATGGAAGTTCTATCACATTGAGTTAGCTAATGAACTTGCAGAGACACCAGCAGCAGAGTCACATCACCTGATTTTAAGCCCATAATTCAGTCAGATAATCTCAGTTACTCCTTTATAATCACAAGCTTCTCCACAGAATAAATCAAGGCACTGAAGTCCTGTTCCATAGGGTCAGCCAGAAACTTCTCTCCTCAGGCTGCTGAGGAAATATAAAGTGACTGACTAAGTTTGCCAGCTGAGAGAGGTGCCTAAAGCCGGGGTATAAATACCTCCCCAAGGTCAAATACTTTCAGAAATGTGCTGCTAGAACTATTAATTCTAAAAAATGACAGCTTCGAGTTCTTATTGTCACTTGCTATTTAGCATGGTGCTATGATGGTTCCTCTTTCACCCCCAGGATTTAGTGGAGGTTGCGTTGTTTTTCCTTCGGACAAGAATTTTCGCTTTCCTAAGTCTGCCCCCACTTTTGCTACAAGTTAAAATGAAGAGCTCTCTGGCTGCAGAAAGTCACATTGGATAGAGATTGAAAGGACTTGGTACAGTTTGCAAAGAAAGAAATCTACATCTCCTCGCGCCAGCCAGCACTGCAGAAAACCTTCTCAAAGGGAGACAAATCTTGAGTGACGCAGACTGTAGAACAGAGATCTCTGTTGTAATGCACAGGTTCCGTGACATGCACTGCAGCAGAGAGAGCTCAGCGAAAATCCATCAGAGAAGAGGGCTTTCTCCTCTGCCTGTTTCCATTCAGGTCAACAGATTGCGGGGAGCAGGACGTGGAAGGGAGGAAATGCTGTTATCCCACCTTCCAGACACAAAGCCAGGTGAAAAGTCCGGGGTCACACAAAGACTGCCGCAGCACAGGCAGCGCTACACCTTGGAGCCCGACAGCCATGCTCCGAGTACTGGATTGTTCTTCCTCCCCTGAATTCTCCCAGACCTCCATCCGCACAGTCACACTCATCGGCACGCGCTAAAACAATCTGCAGAAGGCAGGTCACATTGCCTTCGACTCCTCTGCAGGGCAGATTACCCTGACCGCAGCGAGAAAAGAAATCCTCTGTCAGGCCTGCCTCTAAGCTGCCTGAAATCAAACAGTAAAAGAGGAAAGCATTTCTACATACGCTTTAGGGACGCCAGGGGGTTACCGTGCCTTCCAAACGACACCCTCTCCCGGCAATTTCTCAAGCACAGTGAGTGCAACCACTACTTGGTGCTTTGCGCATAAGCCAACACCAAGAAAGCGTTAGTCATGCTACCGAGACGACTAGTGCTTTGGAGGGATCCTTGAATACAGCTACGTCTCTTGTTGGTTAATGGGGGCTTTGAGAAATTGCTCATCTTGGCTGGTACAAAAACAAGCATTCACGGAATGAAAACCTTCCCCCTTTAGCTGAAAAGCTCGATGTAAGCAAAAGGTTGCTTCGTGTTTGACACTGTTTAGCTAAGCGTGGCAGTGAGTGAAGCTTCCTCCCCCTTTACAGAGCCTGGTATTTAGATGCGCTCTCTTTTGTGCTAAAAATAACAAAGGGAGTATTTGGAAGAAATCAGAATAGATGAACAGATACATTATTGATAGAAGCTTCAAGCAGCCTGCCACTCTGTTTTGTACTGTGGTTGAATCTCAATTTTTAATGAAGCAACCTATGAAAATCTGATGGGGTGAAAAACATGACCTCTCAATGATACTGTAGGCAAAAGTTCCCATCGCACAGTCGAGCTGCCCTCTTTCACAGCCCCGCAGAGTTTTACCTCAACCTGACCCTACCATTTGCAGGCAAAAGGGACAATACGCTGACTCAGACAGGAAAGGTGGCATGAGAGAGATGCACAGCTCTGAAAGCAGCCTAAACAAACCAGCCTTTTCTCCTATTGTGCCCAGTTTCCATCATGTGCGCGCTGACTAATACTCCATCCTATTAGAAACACACCTCCGATTCGTTGAGAACGTGTTTACTAAAACATTATTTGTAAAGAAAAATCCACGGAAATCTTGCCATTAATTGCACCAAGAGCAGAATAGCACAAGGAGGTATACACGGAATACCCAGAAAAGACCGGCAGAAACAGGTTTTAAAACGTATGAGCGTGGGATTAAGAGAAGCCAGTTCTGGAGCATTTGTTCTCGATGACGCAAGAACAGAGAACTTTATGCAACTGGGTTTTGTATGGGGTTAAGTCTTTGTCCAAAATAACTATTCCACTGCCATTTCGACTGTGCTTCCTTATTCCCTGTGGCTGTGATAACATCCTCAAACTGCAGTCGGAGAAACTGCTCTTCCTTCTTCTATCTCCATTTTCTCAAATCTAGAAAGAAAGCAGAGGTAACCCCCTTTCATTCAATTACCCTCAAACCTGCTAATGAACCAACGTGTGCTTCTGTTTAACACAATACTAACTCTTCCACTGTGAAGGCTGGCTGATTTACACTTGCTGCCCTGTACACAAAATGGCATTCACTGGCCTGGAGTAAAGTAACATTGATGATAAAGAAGTGACAATCATGGGATTACGTTCAAGCGTTCACTACTCAGAATAAGGAAATAATTCACGGAAAATGCTGTCATAAAATTAATTATAAATGTGTTCATATGTCAGGGAGATAAGTATAAATGATTTCGCAGCACTGTATGTAAAAGAGAGAAGCTTGACAACACACTTCACGGAGAACATTAAGTCGCAAATACAGTCCTGCATATAGTAAAAGCCAGATTTTTTCCCTAGCATTCATGAATCGACTCTAACGAAGGTGGTGGAGGCACACCTGCAGATTCCAAGAGGGAGCCGGCTATACGCGGCTCTACCTGCCCACACAAACTGTCCTTGTTCAGTTCATGTTCTCAGAGGCATCAGGGGTTGGCATCATAGTGCAGAATCGCTGACTTGTCTTCAATGTAATTTTTAGCTCTTCCATCAGCATTTTTTTAATTCTTTAACATATATTATTGCATTTCTGAATGGAACTATATGTTTCTATGTTGCGCCAGTCTTTAGAGAAAAATTAGAAATCATATGGAGCATTCACTGGCTCTTCAGAAGTGAAATTGCTAAGGTACAATGACAACATAGTATAACCCTCCCATCTTATAATTCCCGAGTGTGAAAAGGTATTCCTAACACAGTACTCCAAAAGCGTCACTTATTATCAGTAATCACTTCACAAGAGAGGATAATCACTTTCACAATGGAAGAACAAGGAAAAGGGGAAAAGAGAGGAAGAAAAGGAGTGCAACAATACTTGTCACTGGAGAAAAAAATAAGAAAGAAAATGTCAAAATTAGAGCCTTTATCTCCTCTGAGTTATACTACTCTAAATCCAGCATGAGCAGAGGGACTTTTGCTAAGCGTTGTGTTCAGAAATCACCTGGCTCTCCAAAGTGACCTACATTCAAAGTCATGCTTAATCACAAGACCCCTCTTCTTGCCAGACTTCTGAACTCAGTTCCAGCAGGATATCTTTTCTTTCTACAATTTGTTTTAACCACTACACATATTTGCCTCTTTGGTTGGGATTCACAGCCATCTCTAAATATTAAGCACTAAATTAAAACTCTTGCTTTGCTCTCTAGCAGAATGGAAGAATGACCTCGCAATCAAAAGGGCTGGACTAGGATTCCAAACTCTGGGTTTAATTCCTCACTTCAATACAGGATCCTTGCATGACTTCAGACAAATCACCTACCAAATCTCTCTCCACTTCAATTTCTTATTATAAAACGGGGATAAACGTTATGTTATCCATGAGGACATGCCACAAAGCTTTGTACAGCCTCTAGCTGCCCAGTGCGATGGTATCTCAAAGACAGCGGCAGGCTGCAATGATGACTTGGATTCCCGTCCTGGAAGCTGTCCCACATACCTTGCGAGAAAGCTTAGGCCTGCTACAAAATCAGTTTATATGATTCCCTTCAACCAGAAGGAGATAACAGTAACAAAACGGGAGCTGGAGTAAGCCCCTCGAACCCACTGGAGCCGGCAGAGCAAGATGTGCCACCCACACATAACCGTTTGGGTACAAGCACCGCCCTGCAGCGGTCTCATCGCCGTCACGGTTCATAGTGACTGCACCCCACTAAAAATGCTTTGGTTTCAGCAAGGGACCCCACCATTTGATACGGCCCCTTAGCATTAGAGTGTTACAGCAGCAAAAGTTGGCTCAAGCCTGGAATAAATCTCACCAGAAATGGTCCCAGAGGGAAAATCTGTGTCCCCTAGAAACCTCCCTGCTCCCACAGCCCGTGCCCTCCATGAGTGACACGGGGCTGCCCCCCAGGACAGTTCGTGGTGGCACGGACAGCTGAGCAGGAGCCAGGGCTGTGGGGCGAACACCACCGCTCCAGAAGCCGGGCTCTGGGGTTTGCTCCCCCTCCCCTGACGCTTTTAGAGGGTTAACTTTCTCACAATCAGATATCGGGCCAATCTAGAGTTTCAGGCCCACAGTTCGCCCGGCAGCTTGAAGCGAGGGAGTTGAGCACGATGCCCCTGATAATTTGTGTGTTTCTCATGCAGTTCTGTTTACCTCGGAGAATAGCTCAGATTCATGTGGTGGCTCATCTGTTTGTTTCCCAGGAGTGTCCTCCTCATCAGGTACAAATGACTTGTTGTTTCCCCGTCCCGTCTGCCTCCTTGGTGACGGATAGATGAGAACCGTTCCCTGTGCGCTGGGGCTCTAATGTGATCTGGGTTGCGCTTGTGGCAGGCGGGGGCGGCGGGGGGAGAGGGGTGCAGGGACGGGGCAGTTAACACTATGAGAGCTACAATCCCTTTGTAGACGAGCGTGTTTGTGTGCGTTTCCAACCCCGCCGCAATCCGCTGCCAGCTGCTTCGCCATCCCCGAGGCAGGGGAACAATGGCCCAGGAGCAACACTGGCAGCAGAGAGAGGTCCAAAAATAGATCTTCGGAGGGCTAAAATTGGGGGGCGCAACATTATTTGATTGTTTCTAGTAACAGGTTTATTTTCTGCAAAGTGAAGTCACCTTGTTTATTGCCTTGGACTGCAGGAGCACTCCTGAAGGCCTGATTCCGCCCTCACTCAGAGGGAAGCGGGGAGGCACCAATCCACCCCTTTTACTTATTTACATTATGCAACATATTACCCAAGTCACAATCCACTGCTTTGCTGGATGCCTGCCTGATGACAGAAGATGCGGTGGTATTTATAAAGCCAGCCTCCATTCCCTTTCACTTTTTCTTTAGAAACTCATTTTTTATAGGCAGTCTTAATTTGGCAGTTACAGTTCAGCAGGGATCACATGAGCATTTTTTCTTTTGATTCACATAGTTTCAGATACCTTGAACTCCATTCAAATTCAACTCCAAGCACAGAGAAGCCAAGTTTCACCAGGTCTATGACTGAAATCAGACATTTCTGGGAACATCACAGTTTCTACAGAAAACCTCAAACTGACCCCATTTCTGTCAAATCTGCCTAGAGATTCATCAAAAAAGTTCACAAACTCCTTAACAAACCTGAGTAAAAGCTCAGTCTTGGCTCTTAATGATATCCACATGAGTCGTGTTGCTGACAGCAGAGGCAGCAGGATTGGGATCCCAGTTAATTAACCTCCACGTTTTACACACTGTGCAGAAAACATTTCACACAATTCCACTTGTCTCAATCAACCGGCTCAATTAATAAAAACGGCTCTGGGAAGATGCTCCCACTGGAGTTTTGGCAGCATCTTTGGCTTGCCTGTGTTCTCCACTTGTGTGACTGGGAGGAAATCCTGTTGATTTCATTTTCATCTTTCTCTCTCAATTTGAAAATAGAATCTATGATTTTCCATCATTTCCACTTAGATAGAAATATGTTGTGAAAGGTAATTTTATTGCTGAGAAATAATCTTCCTAATGTCAGCCATTATTTCACTCTCAGTGTGACAACTAGGGTAAGTGTTGGAAATCACTGTATGTTTCAGCTAAAGTATCCTGACAACACAAACGAAGAAGAAAAAGGTAGTCTTTTTGTTAATGAAAACTGCACTGTTATTTTGGTCTATAATGGAGAGATTCATGTAAATGATTGCCTGTCGTCTATAGCAAAGAAAAATAGCAAAAAAAAATAATTCAGCGAGCAGGAGAAGCAGTTTCCTTCCTTCCTCCTTGAATTTACTCTTATCGTCTTTACTGTGATCAGCCCTTTCACAACATTCTGCCTCTGATACAATGCTCGTTGGCTCCCTTAGTAAAATAAATCAAAATCTATCACCAGACCGGGGCTATAACCTTTGCAAAAACTAGGGAAACTACTGAAATTTTAGCTATTCACTGCTATGAGTAAACGTTACCCTATTTATAGCTCTATAGGCATTTGGTATGTAATATTCTACAGTAATATCCCCTAGCGCATGCCTCACAACCACCTTTATGTCAATTGAGAGTGGAGGATTCCTTCCTTTGGGGACAGGGGACAGATGATAGCTCCTACTGCTGTCATCCCTCAGGGCTCCTCTCCAGTGCCACATTTCTCCCCTTCCTCCACTGCACCTGCAGACGGAAGAGCTGTCCTCCTATGTCGGCAGCGCAAAATCCAAGTTTGGAGACAGGGAGACAGAAACATGTTAATAAAGATGCATTACGTGATGGGGTTTGCCCAACTTGAAAGTTGGAGAAGGAAGAAATTTTCCAATCTTTTTGCTGACCTGTTCCCCCTCCATACCAAGTGAACAAGGACATTTTTGCTAACTCCCTAACCTAGTTTTCAATTAGCTTTAGCAATCAGGTCTGCAAAGTCATAGAATCACAGAATGGTTAGAGTTGGAAGGGACCTTAAAGCCCACCCAGTGCCACCCCCTGCCCTGGGCAGGGACACCTCCCACCGGCCCAGGCTGCTCAAAGCCCCGTCCAACCCGGCCTTGAAGCCCTCCAGGGATGGGGAAGTCCAAGCAGCAGAGAGGGTTATGAGAAAACTGAAACCACAAGTGGACTGTCAGTGGGTAAAACAGAACTCTGCAGCATCTTCAGTATCTCAGCACTCCGGCTGCTTCCTATGGCAACTACTGCTCTCGGTAATTTATTCATGTCTTAAAATTCTAGGTCATCAGATCTGCCCTTTGCAATCATATTACAATCTCTTAAATTTACGCTTTGCATTCAACAGAGAATCTCTGATGAAGTTTTTCAGCTTGATTTTCCAACTATCTGGAAACTCCAGATAGCGCTTCAAGCAGATGGAATATGTGAAAATTTTGCTTCTCGGATTTATAGCTCGAAATGATGAACGCTGGTATTACACTTGGGCAAAGCTTACTCACACAAATAGCCTTTTCTCATGGAAATAGCTTCACTTAAGAGGGAGTGAGCAAAGAATTTGCCGAATTGGATGAGAATTCCCTGAATCTATTCCTGGTACAGATCTAGCTTGCTTTTCACTGCCTGATGAAGAAAAACAAGCAAAAACAAAATAAGGAACACTTCTAGAATTTTAAGAGATTGAGGGACACAGACTGACGGACGGCGGTGAGTCCCTCCCCTGCAGTTCTGCAGAGCAGCAAGAAGTCCCGGGTCCCTTGATTTCGGCTCCGTGATCCTGAGTTGCCCACTGAGGAAAAGGTAGAGCAGAACCACTCCTGCTTAGCTCCCTACCCAACCATGCTGCCAAATATATATGTTACCTATGAAAAGCACAATGCAGGACAATTAAAATGCAGTAATTTCATAGGAAGAGCGTGGACCAACTCTGCTGGCAACTCGTTGATGAGGGTAAAGCTGCCAGGCCCCTACTTTGCTTTCCAGCCGTCATTTTGTCGCTGGGGCAGTCAGAGACAGGGGGCAGCTTCACCAAGTGAGGGAGAGAAACTAAGATTTGTGCCCTGTTTCTTCTTAAGCCATCTCAATAGGGTTTTCTTTCTTACATGCAAAACAAAAGCACGCCATCTGAAAAACCTTGGGCAACAACATGGGAGCACTTCCCCACCTCAGGCGGTTACACGGGAGAGGCTCCACTGTGCCCTATCAAGACGGTTTCCCCTTCTTCTGTTTTACTGCAGCAGTGTTAGGCGACAGGCAGGGATCTTGTTACCCTTTACCGGCTGTAATCTTTTACGTGTCAAAGTCTTGCAGCCAATTCATTTGTCTACACTAATTTTAAAAGCCGAGATGACCCCTTCCTTCAAAGCACGACCCTTCCTAATTGAAGAACTATGAAACGCCTGGCAGGACTGAACACTACTCCTCCTGCACAGAAATGAACATTAAGAGATCTTCCGTAAGCTGTCAGAGTCGTCTGATGTCCAGAAGATTTCCTAAGGCCCCAAAAGTAAAAGTCTGAACCTCTACCTCTGCCCAAACACGCACATGGCTCCTGAGCTCAGGAGTGGCCTAACGGATAGGGAATTTCCCATAGAAATAAGAATTTCTAACACAGACAGGTAAAGATCCACCGTTTGCCTGAGGCTGTTTTCCAGCATCAACAGGCCGCTTCTGTAGGGACATGTATCTAAATCGGGGCAGCCTTCGTAACAGGAACAGATCAAACAAGAAACCTCCCCCAAAGCGAGACGTTTGCGGAAGACTGAGACACCCCTCCCACGGGTGCACCCACACGACATCCCTCGATCCATCCGTCCTCCACAGCCTCCTGGAGCTGCCTGCCCAGGGGCTGAGCCCCTCCACTCAGCGCCTGCCAGCGCGCACACAGTTGCCTGCCTGCAGTCCGAATGCAGGGGAACATAACCCATTTGCTCTTACACAATTTAACCCAAGCATCCCAGCCCGAGGGAACGGAAATCCCTTATTTCCAATCCCTCAGGCTTCCTGCCCCCCTTCTGCTGTGGGCAGCATCCCCGTTCCCACGCCAAAGGTGCTCCTTCTCTCTCTCTCCTCTCTGATCTGAAGCTTTTTAGAATCGTAGAACTGCCTAGGTCGGAAGGGACCTTTCAGATCATCGAGTCCAACCATCAACCTAACACTGACAAAAACCACCACTAAACCACGTCCCTCAGCCCTATGTCTACCCATCTCTAAATACCTCCAGGGACGGTGCCTCAACCACTTCCCTGGGCAGCCTCTTCCAATGCTTGATAACCCTTTCAGCGCTCTCACCAGTAAGAGATTGGCCAAGGAATCAGCCTCAGATGGGCAGGCAATTCAGTCTTCCCACTAACCCTTCAGCAGCAGTAATTTCAGGGCACGCATGCCTCTGAAGAGACCCACAAACCAGAAATTATAGCTCCAGACAGAGCGGCACTGACCCATGCTTGTCCACGCACCACCGCCCAGTTCCCCTGCTGGGGGAGAGGGAAAAAGAAGCTCAGCCTGTGAAACCATACTCGTGTGCAACATACAGCAGCAGGGTGGAGAGCCCTGAACCTGCACCAGAGGCGATTTACCGGCAGTTTCCAATTTAATTGCTGGGAAGGCAAAGAGCAGGTGGTGAGCAGCAACGGGCAGGATGTGCCACACCACATCGCGCAGAGCCAGCATTCCCCTCAAAAACACCTGTGTTCTGTCCTCTTCACCACCAGGAGTATGGCAGGAAAATGGGCCGTGAAAGTGCATTCTCATGGCATCGTTTGAGGAAAATGCAGATTTAAAGAAAACCATCTTTCCAGAGACCTCCAGAAGCTGAGGTCTGGCCCTGCCACCCGGTTACAGGTGACTGATGTTAACTGGTGCAAACCCCACTCGTACCAGTAATGCGCAACAAGGATTAATGATTTTTCATGCACAATTATGGCAGAAATTTAAACACAAATTTGCTCCAGCTTTCTATCAATAGCAAGCTCCCAGGCGCTCTTGGGAGGTGAATTTAAACCTCAAACTCAGGCACTTGAGCGTGGCAAATGTTAAACCAGCACGGACAAGGGCTGAGATATTCTGTACAGGAAAGTTCTTGAGTACTTAAGCCAGCAGTGGAAAAGGCTTTCCCAAAATATATTCACTGTTGGGATTACGTGGTATTTCTTGATGTGATATTATATAAGGAAGAAGGACAAAGGGAAAAAAGGCCTTAGCTCCCTTGGAAATTCCACGGGAATTAGGCACCCAGCATCATGCTCTGAAAGGTCTTACTTCATTTTTTTTTCAGCCTCTTGGGATTTTTGTTTTTGTTTTTGTTTTTTTTTTTTTAAATATATTTTGAAAAACAACAGCCTTGTTTACAAACCCTGCCGGGGGGGCGGGCTGCTTCCTTCAGATTAGGAGCACAGAAAAACCTCCAACACCGCCCTGCCTGAGACAAAATCTCTTTCTGCTCAAGATCCTTGCACCAGGAGAGGTGGCTCCGGAGCACGGGAGGCAGCAGACCCTCTGCCACCAGCCGGCCCCTGCAGCCCCTCTCAACCCAAGGCGACCTGCTGGTGGCGGCACTGCTGCCCTTCCGGGACTCACAAAAAAAATAAACCAAAATACATCCTATATATGATGACCCAAAACCCCTGAAAGGGTTTGGGGACCCTTTTTAGGGACAAAAAGGGGTTTTAGGGACAAAGGATTACTATTCACTACTTGTTTATATAAAATCCAAGCTCACGCAGTTCATACTCATCCATATACAATGGAACGTAATTGCAGGGAGCAACTGTCTTATTTTTTCATGAGGTATGTTTATGTGTGGGTGGATAATGGGAATAGCAATGGCTTGGTTGGGCTTGGTAATAGAATACTTCGCAGGTATGGCAAAAAAACTAAAACACAGCAATCACCAAGGTCAGTCCGCTGTTCCTCAGAACAGTCTTTAGAAGCCACCCAAGAACCGGAAAGCAAGCAAGAGTGGTTGGCACCTGCGTGAATGTGGAACGGAGAGACTATTTCAGGACGGGAATTAGTTCAGCATCTAAGAAACAGGGCAGCGCTTTGGGCCGGGGACATCTGGGTGCTACTGGAGTCTTACCAGTTGGAAAAGTGACAATCTGCTCCTGGACAAATTGTGACCAGGAAAATAAGCTAATTTTTACAGTAAATAACTTACGGCACATTATTTGCTCAATGTCATACAGGGGCTTGCCTGTTCAAACCTTACAGGTTGGCAATACTTTGTGGTCTCTGCAGAATCTTCAAATCCACTACCACAATTGGGGTTTGGTTTAAAAAAAAAAAAAAAAGGAGAGAAAGAAAAAAAAAGAGGGAGAGAGGAGGTTTTTTTCCCCCCTTTTTTTTTCAGAATTAACCATTTTCTTTGAAGGGAAAACAAAGCTAACAGGTTTGAAGGAAGGAGTTTTCACATTCTTTTTAGGAAGTCTGTTTATGAGGAAGAAAAACCTACCTTTCAAGTCTATACTTAAACTTGAAAAAGGACTGTTGCCTAAAACTAGCCATTTGCCTACTTTCTCATGCTAATGTCCTGTTCATAATTGACACCTTCACGGCCTACTGCTATATCAATTTCACTTCCCCAGAGAAAGAAAAACCAGATCCTGTGACTAGTGCGCTGGATTGATAATCTAGCCTAATGCTGACAGATAAATGCACTAATTTTCTTCTGTGGTTGGCTCCACATTGCAGAGTAAATCTGCTTCTAACAACTGCCTCAATAGGCTCTGTAACCCGTCCAAAAGATGATGTCAAGTGCTACAAGGGCCTAGGGCTAGTATGGCAGGTAAGAGTTACCACCGGGATAAAGTTACAGGTGAGGGTTTGAATGGGAGGGTTATTTTAAACGAAAGCCTGGCTGGAAATACAGATTGCTTTTTAAAAAGTTAAAAGAGTAGAGGAATAAAGAGCAACTTATGTAATTTTGGAGTCTACGTCTTCACTCTGAAAATCAGCATGTTCTCACCAGAAGTCAGCTGAGGGACTGCACCCCCCATGAAACCCCCCGCGTTTGTTAGGCTGGGTACAGTGGTGGCGAGGAAAGGGATGTGCCTTGCCCTTGTGCTGGGTTCGGAGGCAGCACAGACTCTGGGTTCCCGTGGAGCACCAGGACCGTCCCTAACTCAGGAGGGGAGCACGAGCCTCAACAGCGTTCCCTGAGCGCGGGAGGCTACTGGGGGATACTGGTGCCTGCTCCCACCTCCTACCTTGCAGGAAGCTCCGACGCAGGCAGGTGCCGGGGCTGACTCCGGGTCTGTGCGGTACAGACACTGGCGACTGTGTCCATGGCTCACTGGAGATATAAACAGACACTGATGGAGAACCAGAGGGCTTGGGCTTTTTTTTAAATTTGGTTCCAATGGCGGGGAGGAACAATGAAAAACAATTAACTATTTTTTTTTAATTCCATGCCAAATATTTGGGTCATTTCTGAGAACATCATCAGCATCCGAGCCAGTACGGTATCAGCGTTGCTTTTCTCTTATTGGTTTTCTTGCTGAATTCCAGGATCACTATGCTGGCTGCTACCAATTTATAGCACTTGGATGTTCATTTATCACTTTGACCAAAAGAGCAACTTTGGTGGACATTTATTGATTCCCTCTTTGGAAAAGATCACAAGCAATAGCTTTTTAAATAAAAAGGGTCTTTGGGTTACATGGATAACCCTGGCACTGAGGGATACGTCTCTGACATACTCTCATGTCTAAAATGTTCAATCAGCTCCCACTCCCCTAACCTGAAACAAAAATAAAACCTCATTTTAATCACATCTTTTTCTCCTGATTTTCTCTCCCCACCTCCTGACCTTTCCATGTGAAGAGGATCACGCAGAACATTTCAGCTTTTCTTAGGCTAACTTTTGCTCACTTTGAATAGCACTTATATAGGTCAATAGCATCACTTCCCCTTTCGCCCCCCTCCCCATCACAGAAGAAATACAGGATCTGACCTCTTTAATGCGTCAGTTAACAGGATGTCTTCTTGTTTGTTTATGGCGCAGAAAGTTTGATATTTAAATGAAACAAAATATTCAGGAGAGAGACTGACCTTATAGTTTCTAGGTTTGGGGGTTTTTTTCACGTTTGTCCAGCACTAAGCACATCTGTCTCTGAGTCAGGCTGCTCGCTGCTGTTTCAATACAGCAGTAAGAGCAGGAGTACCCTGACCACAAACTACAGGATTAACAACGGTAGCTCTACTCTCATTACAGAATACATGGAAAAAATATGCCATACTAATAGCGTGTGCTACAGCACGCACAACCCCCCCCTGTTCACTGCAGGTAAACGCTAGTTCACTGCGACATTGCTACAGAAAAATGCCAAAAAGGAAGCCAATGTCTGAACGCAGTGGGTCACCAGTTCGGGCATATTCCGATATGTCATTGTTACGGTCACAAGGAGACAATAAAACATGTGTAGGAGGACACAGAGAGAAAATACTCTTTGACAGCAATAACGGTGTACATATTTTGTGCACTTTCTGAAATTTTCTACAACTAATATATATTTCTCTTCTAGGTTGTTTTTTGGGTTTTTTTTCTTTTTCTATTCTAAATATTTCTGAATGCCCCCCTTTCCTGAGCAGAGGAAGCTAAAAGTTTCTGTACCATTTCAGGCTGAATGTTTATCTTTTAATTCTGTATGGCTGTTCAGTGAATCCGATCCTGCTCCTGTGGAAGTCTAATGAGAGTTTGGGTACTGCATTCCCTGGGAACTGGATGGAGCCTCCAACTACTGACTTTGTGAAGCTTCAGCCATGCAAAACCCTGCTGGCACAAGTAACGCAGAAGAGCAAAAATAAAAATTCTGCCTCTTTGAAATGTTTAACCACGGCTCGTTTGTTAATACAGTAGTTGAAAGGTGAAAAAACACCCACTGATTCTGAAAAGTTTGGAAACAGGTATTATTTTTTGGACTGTAGGGCCTTCGCTAGCTGTTAGCTTTGGAAATATTTAGACATAAAGCAATTTTGTCCCAAAATAGAGTCCAAAGGGAAGAATCGTCAGAAGCTGGAACAAAGTCCTGCATTGTGCTCTGCCGAACGCTTGCGGAGATCTGTCACTAGAGGGCACTACCACATCGCCGCCGAGCGCCGCCGGGACAAAGGGGGCGAGCGGCCGGCGGGCTGAGCGCGCCCGCTCCGCGCCGGCTGCGGTATGCTTTGAGAAACGCATTTTAATCACATCGCAGAATTCTTTTATTTATTTATTTTTTAATAGTAGCAGGACTTCGATAATCGGCCATACTACTAACCAGTTTGTACATGGCGCCTTCGCATCATCAGGTTCTGCCTCTTCAGGCTGCGGAGCTCATTAAAAATAGCCTGCACTGAGTTAGCAGTTCTCATCACAACAATTCAAGGAGGCTGTATTTGGGAATTACGCTGCTGAATTAGCACAACAAATAAGGAATAATATGGGGCATAAGGCAAAGGAAACTTACACTTGGGCTGCTTCCTTTCTTTGTATTCAGCGCTGCTCACAGGCACCCTGCCCAATCGAGGTTAGGGAAAGAGCTGGAACTGGGAATCACAGGGGGAAAATAGGGAGAGAGAAATACAAGGGAACTATGCTTTTCTCCCAAACAAACGCTACTTGCAACAACCTGTGATAATTGCCTAACTGCATTTGTTAAAATAAATTCGCCTCACTGAAAGGAAGGTGCAAAAACAGTGAAACGTTTTATGTTTAGGCATTATTTTTAAAAAAAAAAAAAAGTGTTTTCTTTGATGGGTACGCAATGCTTGTCCCACTCAGTGTTAGAGGACAAATACAAATGAAGGTTTTCTTTCAATGCTTCTGGCTGAGAGAGAGCACAGAGGTCGCTTTTAAGGTGACTAGTTTTTAGCTTGAAAATGGTGGGTCCCCTGTTTCTCAAGAAACTTGCTGCTTTGTAGTCCATTGCTATGCACCTGAACACTTCCCACTGACTTCCAGGGGAAATTTGGCTGCTCAGGAATGTGGGATTGGGCTCTGGAATGGCAATCGCATACAGAGAACTTAACAATGCGCAAAAATTTAACCCTTCAATGGAGCTAGTCACATGCCTAAAGCTATTCATGCATTTATTACCCTGCTTCATGTAGAAGACAGCAAGCAATGCATTTGTTATATTAGAAAATTATAAGGGAAAAAACCCAACAGTCAGGTGATTTGGGTTTTTTTGAAACCATATGGTTCATCCAAACATTTAGCTTCTTAAGTCTTCACTGATCTAAATCTGATTTCTGAAAGCTCTTGAAACTCGGCATCCGGTTTAGGGCACAATCCAACTCCCTTTAACCAGATAAGAATTCAGCCATTTCTAGTTGCAGTTAGAGGCAAGCCCGTGATTATAAAGCCCCGCTAAACTCCTGCACTGTGCTTGCAACTCTGCAAATAGTTTCGTTAGTGAAACGTTATTGCTAAACTTAGTGTAAAAATCAGTTTATTGCAATGATTAAAACTGACCTGCTTACGGCATCCATCAGATGGAATGGCAGCCGACTAAAAGGGTCTCGTCTCAGCGGGGCTGGGAGAAAAGCCGAGGTGTTTCTGACTTGGGGGCCTCCTATGTCAGATCGCAACGGAGGTCAACAAAAGTTGCTCCTAAGCTGCAGACAAAACGTCAGCAAAGCAGGGTGAGCAGGTTGTCTGTGGGGCCAGGATGTCTGAACTCTTCCAAGTGCTGCTGAGGAAAACGGCGTCAAGGCCAGATGTCTTAATTGGGAAGGGAGAGCAGCAGTGAGAGGGGACCCTGTGGCCCCCGGGATGAGCACCGTGCTCCATAATATCTCGCTATGGCTCTTCACTGCAGGACCAATAACAGACCCTTTGGCTATGAAGAAAGTGCAACTGGAGTAATATTAAAAAAAGAAGCCGAGTCCCAAGGTTTTAGCAATCCTATGTTTTGCTATTATGGGTTATGGAAAACTAGCCCTGTGCAGACAAGTCTGGGAAGGGATGAGTGAGCAGAATGCAATGTCTTTCCTAATATAAACAGATTATTTTGCATTATGGCAGATTTAGGAATGTAAAATGTGCACTCTGTAGCTAGTTAAAGGCTTACTATAATTGCTTTACTACTGCTATTGCTACAGGATTCCCTGTCTCGCCCAACTGGTGGATGTTGCTTGGCTTTCAGACTCCCTTTGCAAGGGGTTGCTGGAGATGGGAAGGAGGAGATCTGAGGGCAGATCCTCCATACATGGTGCCACAGACATTCTGCGTTGTACAACAGTTCATAACTCATTTAATCCAGGCTGAGAACACACCTTAGAAACACACAGAATCCAAAACATGAAAGGGAGCCTTCGCCTCCTCCCTTTCCAGATGAGCAGCTGTTTGGGCAGCACAAGGATACGAGACAGGGAAAAACCTGGCCAGACTGAAGCCAACAGCAAAACATCACTGGATGTCAGAGGATTTGGAGTTTCACCCGAGACAGTGCCAGCTGAGCACTGAAAACTGAGTAAATTCCCTTTGCCTGGGCCTGCATCTCAAAATGGAGGTCTCAAGCCCAGCGACGGAGCATTCAGTTGGGGAATAAGAAACCCAACCACTGTCTCTTATGTACAAGGGAGATACTTCGCAATCCAAGGTCAAAACTCTAGCTTCAAGCAACCCAAGTATTTTGTGTGAAAAGACAGATGTAGGTACAAATTTAGTTACTAATTCATGCGTCAATACGAGATTAAGCCGAAAAGCAGAATCCAAACACTCCCAAAATTTGGACAAGAATTCTAGTCTGGGCTTGCAAGCAGGTCTGTATGTTCAAATGGATAGTCAAAGACAATCTGGCTTCTTTTGTCAGAGAACCACTTTCTTAACTCCGCCAGCAGCGCTTCAGACTGTTTGACGTTTCGTGTGGTACCTTTTTTTTANCTTTAGGGCTTTTGTTTTGTTTTTGCAACTTTTCTGTTTCTGAAAAAAGCATCAAGTAATCTGTTGATGAGAGAAGGAAAAATATATTTAAGCAAGGAAAAATATGCTGCTACAGTAAAACTGTGTCAGATTCTATTAATTCAGTTTTTCATTGTCTGATATTTCCAGGCACAGTGGGCTTTTTGGTAGACCTCTGAGCTCTGTTTTCTAACAGAGGCATAGCACAGGGCCTGGCAGGAAGAGGTAGCGCTGTCATTGTTATACACCTCAAAGAGACAATATAATCCTCATGCCTTCAGAAGGGCCAGGACTGAACCCCAAAACAACAGCCCTGTCTTCCTTTAAAAGGGTGAGCAAAGCTCAGGCAAAGCCTAGTTAGTGCATGCCTGTGAATTATTCCCTCATCGAGTGGCCGATCACACTACATTAATATCGTGGGCACATTCTGCTTTGTTAGCAATACTGAATTCCACTGCGGCGCTAATGAAGAACCGGTCCTCATGTAAGACACGGTATCTCTAGGATGTGTCTATTCTGCTATGAAATGATTTCCTTTTGTCAAGAGTATTAGGAGATTACTAACTGGAAAATATTTAAACACAACACAAGGAGGAAAATGTCTCTTTTGGGGAAGTTGCAGGAACACACAGTAACATAATTCCAATACAAACAAATGCATCTAGTCAATATTAAGCATCTGTCCTTGGTGTGTGAGCCAAGGAGGCACTGAGCCTTTTACACGGCACTGCGACCGATGCTGGTTCTTTATCTGGAGAGATCCGAGCGGGGAGAGGTTTTGGCAGTCCCTGGCTCTATCCACAGCGTTTTGCAAAGTTCACCCAAGTAGCATCATAGTTTACCTGTTGGATTAGCTGAAACTGGATCCTTTCCAGCTCAATATCAAATTTCAGAGGTAGCAAAACCAAGAATAACAACAGGTTCATTTGTATTATTTTGGAAGCATCCCACGAGGCCGAGGGCAAGCCTGGGACTCACCGGGCAATTGCCGCACACCGCATTTCTGCACACTTCAAGGAAGTGCTTTTGCCTGGTCCCTCCTCCCCCGGCCCGCATCGCAGTCGAGCATAATAAAATCCAAAAGAAGCAGGAAAAGAAATCAAGTTACAGCCAGATGTGTTGCACTGAATTAAAACACAGTCACCCACAAAATAAATTTCCTGAAGCTAACTTCTAGTTCAGCCTCAATAACGTCTGTCTACCTGAAGGCATGTCCCTCTCAGATTGCATGTCCCCCAATAACATCAGCAGTAGTGAAATAAATTATGAAGACTGTGTAAGGTGAAAAAATTCTTAATCTAATCTGTACCCATAGCTCAGAAGAATCTCTGTTGTTATTTTAAATTTCACAGCAATGCGAATCCCCCTCTGAAAGCCCCAAAGGTAAAAAGCGTAACTGGTTCCAATCAACACATCCAGTTCTGATGCCCCTTTGCCCAACTGTTTTTGCACAAAAGATCCAAGTTCTTTCAAAACAAAATTAATTCCAAAACTGATCCAGAGCTTTCTGAAATCATCAGGATTAATTTCACAGATTGCGAAGGGGTTTCAATCTGGTCTGCTAAACGAGTCATTAACCATTTTTAAAATTGGACGGGCTGGTTTAGCATGCAGCTAAGGATTTGAGAACACATACACAGAAACCAGTGTAGGATTTTCTAAAGTCCTCAATGCTGTCCAAGCTCTTCTCTCATTTAGGTCAGCAGAAGTCCTAAAACTGAGGCTTTTTTAAAATTCCTCCATGCTGCCTAAATTTAGCCACATTAATCCTTCAGTACTGGAAAAAGACTACACAGCTCCATATAGGGCCTGATCCTTTCCAATTTAAACGTGAGTAATGTCATGTACTTACTGGTCTTAGTGGGATTATTCCTCAGTGTCCACTTCCACAACATCAAGAATAATTTTTAGGAGTCCCATATCAAGACGTGTTACATCACAGGCTGCTTGCATGTATTCTTCTTTACTGGTTCTGTAATACCCCTTGCTGTGGGTGACTTGGGTTCATTATACCCCAAGCCATTTCTTTTTCCTGTATCATTATTATATCATTATGCGAAGTAAAACTCAATAATAATTTTAAATAAGCTTGTGTATTCCACTTCACCAGTGCTGACAGACAAAATGTCACATATTGCTTCTTTTTTGTTAAGAAGTTACTATTCTCTCTCAGTTGCATAATCCTAACACAAAGTAAAGAGTATTTGAGGGTTTGTTTAAAATGATTCAGTTTCATTATACTGCTACAAGTGGTGCTGACAGCAAAACCACTTGCTTGCCTAAAATAAAATGAAACATAAAGGATTTCTCTTCTTGCATATGGAAGTTGTGCAAGCTACCTTATTGCATTTGTTAGTTTTACACAAGTAATCTCACTACTTCAAATTTCACTCCATTTCTACCAAATCAATAACAAACTTCCAGTATTATTGCATACAATATTTTTAATTCTCATGTGTTAGCAAACAGTTCTCTCTCCTGATCACTAGTTTTATGATGGCTAAATTCTACCTCAAAGGCAAATTTGTCTTCCTTCTCCTTGATAACAGTCCGCAGGAATCCAATAGGCAGAATTTAGTCCTGCCTTGTCCAGGACAGAGATGAGTTTGAGAGGTCTAGCATTTCTTAAAGGAAAATCATAGATGAGAGCAAATCAGAATCAATCCTTTCAAATTATAATTAAAGAAATAAGGTTCTAGACTATTTATGAATTAGAGAGCATGTTTCTTCAGTGCTTGCCCTACTTAGCAACACTGAAATAAAATATTTTCTCTTGCAAAGGAGAAGACCTCAGCCCTGGATATTCCCTGAGGATGCTAATCTCGCTTCTGCCACCACACCGGTCTAATAGGAAGAGATCAACTACTGCAATGAAAGGGCCAGTATGTAAGTAATTTTTAGGATGTCATGCATGCAGCCCCAGCTGCTCAGCCATTAGGGTTGTTAGGATTTGGCCCTTTGCCACCAGCTGACAGCCAAGCAGAAAACGAACCATAAGGGTTAAATCACATCTACTTATAGACCAAACTTGCTGGCCCAAGGCATACTGCAATAGTGGCCAAGAAAAGCAAGAGCGCAGGGAATTAGCTTTTTACCACAACACATGCAGCAGGAAAAGGGCAAGCTGATCTTGAGGTAATTCCTTTTCACTAGTGCCCAGTAAATTGCTCATGAA
Organism: Stercorarius parasiticus; assembly: GCA_013396915.1. NCBI lineage: Eukaryota > Metazoa > Chordata > Aves > Charadriiformes > Stercorariidae > Stercorarius > Stercorarius parasiticus. The sequence continues at coordinate 218,983 of VWZL01005178.1, read as the reverse complement.
TCCCAGGATAGTTCTTCTGCAGTACCACATTCTTGTCATATACTTGATCTGGGGGGGTTTAAAGTTTTTATCAAAAATATGCGCGGCATAGATAAAAATCAATCAGCCAATTCAACAGCTCTCTTTGGCCTGTACCCACTCACTCTGTCTCTGTGTTGGCTGTTGCAAAGCGAGTGCACTTTTGACAAAGATAGAACTTGGGCTACTGATAACAGATATATATTACCTTCTGCACAGGTTGATTGGGTTCTTTATTTACTTGCTAATCAGTTAATTTTTTATGTGGCACTTGAAAATCTGAACAAAATACTTCAAGGGGACAAAGATCATCTGGAGAACTTCCCAGCTCCAGACTGGATAGTTGTGGGCTTCGGTGCCATAGAAAACTCTGCGGAAATATCAGTAGAGGCAGGAGACTTCAGCCACTCTGCAACTGATTTCCTATACCGCACACTGGAAACCCTCAGAACTAATAAAACCTAATGGCTGCTTACTTTCTATCCTAAAGGATCTGATCAGAAAGATCTTATCCTGTGCACGCTATTTTGTACAGTACCTAAACGGCCCCCCTCTGCCTACGGCTCCTGCAGATTCAGCACCAAAGCACCGCTAGGATTCTTTACGCAAAACAAAAATGTAATATAAATTCAAAGCCCCAGGTGAACCCCATCGGTTCAGGATTACAGGAGAATGATGTTTCTTGACCAGGCTACTCTACTTTTCCAGATGCTCAATTATATAAGACTATTAAATAGATAAAGAACATTCAGTTCACAATCACAGTCCCAGGTTACAATGGAAGGAGTAGTAATACAGACATCTGATATCAGGAAAGGTACACACGGGTAACAAGAAGAGGTGCTCTTGTGCTTACATGTCCCATTCATCACTTATTGAAGAACACTCACAGGAGATCACATCGGCTTCTTTAACATCAAGAACCACTGGGCTCTCTGTGCCTCACCCTTTCCTCTCCCTCTGCTGTACCGTGAGGCAAGCAGGCGCGGACACAAACCCACTGTTGATTGTTAAAGCCGAGCAGCAAGACGCTGCCGTGTGGCGAGGAAATGGGTCTGAGTTAATGCTGCAATAATTGGAAATCCCATAAATGAGGCAAACCGTTTCTTCCTGTGCTCGGCCAGCGCTGCCCTCACACCTGAAGGGTGGTGCTGGGAGGGAAGGGAGGCCGTTTCCTTCTCAGCCCAGTTGGAGGAGAGCGGTTCCTTCCAGCAGACAGCAGTCAGGCGACTCCTTCCTTCACAAAGAGAAAGAGAGTCCAGCTGGCTGCAGGAACCGGTGAAACCAGAAAAGCTGCAGAGTGGCCAGTGGAAAACACTGATGTGCCTCTGCTGCAGTAATGGCCAACTATGGCCAGGAGCAGTGAGGATGAAGAGATCCTATAGCAGCAAAGAGAGGGGCCTGGGGGAGGTTTGGTTGAAAGAACACACACAGTAATGCTAAACCAGTTCAGGAAAACGTCTTCATTTGGTGTTCAAAAGTAGATGCACAGCATAATAAATACGAAGTACTACTGTAACTGTAAATTAATGTCTCTTTAGTTGATTTCACCTTTAAAATACCTAAAAACTAGAGGTCCCAAATAATTCAGAACATAGAATATAAATAAATCTTAATTGTCAGATTAGGAATATTTTTGTAGCCATAAAAATGTGATAGATATTAGTGAATGAAAGGCTACAATATTCAGACTGGTGGAAACCTATTTTCTAAGTATCCACAGGGGCCAGAATCACTGGGACGTATGAGAAAATATGTACAAGAAACAGAGCTGTATTTAATCCTCACGTCTATGACAGGCAGAGATCGTGAGAGGAATGCTCTTATAAATAAAAGGGACCCATGTTGTTAAGCTTCTCTCCTCACTCCAGGCCAGGTAAATCTCACAAGAGAAATGCGTGTGTTCTGAAAGCGCTGGAGATTATATGAAGAACCAGAGAAAAAGCAGAAGCTACGCTGACCCAAAAAGACAGAGGCAAGCAAACAGCACTCATGTCTCTGTGGCTGCAGAGCCGAAGGCAACTTGTCCTCTCTCATTATGACTGAGTGGGATCGGTTCACATAAACTTGGGATGTTCACGTACAAAGAGGCGATTGCACGACCTCTGATTCATGGCAACTGTCTGTGCATGTGCTCTGAGCCCGCAGCTCAGGTACCTGGAATTAGCTAATTCCTCCCTTTCATTCAGAGCAGAGGGCTAAGCCAACATGAATTACTTCACATTTTTCAGGAGCTAAAAAGCACACATGTAAAATTGTGGTAGATCAGTTGATGTGCAGGAAACGTTTACCACACACAAGCTTTCACTTGTGTTTATGTTTCGGGTTCCTCTTTAATACTGACTGGGGGATAGTTCTTTTATTTACATCTTTACACATATTAAAAAGGAGTCCTTGGCACATATGCTGGGAAGGAATAATCACGGCTGGTTCATGCTAGAACACTTTTTCCAGCTATAGCGCAGATGCAAGACAAGACACCCCTTCTCCCCCAGACCTTGCCTTTTTAGCAAAGGCGAACGACTACACATTCAGCCTGAGCTCTCACCTGAGGCTCTCATCATCTGGGCTTCGCCCTGGTTGTGCTCAGCTCTGCTTCACTTCAAATCTGGGTTTGCGTTCTTCACTCACTGGCTTGATCAAACTTCAGCCAACCCTGCCAGACCATCTCTCCGCTTGTCATCAGCTTCTCCTATCCCACCAAGTATGACACTTCAATGCTGCCTCAAATCAGACTCATCGCCAGTGCCAATTATATAGCACATTGATGGCAACCACCTGCCAATGCCGAGTCTTTTGGTTGGTATCTGAGAGACATTGGATGCGAGAGGCTATGCTGTGCTCCAGCTCGGGAGATAGATCCTACCAGCAGGACTCTCTCACCACTTAAAGTTTCATTAGCTCTGAATCATCAGAATAATATTGCTCCACAAAGCAATTTCTAAAAACAGAAGCTCAAAATTTAAGAATATTCTCCCCAGGCTGACATTATCATTCAAATTTAGCTTCTTTGTGATCTTTTTCATTTGTGAATCTGAAAGTACCGTGTAAAGCTGGGGAAACTGAGAAAAGAAAGAAGGAACCCATTTTACCAAATTTGCACAGAAGGACAGAAGAAAATCCAGAAAGAGAAAGCACAAATCTCACACCTTCACATTCAGAGTTACTCTGACAGGTCCTAGCTACATACGAACAAAATTAATGTCTAAAATTAATTGCAACTCAGCTGCATGTAGCCCTAAATGAATTAATTGACCATAGAGAAGGTTAAAGACACTTACAAATGCATTCGCTTTTTTTCCTACCCAGAAAAATCTATGCATTTGAGTTGCAACTTGTTCTTTCCAAATTTCTATGCCTAAAGGAACATTCAAACGATTCTCTTTTAACATCTACGTATCATAAAGATTTTCATCATATCATCATTTAAAATTAAACCTGGAAAGACAGAAGCCAGGGGATTCACTGATCTTTTCGCTCTTCGTAATTTGGGGGCAAATGCACACAATTATATTACAATGCTTTAATATAATAGAAAATGTAGCTTGAAGATACCGTAAAATAAACCAAACTTGACTGTGTTGGTGAGCTATTGTGATAAAAAATTAACATGTTTGGGAAAGTCTGATTTGCATTACACAGTGCCTGTAATCAAATTACCTCTAAATGTTATGCCATGTCACACTGTGTTTGAGATGTTGCTGTCAGAAACGCATACGTACGCTTTGCAGTTTGACTCAACCTGGCTCCTTTTCAGCGATCATGTATGCCTCTGAGCCATTTCAGCCAAACGGGGGTAAAATACAGAGGTTGGCAATTCAATTTCATTCAACCTTTCAAGAAGGAAAGAGCAGATAAGCTTTGCTTGTTCGTGTCAATGATAATATTCAGCGCAGCCTAAATCTAATTCAATAGGTTCGCTCCCGCTCTCTTGTCACATTGTCATTTCCGAACCCGGTCCCCCGCCGCCCCCTCCCCGCTCCGGTTGCGGAAAAACTTTCTGAAGTGCTTAAACCCGTGGCCACAACCCCCTTCGCGGCGGACGGCGCCGGGCCCAGAACCAGCCCCCGGGTTTATTGGTGGGGACAGGCCGGTCCCGCTCCGGTGGCGGCCGCGGGACACCGTCCCCGCTGACCCCCACCACAGCCACAGATGTTTGCTGCACTGGGGGCGAGGGGCAGAAAGCAGCGCAGTAAAGTAGGCCAGCTTGCGGGAAGGCTGCTACCCACAATTCATGGAAAAATGCCGGATAGTTCCCACTAGGTTGTGGTCGGCTAGGAAACGGCAACTTATTAATCTTGTGTCAGAGGGCCAGCTGCAAGCCTGGCAGTTACCATATTTCACCACCAACTCCATGTCTGGACAGCCATTGTCTTTTTTTATGAAAAACTCCACAAATCAGCTGCTTTCCCCCCCCACCCCCCCCTACGTGCAGAAACG
>VWZL01005178.1:133792-214399 GCA_013396915.1 Stercorarius parasiticus | reverse complement strand
ACATACGATGAGAATCGGCGCTCGGGGGCTGAGGTGGCTCTGGCGCATCATCCACACGGCGGTCAGGTTTGCTAATTCAGAGCGACTGCTTAGTTTCCAACTTTAATGATATTCCCTCAGCATATCACTATGGTTGCCTGGCGACCGGATTTGAGCTAGGCCTCTCATTTGATTCCCACACATCAGACCCTGAAAAGCACTTTTTTTCCTCCCTCTGCTTTTGATTCCGGCTCCTCTGAAACCCTTCCCCCTGCGGTGTCGGTATGGGTGGGCAGCGCGGTGGCAGAACAAGGCCAGGGGTGACGGGAGGCCTGGAGGCTCCTGGTCACACATCAAGGCCTGGAAACAAAGCCGCCAGGAGCCCTTCCTGACAAACACAAATTCCCTTCAGAAAAAGCAAATTTGGTCTTCCCTTCGTAGCGTGGGTGTCATTTTAAGACTTGCCTTAGACACTTTACTAAATCTGACGCTTTCCATTGTTTTTCGGGCCATTTCTCACAAAAGGCTTCCTATTATCAACAAGTTGCTATTGGAGCAAGCAAACAGCTTGTGAAGGCCTGAAATAATCTAATAAGCAACGGTCTTGCGTGCTTTATGTACCCACATCTTTATAGGATACAAACTTTGTTTGGATAAATAATTTTCCACTTTAGTTTGCTTAGTTTCAATTAAAGTACCCTTTTAAAATGAATGTTTTTGCTTAGCTCCGCACCCTCCCCCCAACCATACACACAAACTCACTCTACCAAGTATAGTATCGCCATAAATACATTTTTCATAAGCCGTTCTAGGCCAGACAAAAGAATTTTTAAAACATTCCGTTTCCTGGTGCAATTACAGGTCTGATCAATAAGACGGGTACAAGGGCTACATTGACTTTCTTATTCTTCTCTTGGCTACAACTGAAAGTCTTCACAAAGTTAAAGGATTGACTTCACTGGAAGCCAGATCAGCTTACACCAGCTTAAGGTTTAGTCCTGAATCTTTAATGTGCTGTGGCAAAAAAAAAAAAGGTTGTTAGCTCTAACGAGTGTTTGTCAAAGAGTTCTATGAACAAAATGCAGAATTATTTCAGTAACTAAAAAAAGGTCAAGCTAAAATAACAGAAATCAGATGGAGAAAGAAGAAACATCACCGGGTATATATATAAAAAATACATAACATAAATTATTTTCAAAGATTGCCGTTGAGGAAAATGCAGTTAGCTGGGTGATTTACTAAAGGTTTGATACGAGAACCACAGAAATAGTATAAATACAATGTTCTGCTTCTTGTTTGCATGGATTTCAGCCCATTCCCTTTACAGCCTGCCGGTGGATATGGAAATTCATAGTTTGTCGTAAACCACCACTTCAATGTCTACTAGGGCTGAGCAGAGTCTCACTGAAGTTAATGGCAATGCATCGACAGCAGGAGTAGATCAAACCTCGTTAGCCTATACAGCACCTGAATTGCCTCATCTTTTGTACTGACTGCAGTCTCGTGTTGTTTAGAGATCTTCACAAATCCCCAACTCCTCAAGTTATTTAGTTACAGGAGATCCTTAGCTCATTATTTTTTAAAGAAGTTCATAGCCCTCGTGTTTGAAGAAATTGTGAATAGTTGTTCAAAAAAACCCAGACAACTGAGAGTTCCTTATGCTTAGGGGTTTTGGGTTTGAGATTTCCTGATTTTTGATAAAGCTTCCACATTGCAGGGAGGGACACACAGGTTCTCTGTATATTATCTGGCAGTCCTGGCTATCCCTGATGACAGACATTCGGCTTTAATTTGTCGCTATCACAAAACAGGACATGAGCGCGTTGGGCACAGAACAGCCAGACAACCACCACCTCAGGTTAGAGATCTCAGCTGTGATGTGCAGTAGCATTTGAGTATTGCATGGTGAAGCACAAAAAATAGGACAACGATAATATGAAACCATGTTGGTTGACAGGGCAAGAATGATGCAGTGGGATTTCAGAGTGCAAGGTTTCTCTCTCTCCCTCTGCCCTCAGTTGGTCCCTGACTTGCTGGTGACGTGACCTCACTACAACGTATGGAGGACCTTTCAAATGATTGTCTCACGAGGGACTGTCATTCTGTGGCCCAGGCTGAAGAGCAGTGCAGACTGTTGGGCATAACCTTCTCTGCACCGCAGCGGTAGAATCGCCTCATCCCTCTTCACCCTATCCTGGGTTTTCCAATCCTTGTGGAATATAGAGCTGTCTCCTACCGTCCAGCCCATGTCCTAACTCATAACATTAGGGTTACCTGACACATACGTTTTGCACCACCTGTAACAATAGCATGCTATGCCATTTATTGCTGGTTACATCCTCATTTGAGGTTCTCAGATGAGGAGTTCAGTTCCAGAAACGTAACTTGAGATTGGAAATAATCACATCTTAGAAAATCTATGGAGAAAAAAAGGTTGCCAGCTAGGAAATGTAGGGTATACCTTGCTAAATCTCCACAGCCATGCAGAAAAGTCTCAAAAGCTAGTAATGTATTTGCACTCTGTGTGTTAAATTAATTTTCCAAGGAGTTGTAGGCATATGAAACAAGGAGTTTCTTTCATGGCAGACGATGCTGCTCGTGCGAGCTATCATCTCTGAATGCTAACTCCTACAGGACAGAAAGTGAGTTCTGGTGCAGGAGTAAATTGTTTTGCAGATCTACGCCGAGACAAATTGTGCTCAGTTACATCAATAACAACAGCATCAGAGAAGCGTCTTCGTTTTCACATGAGTGGGAAGCTATGCTCACTGCATAGCATTCCACAGGAAATGCAACTAAAAAAATGCCAGCGTATGGGAACGCTTCAAAATACATTTAGACTACTCTAGCTCTAATTAAATGTAGCTCAAACACAGCTTATGAAATGTGTGCTCACGTGAACGTAGAAAGGATTTAGATGTGTAGCACCCTTTACTATCTGCAATTTTCCTTGCTGGGAGAACAGACGTCTGGTTTTGTGTTAGAGCTGAGAGTGGGACTTCTAACCTTTCTCTCTCTCCCTGAACCTAGAGCAGGTGCCAGATCCTTACCCTTTACTCAGCAACAACCGAGTCTTCACAAGTTAACAGATTTAAACTAAGTCTTTTCTTTTTTTAAATCAATCATTTGCAATAGCTGTTATCACTGAAGACCCACTACTTGCTGCACCGTTTCTCACTTACTTATTAAGTTGTTAAGGAAGCCGTTTTGTACAGTACACTCCTGACATGTTAAAAAAGAATGTTTTCAGATTAGTGTTCAAGCTTCGTTTTTCTTTTTGCTGAAAGTTTTAATTAATACATTAAACACATTGTAGCTGTGCAGATGGGTAAAGGAGATATCTATTTATACATTCTATTGATTCAGTTATTCTAATGTTTAGTAGCATTATATTATACATGCAACAAGAACATGGTGCCCTTGGAGAATTGCTCCCATATTGTTGAGTCTAAATTGAAAAACACACACACACACACACACAAAATCCCATCTGCAAGAACGGGATGTACACCACATCAAATTACCCTCCCCACACCCACTGGAACTATTTTCAAGAAGGAAAGGTAAATGCTCGGCACTGCTTTGCTGCCGAAGGCAGGCTCTGGAAGGTGCGCTCTGAAAACAGGATTGCTCTGTAGTTTTCTCGCACCATTCCAGCTCTGGGCAGAGCACCCAAAAAGGTAAATTTGCCAAGCGCTTTATCTGAAAGCTTTATTCGCTCCTATTGCAAGACATTAGCATCACTTAAATTTTTTTGTTGTTCTTTTGCTGTAACACTGTATAGATTTGGTTTGGGGTTTTCGCTATAGGTCAGAAGTTCGTTATGGAAAGCATATTGCGGACTGTGAAAATAGACTCTTATCTGTTATTTAGTTGTATGGTCTCCGGTGAACACTGAGGACTGGATTTGGCAAACTGGGGAAGCTCTTCTCTGTTCTGTGATCCTAAATGAAGTGAACATTGCTACAGTCAAAGTGGGTAAGAGACTGCATGAGTATACAGAATTATTACTTTCATTCACTATCCATGGAATCTTTTAGTTGTCTAAAAAGCCTCTTAAATATAAAAAAGATAAATATTTCTTTTACTTTTAACAAAAATGTAATCAGGATTTTAATACAAACATGGACATCATCAGCTTCGGAGTTGCTCCCTCAGAAATAAAAAGGAAAAGTAGTTCTGGGCATAGTATCTATGTACACATTGCTATTCATGGTATATTTAGAGTCCCAGATTTCAGAAAACCTTCTGTGTTGATTGATCGATAGGAAATAAAACTGAACAACTGTAGAAGGGAATCAGCATACCCAGCATCAGGCATTCAAAGGGAAGGGACTGGAGTAGTACATCGTATTTCTCACATCGGAATTCTTGTGTTCTAGTAAGCAAGACGGGTTAAGAAACTCTTTGCCTAAAACACGACTTTTACTTTGATGTGATTCCTTTTAGGTCACAAAAGTTTGGCCCATTTTCCACTGGTTTGGGATCCAACCAATAATGAATCAGAAGCAGAACCGAGAATAGATCTAAGGAGTTCTGACTCACAAGCCACCTCTTTCTCAAAACACCCACTCCCTTCCAATCAGACAGACGTCCCTTGTTTCTAAATAAATGCATTTAGTTACAAAATGGATTTATTTATTTTTAGCAAAAATCGCTCGGAGTGACAAAATTGTCCATTCAGTTAATGACAAAATACATTCTGTTGCATAAGATTTGCACTCGTGCATAAAATTGCCACTCTTATCATAAGTTAATGTATAGATTGAAATTATAAGACATCTAGAGATGCTGATGTGTCACTGTCTGAACACCCCCATTTCTCTCCTCCACTTTTCTTTCACCCTTTTAGAACATGATAGTATATCTAAATACTACGAACAGTCACACGCACCAAAAAAAATAATTGCATTTGCGTTACTTCAAAATGCAAAAACCAGTTGCCCGCATCCACCCAGTCCAACTGTGTCACCCTCCCGTGGCAGCACCCGCTGTGACAGTGAGCTCCGTCCCTGAGCTAACAGAGCCTGACCTTTTCGCTCAGACCGCTGAGGGGTGTCCGTACCCAGAGCACAGCGCTGGCGGGCATCGGCTTTGCCATTGCCAACCTTCGGCACAACATCCGAGTTACGCAAGCAAATGAAGACTAAATCCTGAAATGGTCCCTATTCCTTACATCACCACAGATATCTTGAGTCAGAAATCGTTCATCTGCATGTGCTGTTAAATTAAGATCTGTGAGTGATGCACAGAATTAAAACGAAAATAAAATTATCTCGCTGTGATTTAATTGTCTCAGTGATGTGAGTGGAATAGTGCACTGGCTGCCCCAATGTAGAACCACCTCTGATGAGCAAGCCATGCTGGATAAAATAAATAGCAAGTCAAATCACTGCATAAAATTTGAAAAGAAACTAGTCCCAAGGACAAAAGACACTTTAATTTCCTGTCCTCCACTCCTCCCTTTTCACTTGGGTCTTCTAGAGTCAGAAAGGCAAATATCTTACCTTGGCAAAGACCTAAACTTCTGTCCTAAATAATACACGTACATTTAAAGCACAACCTTATTGTAATCAAAATCCCACGGAAAAAGCATCCCTTCCTAACTGCCAGTTACAAAAGGGTTTGGAGCGCCTGGGAAAATTTGGAATGAACTTCCAAACATACAGGAAGCCTCCTCACTGCCTCTGCTCTTTTCTGAAATGTTTCCAAAAGAAAATAACCTTTGTTCTGCACAGAGGATCTGAAAACATGTTTAACACTGAGAAAAGACTCCTTTTTTTTTTTTTCTTTTTTTTCCTTTTGGGTTTTTTTTTTTTTTTTTGGTTGCAAGCATTGAGTCACAGAGAGAGAAAATTACTTGCCCCAGATTTGTGCCGGAGCCTGGCCAGCCCCACCCCTCTGCCTGTTGCGTCCCCAGGCCCATGTTTTAGCCACGGGACCGTCCCTTGCCCTGGCGCTCATTAGAAGACGGGAATGTGCTCGAGGTCAAAACCTTCCCAGCCCAGGGCAAACACATGGAAAAAAGAAAAAGCAACATCTATAAGCAGTGTTTTCTTTTTAATGTCATTATATTAGGTACCTTAGAGAAACTAAGGATAGATTTGAAATGGAAGGTGGGAGGCAATTTCTGTTACCAGCAAAAGCTGAAGTGAGCCAATAGGTCTGGGGACATTGTCCGATTTAACATGTCCTCATGTAAGCAATAGGTTTGCAAAGCCTGCTATAATTCCTGGTGACTGCTCTGTCACTATATGATGTGAATGAATGCTAAAAATAATACAAATTCTCTACTGTGGCTACACAGCACGGGTTTCATTCAGCCTGGGTTCATGTATAATTCCTGATGCGCTTTCACAGCACCGACACTCAGAGGAAAACTGTAACAATGGTTTGGTTTCGTGTAGTATGGATCTAGAATGCAGATTAAATGTATTTAATACACAGCCTGGTCTCAATCTCCTTAGACAAAGAGTTACCCTAAGTCAATGAAATTTCACCTGACGTGTTCAGGACTAGGCCCAAAATGTTTAATTACAAAAGGAAGACAAGACATGGTAGCAGAATATAGACACGAAAAGGTGAGGTTTCCCACTAAAGGTATCTTACCACAGAAGCAAAACTATTATATTTTCAAGATAGACCATGAATAAACAAAAAACTTGAGCCAACATATTTCTTAGGGGATGTTTATTCTTTATGCCAAAATCCATCTCCCCACCTATCTGGTCCCCTTGGCAGCTTTCAGTTAAAACCAATCCCTGAACTAAAGCTTTCGGTCTATTATTTGGGAAACAATTTAATCTGGAAGAGATGAATAGGAAACAACGTATAAAGGATACAACTGCGTATAATTACACATAACCAAATTTGCTGTCACCTCTTAGACAATATGTACACGGTCACAGAGAGTCTGGCCAGGCATCAGCCAGGCAAACTTCCTAAATGAGCAGCGACTGCTAGAGGCAGAAGAGAGAGAGCTCCTGCACCTTTCTAAGTGACTGGAGAAGGTGTTATGGGGGGTAGGTGGCCCCAGGCCGCTGTGCACAGGCAGATCCAACCGCGTATGCAGCGCAGGATGCGGCCAAGGCACAGGGCCAGTGGGGAGGCTGCTTCATGGAGCTTCCTGACTACCTTCCCTGGTAGGACCTCAGGAGCTACTCCAACTTTCAAAGGACTGCCTGCATTCGACTTCTACACCCCACAGATGACACATTACCAGATGACTACCTAGCAAATATGTCACAGATGCTGGGGAGGACTACTCAGCACTGTGTATTCACCATCAGCAGAAAGAAGCTCGATGGCACAAGGCAGTCATGCCCAAGGTCAGCACGTCTTCCCAATCTGCCATCAGCTGATGCGTGTAGGAGATACACACTCAGGAGCATCCTTGTCAGTGAAATGATGAATTGCCTGCTTGTGGAAATTCTGAGCTTTTGGGAGGTTTGGGGTGTTGGGGTTTTTTTGGGGGAGAGGGAAGGAAGTCAGCAAATAAACGCTATAGGGATAGCAGGTCTAGAGGGCTTGTTGTAGCTCATAAGGACAACAAGCGGACTTTGGACTAACATGTCCTGCCGCCTTATGGAAACAATGCAAGGAAGTGCCTTTACAGGGAGACAAACTCATCACGAGAGCGTCCTGAACCGAACGGGTAAATACTGCAACAACAGAGACGTTCAGGGCAAACTTATCTCCAGAGCTTCATAGCTGGAGCAGCAGAGCAGAGGCGGTGGATCCTCTTGGGGTGGCACCGAGGCATAGACTTCTTGGGAATAGGAATAGCCCCATTTTAGGCTTACGTGCTTTGTAGAAACAAGGCCAAAATCTTAAGCCTCTTCAGTAGATCAAACTTGAAATACAAAACGGGCCATGAATGTAGCTGGGGTTACAATTGAAAATTGTAGAAAGTCACTTTGTGCAGAAGTTAGGAAGAGTGTGAAGCTGCTATGCTCCAGTGGCTGAGACGAGCAATTACATTTATAAAAAGGAATTATCTAGCTTATTAAAACTTTGCAAGCTTCTGTTGTCTGTGGGTCATCTGACTGGTACTCAGCGAATAGTACTGAGGGAGTTTATTTCCCTACTTTGTAAATAACGGATGAATAAGAACTTACTATGAAGTGCCAGCTTAATTCTAAGGGGCATTATCAGAGGCCTTATAAGCCTGAGAGGGATTTTTAGCTGAAATCTTGCACACCCATTTCAGCAGCAGGCTCTTTTTTTGTCTAACTTTAACATTTCAGCACCAAAACTTTTTGTCTAAGTTTAACATATATTAAGTACTGATTCACCCTATGTGCCATGGTGGAAGTCAATGGGAGTTCTGCCTCTGCTACCAAGAGAAACGAGGCTGGGTAGACAAGCAGATCTCGGCTACTGTTAAAATGATAATGGAAAACATAAAACAACAAAAACCTGAAAATATTTGATAGCTTAGTTAATGGTATTTGTGTTTATAACCATAAGCCTTTAGAAAACAGTTCCCAAAGTAACGTCCAGAAGAACAAATTCTCTATACAGTAAGTTAAAAAAACAATTTAGTTTGTCTTTTAAACAATCAAAGAGGACCTACTCAAAACACATTTTGCTTTATGCAGGGGAATATTAAAACTGAATATTTGCATGGGCACAGTCCCTCTCTCTTTGAAAGTAAACACGTAACCACCAATTTCAAGACTACTATCTAAATGCCGTGGGCCAGCAGAGCAGGAGGTTGCTGCAGAGGGGCTGCCCTGACCCACAGCGACTGAAAGCGCGGCCCACAGATTGTATCTGGTGCGTGGCAGTCTGTCTGCGGGCTCCATCTCAGAGGGTTTGTGCTCACCAGCACCAGGCCCCCGCTTTGTCTGGGTTTGCTCCAAACAGCCCCGCGCCGCCCCGGCCGCGCAGCCCCGCGCTGGGACAATGTGCTCTTGTCACAGCCCTTCCCCGGGCAGCCCCGCAGCAGCAGCCCTCTCTGTCCCGTGGCTTGTCCCCTCGCCTGTCCCCAGGCAGCTCTACCTCGGATGCCGACGCACTGAGGTAAGCATCGGGAATGAGCTCGCTCAGAAGTGCCGAGATTAGCTGTGTTGCCAGGCTCTAGCCGCTCTAACCCCCTTTTCCACTTCACTGGGCTGAGCTTTTGACACTCTGAAAAGCACCATTTAAAATTAATTAAAGCTCCTTATTTTGTACCAAATCTCACCACTACCAGCTCCGTTTATTATGTTTTATGCAGGGTGGGGGGTTCGAGTCAGCAAGGTGTTCCGGGCTGCGCTACCAAAACTCAGGGATGAGGAAATATTTGCAGGGTAAGCAGGATGTGAGCAGCGTTTCCACAAATCACAGTTTTTTGCACAGGTTACGGGATTCCTCTAGTGGAATCTCCACATTACGCTGCAAGGCAAATTTCTGGCAACAGCTTCTAAGAAGATTTATTATATTATTTTTACTACTGCAGACAACATTGTAAAATTTTACTTGTGGCATACACCAAGTGAATTTTTAAAATAATTTGCTATGAACTGTCATAAAATAGTTTAACACACGTGTGATCAAGCCAACTATTTTCCAGTCTATTTGCTACAGCTGATTTGTGAATGTTATTTTAACAGCTGGAGGCAAATATTTTCTTTTGGTTTCCTTTCCTGAAAGATCTTCTGCCCATCTGATAAAAACAAAAAGGAATCTAAAGATTCTGTTACTGCATGTTTGAACTGTCACCTACAAGACAGCGTAACACAGTCACGTAAATTTGTGCAGGCAAAATTTTATTAGATGGCTGCTCATTGTGAAGGAGATCACAACAGCGAACTAATCCAGCACATGAAGTGTTCTTCAACACTTCATATTTGGCAAACATCAAATTTCTGAACTATCCACCAAAATGTAAATGGGATACTTGATATTCAAACTAACAGCAGGTTGTCCCATACAAAATAGTGTTCTTTAAACGTTAGGCGCTGATTGTATAACACTCAGCCCTTCCGTGGTATTTTCAAATGTGATGTTGACAAACACTGAGCAGCAAAAACGTAACACAAGAGGTGCAAAGAAAGATGGTATAAAAGCAACCGTGAGACGCAAACACGGCATTCAGAGCGCAGGGGCATGAAACCGAAGGCGGTCGCTGTGTTCATGATCCAGCGAGCGCAGAGGATGCCCAGCCAGTCAAAACAATTAGTCTGACACATCATTACTCACAGGGGAACAGCTTCACTTTACATTGCTTTAGACAGGGCAGGAGCATAATAGGCTCTTCAGAGTTTTACGGCGAAAAAATCTCTTGGATTCAAACGCACTTACAATTCTGTGAAATCCTCCTTCCCGAACAAAACTAGAAAGAGGGAATTTTTAGATGGAATTTGAGTTATACGCAGAGATGACTGCAGAAGTATGAACATTAACAATTACTGGGGATTTCTGGAAGTTGTACATTTTTTGTAGGTCCTGTTTTTTTCAGTTACTCACAGAGTAAACACCAATTTATTCTACTAGAAAAGATGTGTCAGAATCTAGCCCTAAATCTAATACATCTTAACTCTTCTGCTGCACAGTCTCAACTTTAAATCAACTATGTGATTATGCCAATTCCCTATGGCCAGTATACATAGGGCAAGGAAAAAAACCAACAACATCCACAGAGTTATTTCTCAGAGTTATTTCTTTTTACATTCACTTGTGCGAGTAAACACTTCGTTAGGAAAACTTTCCTTCAAGAGGAAGACGAAACATCTGTGAACATATTTATATCTGTAAACGTCTACAGTACTCACTTTACCAGAGTAAGTGAATATCCTTTCGTTTAAGACTGTTAAAGACTAAGCGTCCTACCTTGCACAAATGTCCTTGCACCAGTTAAACCCACTTCTCTGTCGGGTATAAAATGCTTCCGAATCAGAACAGCACAGTTTCTGTACTAGCACCATAAACAAACAGCAACACAAGACATAAGGCAGTAGAGAATCAGGCACTGAACACTACAGTCGCATGAGAAAGAGTCTCCAGAACATAAATGCTGCTACAAGTTCTCTTTCTTAACCAGGATAATTCTTCCCATACATCTCCGAGAGCTGAATCAGGCCAATGATAAAGATTTCTGGATTGGGTAGACAAGTGCAAAGACTCCTAAGAGGTCTCAGTGGAGATTAACAGGAGCTCGAAAGTGCTGGCACAGCACAGACTGAGCCCCAGAGTCACTTCTGTTGCAAACCCAAGTGACTGAGATGAATAAATCACAACGAAATGTCTCTGCGTTGTTTACCAGGCTCCCATAGACGCTGCTGCCAGCAAGTCCTCCCAGCCCTGTGCCACCCAACTGCTGGGATGCCACAACCACAACCCAACTCGGTGGTGGATCTCCAGTGAAAATATCTCTCACTCTCTCTTTTGTCAGCATCATTTTTAATCTGGCAAGGTTGGTAGCCGAGTGTGCGGCCTTCTCCCCACAGCGCACGCTCATAGACTGTCACGCCAATACAACAGAGGGGCAAGCCTGTGTCAGGAAGAGGTGGCCAACAGGTTTGTGAGCTGGCATTGCTCCTGCGAGAAAGGGGACCTGACAAATACCTTTGATCACACAGAAACTCTCACAGTGGATGAAAGCCAAAGTCCGGTCAACCTTGTGTCTTGGCCTAGAGCTTTGCCGAGGTTTTTTTTTTTTTAAATATACATTTTACGCAATGCCAGGCACATCCTCTGATCCTTAAATTAGCAGTCCACAATTATTTTCAGAAAAATGCAAGTGCTGAAGCCGAGTATTTGTTCTGTGGACATTTGTGCTGATAGAACTAATCTACGGAGCTGCTTGTGGAGACTGAAAATAAAGTGGGAGCCAAACGAAGTTGGAAAATCAACCCGGAAATGCCATCCTGGGTCTTCAAGTCCAGTTTCCTGGTATTTTTGCAAAACCTCTTACATAAACCAGTCAAGATTCATATAAAAACATGTATTAGCCTATTTTCCTCATGGGAAAGGTTGTTCTGCTGATCAGAACCTTCTCATATTAAACCTGACCAGTCATGGCCAATTCCTGCTCGTTTCTTCTCATGTCAGCACTAGTTCTTCACTACACCTCCATTTTGCTTATCTTTCTGATAAGACAGAAAATATCCCTTCTCAAGAGAGAAAAGAATTCGATATAAAAGATTAGAGATTAATTTTGCACCAACACTAGGATTTTTACCAAACTATGCTAATAGAAAACCTTTTGGAAATTAATATAGACCCTTTTGCTAAGGATTTAAACCCATCTCATGCAAATTCCCATGGAAATAAAGAACTGGACTCGACTTTCCCATATGTTTTACCTGCTCTCCTCAGAGAAATAAGGGCCCGTAGGGTCCCTTTATCTCTCTGGCTGAAGGGAACAAAACCAAGGGTTCTCAAAACAAAACACCAGGGAAGAAATCCCTCTTAACAGTCAGTTGTATATAGCATCGCCAAGCTAGCATTACTAAGTTAGGAATTTTTTATATTAAGCAAAAAAAAGAAAAATCTCAGCCTACCAGTGACTTGCTCTTTTTCATCACCGCACTCCTCAGCGACCATCTAGCACTGCGTGTTTCTACCTTTCAGTATGCAAAGGCCTAAGAATATGAACTGAAGCTGTAAGGGAGCCTCTGCCTGTAACTGATCTGTTTATAAATCTCCCAGTGCTTGTTGCATCCTACTGACACGACAAATTTTCTTCCCCCCACTCACACGGAGTAGCACAAATAAGTGTCTAAACAAAAGCAACCCATCATCAGCACACATTCTCTTTTCTTGTCAGAATGGAATCGACAAAGGAATAATCCCTCGTTGAGAGTTTTCTCTCTTTCTCGGTCTCTTTTTTCCCCCTGCTTAAAAGACTACGAACATTTGCTTCCCTTGTTTTCCTAAACAAGTCTTTGAAAAACATCAATTCATCCTGCAGGCTTTAGGAAGTTTACTGATCCTATCGGCTTAATAGCACACTGCTACACTCAACAGAAGGCACTAGTGCTCTTGACTATTATGTCGTTTTTTAAAGCATGGCAAAGACACCAGGCACTCTAGCACGTCCCTAGTAGTGTACCACAAATTAAATAACAAGATAGTCAAGGAATTACTGGGACCAGCTAGTATTTTTTGCACCCCAGCGTTACATTTTACTTATGTTTTTCTATCATCAGAAGGAAACGACTGCGCAGCATCCAGCTGGGCCTTCAGTTGTGCTGCTCAAAGGGAAATCCTTTCAAATGCCAATACAAAGATCAAGGGTTAAGGTCCCAGTTCTGCTCCACTCACAGACGCTGGAAGTTGCTTATTTTGTGAGATTTTGGCCCTTCAGGAATAAGCATCTCATAACAAAATCTCTCAGTCCCTCAGGAACCAAAAGGCCTAACCCCTGCACTTTGGATTCGCTATGAATAACAGAATTTGGGTTCCTCTCTCAAATGGCAAGGAATGGTTTGCCTGTGTTTATTGAAGGAAGGAGCAAAATTGCTACTGAAAAGCACGACATCTGTGTCCCTCTTTCTCTCCAGTTGTAGGACGGATGCTATTGGCCTTGCATTGTGCCTTCCTGCCCAAATCCTCCCATCAAGGCAAGGGGGGCTCTTGCTGCGTAAGGCTCCATGGGAGCTGCAGGAAGCAGGTACCATATTGCAACCCTTCCTGTTTGCTATTATGTATAAGAAAAGTGAAAAGACAATTGTTTCCAGTAAGAGTGGTTTAATAGGTGTGTCTCTCCTTTTACACTGAGGCTAGTGTCATTAGCCGTAAGTTCACAGCAAGACTTTGTGGAGCAGCTTTCTTCAAACAAGACAAAAATTTCTTCACCTGCATCAGTGAGGGACGCTATTCCTTAGCCCAAAGGAGAAGATCCTGGTCTTTTTTAATTTATCTCACAGTCATAAACAGACACTGGTGTGAAATAACATCATCCAGCTGATTAATTAAACTGCCAACAGCATAGGGAAACTGTACTCCCACCAAATATCGGTGTTCAGTCCAGATGGGCCAAATTCTGATTTCATTTCTATTGGAAGGCTCCGGTAAATTCAATATTCTTGTTGAGTTTTTATAGCTCCTGCTGTAAATGGACTCAGAGCCAGACCATGTAATAAAGTAAATGTCACTAATGAGGGTTAACAACATCAGTCTCTTACACCTCTGAACGCAGAGCTGTCCCTCAACTTCAATGGCCGGTTTTGATTTCAACCCCTTTCTGCTCTAGAATAAGGGAAAATCAGAAACTTGGCTATTAACTTTATATGGCAAAGTACAGAATATTGTAACGAAGGCAAATCTCTTTGTCTGGCAGATCCTGAACTTGTTCTTCTCATTCCTGTCACAATGCTGCATGGGCTCCGTCATTTCCATACCAGTAGGTATGGAAAGAAGGACAAAGCTGGAAAACTTCCTGACTTTGGTCTTCTGTAGCTCGCTAATAATTCCATATCGTGTCCCTCAGAACAGCTGAAAATGCCCGCTTCCTTTTAAGCCTCCAGTTCATTAACACTGACGGCATGTGAAGAGACACTGATTCAATGGAATGCTGGGGTTTGCCAGAGATACGCTCATCTCAATTGGACTGTAACGCTAACACACACCTTTATTTGGTATCAGTGGATGGGATATTTGTTGTATTCATTGGTGTTTGGTATCTATTACATAGTGCTATTTCAATAAACGATTGGTTAACTGACAAACTGAAAAGGTAGGGAAGAGAAGAAGCAAATGGCTTCACATTAAAATTTCCTCATTTTCCCACAGTTTTACGTCAAATTTGGGTCAACGTTAGAGAAAATGTTTTATAACTTCAAATACAAAAATAAAAACCAAACCAAAACTCTTCAAACTGTTAAAATATATTGTGAAAATAGAAGTAGACAGCAATCCAATGTTATTAATTCTTTTCAGTGCAAATAGCTGGGAAAATTCAATACAAATTTGCAAATCATTTCAATTAAATTAAATTGACTGGTTTTAGCAGGTAGAACACATACGCCATTTCACTTTAGAGTTTGCAGTGCTTAAGCGTATTTTGTGAGATTTTCATAAAAGGAAGCAGTTAATAAGAGAGCTTGAAAGGGCTGGGAGTTTTGTTCCCCCCCCCCATCTCAGACACTGGCTGTAAGAGGTTTTCCTGCCAGACAGTATAATATACATTTTTCCTGTACAATTATAGGTAAATGGATATACAGAGAGCATTAATATGGCACTCCGATAGCAAGACCCAACACGGTGTCTATATATCTCACTGCATAATCCGACACGCAAGTATGACTGGCTGCTTTTAGCCAACCGATTTTGTTTCCAAGGGGTCGTTCCCACTGCAGTCCGTGGCATTTTTGGTCAGGACACACTGCCTTTTTGGGGAATGGGGAAGATCAACCTTGCCTTTCTCAGATGAGGGGTATTATGAACTAAAAAATACACCAATTCATGCAAGTAATGCAAGTCTCAAAATAATTAATTACTTTCTAAATTGAAAACCTTTATTAGTTGTCCCCCATCACAGGCTGTATTTCTGAATAGCACTGTGGGATTGAAATAATATAAACAAACAGCTTTAGAACGAGAAAGAAAAATACACATTTTTATAACGCTCGTATAGCATAACACTGTGTACAGTCCTCCTTTATGACCTCTCTTTACACAATCCCCGTGATTTGAAAATTAAGATTCTTGATGAGTCAAACTGAAGCGGATGCCAAAACTATTCAATATCAGTGAAATGCAGTTTAGAGTCAATAGGATTGGCCATCTAATGACGATTAAGTATGCTATAAATTTAAATCTTTGAACTACTTGTTGAGATTTATTCAGGCAGACAAACAAAGATAACAAAAGTCTTTTGTGTGTTTGTCACTCATTTCCGTTGCTCTGTTGTTGCAGTGTCAAATAATGTCAGTTATTTAAGCACAATTAATGTAATTTTAAATTCTCAACAAATTAAATTATAAAGACTAGCAGTCCAAGGAGGACCCTACCCATTTTTCTTGCACATTTTCTTTTTTTCCTCCCAGTTTTGTGGCAAATTTTAAATCAATGAAAGGTTAGTTTCAACCTTGATTCTTAGAGAAACAGCCCATTTTGATACAAAATTAATTTTCTTTTTATTAAGTTATTTCTCCCTGGTTTTGACAAGGAGAAGCACATCTTGGAGTATAATTCAGGAAGATTTAATAATTTTTATAACATTTAGAAAAGCCAGAGAGGGAGAGGCCGTATATTCCAAATGACTCTCACCTATGCCAGGATTACCTGTTTTCGTTTGTGACTGTACGTGCCCACTCAGCGCAGGGGTACTACCGTTTTCAACCCTGTACTTGCGGGGTTACTGCATTTTAGCAGAACCGGAAGGCGGCGTTTTAAAACAATGCCACAATATAAATGACCATTGAAGGAAAACCGGAGGCTTGATAAGGAAATATAAAGTTGTTTTTATCTCCTTAATAAAAGGACGTTAAGTCCTTCATTTAGAAATCTCGACAATTAATTGAAGACAAAAAGATGGCCTATCTCTAGTCTTGCTTAATTAGAATGGGATCGGGAAAGTTATTCTATAAAAGCAACTTAAAGCTGGTCATCTCAAAGAAGCAAAATTACCGCCCATTGTGCCTAAATTATGTTGACTACGGTGAATGTTATATAATTTAGGAGGAAGGGCGTGAGATATTTTACATTTTGGGAGATCATACCTCAAGATTTAGTCCAGCATCTAGAATTTCTTTGCAAGTAATAAAGACAATGATCCATTGTGTACTTCTATTACTAATTATTCTGTAAAGATTGTCTGTTCCAAAAGATAATTAGAAAGGGTGAAATTTAATTCCATTAAACAGAACTCAGCTGGGACATAATGAAATTTTGTTGTGAAGTAGTAGACTGACTTTGAAGCCAAATAAAAAGCTTTTACGTTGATGGAATGAATAAGATTGTAAAAGCTCACACCTTTTTTCCCCCTTTTTTCCTGCACAGGCAGCATTTAAAAATAATTAGACTCAGATGGAATTACACTTGCAACAAGTTTCAGTTCCCAAATATTTCAGGAAAAAGGGATGTCGTCTTCTGCTTTTTGCACAGATCAATCATTAGTATTTGTTTTGCAGAAGTCAACAAACCAGGCACAGAATAGAAGAAACCAAAGTGATCTATAGTTACACAGCACCAAACTTCCCCGATTCCATAACTCGGCCTCCCAGCTATTGCAGGGAAATAAATAACGCCAGTGCTGCCCAAAGAAGCCCCATCCAAGGCTCACCCCAAGCCAGCTCTGGGTGTGAGAAGACCATCAGACTGGCTCCAGGTCTTGATCACTTTTCCAAAGCATCTAACTATAACATGCTTGGCTGAGTGACGATTTGGGAGTGTGGACCCACGTCCACCCAAAAATAGTCAAAGACATCCAGTGCAGAGCTGGAGAACTTGACCATTTTGCCCAGGCCCCCGACTATCCAGCACTGCTGCATGAAAGGAGGTGGTAGCGAGGTGGGGGTCAACCTCTTTTCCCAAGGAACAGGCGATAGGACAAGAGGAAATGGCCTCAAGTTGTGCGAGGGGAGGTTTATATGGGATATTAGGAAAAATTTCTTCACTGAAAGCATTATCAAGCATTGGACCAGCATGCCCAGGGTTGAGTTGCCATCCCTGGCAGTATTTACAAGATGTGTAGATGTGGCGCTGAGGGCCTTGGTTTAGTGGTGGACTTAGCAGTGCTGGGTTAACGGTTGGACTTGATGATCTTAAAGGTCTCTTCCAACCAAAGCGATTCTATGAAAGGTGCGCTTGAAGTAATGGCTAGTAACTGGGTTCAGGTCTCTATTGTCTCATCTGAAGGTCATATGAACCTCCTTAATGACACAGGGCTTATTGTAAAGAAAAGAATGACATGAATACATTAGTAACCCATTTCTTTGAGGGTAACCACTAAACACAATAGCAGTAGATAATACGCTTGGGAAAACTCTTTGGGAAAATACATGAAGCCGCTTGAAACCAACTTGCTTCAGTTCATTGGACCAAGTCCAAACATTACAGGCTTGAATTTGGCTGACCAGAACGTAGAGCTGCTCCTGCAGTGGGATGAAAACGTTTCCCACTGCCGTTGTCATGCCCTGTGACAGTCCTTTCCAAGAGCCCGAGCCCCGCACACCGCCCTGGCGAGAAGAGAGGCTGGGAAGGAAGAATAAATGAAGAACTGCCCGGCCAAGAGGAGCGTGAAGACGCAGGAAAGGAACAGAAGCTTCTAAAGCAGTCTCCTGAACAGCGTGCTCAGCTTCAGCATTATTTTTGACTGCCTTCAGATCACCAAATTAGATTTCTGATTGAGATCATTAAAGCAGAGGGTTTAGGAAATATTGTGCAATAATAGAGCACTTCCAGATCAGATTTTAGGAACTTCAGTACTGCCTGTCTAGCTTGCGTAGACACTGCCAAATACCTAAGCACAGCCCAACACCCCCGCGGAGAAAGGAAATGTTGCAATTACTGTCTTATAGCAGGGGAACCAAAATACAGAGAGAATAAGTCACTCACCCAAAGTCCCATCATTAAGGCGATGCCTTTCTTGACTGCAGGCCAGTGTCCTGAGGACAGGGTATCTTTCCTCTCAAGGATCACACTTTCTCATGAGGCAATTGCTGGGTCTGCACAAAAACCCGAGCAGCTCTTTTCCTCACGGTATGCTGAATGGATGCGAGTTTATTTTTTTTAAGACCAATTTCTATTTTAAGAGAAAGTGCCATTGCTAAATTCTGAAATTGAAAAGAATTTCAACATACTGTGACCTAATGACAGTGGATGTTAAGAACACATGTGGCTTTTTAGAGCTTTGTGGAACATTCCCATGAAGAGATACTTAGCAAATGCAGCTTTGTGTACATTTCACAGAACTCTGCCAGCGTTACTGACTTTTACCCAGGTCTGAGCCTTACTCTAGACTGAAGTCACAAAAGAGGGGATTAGTAGGGCTACACTGAGGCTGTCTGTCACATAAATAGCTAATTAACTCCTGATTGGACCCTGCTAAATCCCCATTTCCTTTGCAATTTATCCACCCTCTCCATAAAAAATAGTTCCCATATAGTAGAAAAATAAAAATTGTAATCAGGGGTAGTAATGAAATAAGTTATTCAAGTTATTATACCAATAAGTGACAACAGCATGTTAATACGTTGCATCCTCTTGAAACAGAGTTAATTGCCACGATCAAACCATCACTTCTAAATATGACCCAAAAATGTAAAATTACACCAACAAAAACCCAAGCTGATCTTCAATGTAGTGTCTTTCACTGAATTCTTTATAAAGGAAGTTTGAAATCTATGTGCTACCCATTACCTCAGCTCAGTAGCATTGGTGCAAATCTAGAGCTGCTGGAGCAAGACACGAGCTACGGAGCGGACGTATGACAGGGAAAAGAAATAGGTTTACTCACATCTGAACTCATCCGTTTTGCAGAAACATATGGTTTATTCCAGATTCAAGGCAATCAGAACTACCCTACCCTCTCACAGAAGCGAGTTTACACCAAAGAGATATTCCTCTGCAGAGGTAAAGCGACAGTGCAGTACTCTTCCTCTGAGACACTTCCAATAGCTGCCTTGTCTCAAGGTACGTAAACACTTACTGCATGACCCGAATTTAGCTCTTTTCCATTTCCTGAACATCAGTCTATCAATTTTAATGTATTTGAAAAATGAAAAGACTACATTTTCTAGGTGCTGATTGGAATAAATAAAAGAAAAATTTTCATCCTTCCACATTTTTTTGGAGATATCATTTTCTTGAAGTGCAAAATATAACAGAAGAAAATTAAGGAAGCGTATGGCTATAAAAAATGAGACAGGAAAAATGTTTACTTTAACTGTCTACGCTGCTAAGCATTTCAATCAGAACTAGTAATTTTTTCTTTTAGAAATACCAAGCTATAAATTTATTTCCCAGCTGCAAGGAGAAATTGCTGATACATAATGTGTCTGATTTTCCAAAGTACGAGGCAACTACCTTGAGGTGCTGCACACCCTTAACCCCCTCTGTACATAAGACCAAGCCCTTTTCTATACGACCACACATCAAATGTTTACATCACCCAAGCGGAAGAGGATCTAAGACCTGAGAGTAGGAAGGTAAGAGTTCTAAGGACACATCACAAGTGGCAGTGCTAATCATAGATAAAAATAAATTAGTTAGATAAAGGAAAGTTTCTCCTCTTGACAGAAGAGAACGTACTCCTCGGTCTGAATCACGGAGCAAATCATTTTCACAACATGGAGTCCAAGTTTCTACAGAGCCTTCGGTTCTCCAGCAGAAGATTGTTACCGAGCTTAAATAGATAACCTAAGTTAGAGGAGGAACGAGGTAGGCATTAAATATGAACATAAGAACTAAATTCCAAAGAAAGTAAGTCAAACTGAATGGAAAGGTTGGAAACCAACCAAGTGGGAATTTCACTCCCATTATTTCATTATTTATCTCCCCTCCACACTACTGGATATCACAAATGGTTCTCAAAGTCACAAAATTCATTCTTTCCTACATCAGGAATATTTCTAAGTCAGCTGCGAAGTGTATATGAAAGGTGCTCGCAAATCATGGCCGACATGGCCCAGCCGGTTATCCGAGAGCTGGCAATCACACTAGTCATGCCAGAGTCGTACCAAATCCCAGACAGCACCTCGGCAAGACCATTTCTGAACTGCCTCTCTCATATTAGATTTCAGCTGATGCCAAATTCAGGTATATGAATGCCTGCCATGAAGGCGGAGGAGGGAGAGAGAAGGAAGGGAGCAGTCAGAAAAGATCAGCTGCCTTCAGAAATGAGGTATTACATGAAATAGAAGAGCTCAAGACAGAAGGTCAGGTATCCTCTGTTATTAAGAACAAGCAGATTTAGTCATGGTTCCAAGCCGCTTATTAAAGTGAAATTCAATAGCCATTATTTTATTACCATCTCTAACCTTCCAATGGACGCGCCAGTCCTACCACTGTCAGCCTGTTGGAAGCGTTCCGAAGATGCCTACTGCAATCTGCAGAGACGTAACAGATATGATAGAGGGGAACACAGGAGCAGGCTGCATTTTCTTTGAGTTTGTGTAGCTCTGATTTAACAGCTTGGCGTTCAAAGAGTGACCAAGTAAAGCAAAACATAAGTGTTTGAGTGAGGAATATATTCCAGGCAGTAAGACACCCGACATCTGTACGGCACCTTTAATGCGACGGTGCTGCGTGTCTCAGGATTGTGCACTGAGCCTATTTCTAAGGAACTTGGAATTTTTTTGCATAACCTTTTTCTTGTTACTTTTTCCCCAGCTTCACTCCACCCGAACTCCCTGTGTTGGGGGGAGGTCTGAGGAACAGGTTGGAAGAAGCCAAGCTCCCTGCTATTACTCATTCTCCTTCAGAAACAGCAAAGGTGAAACTCTGGCTTTGTTGCAATAAATGGAACACATGCCAAAATCTTGAAGGGCAGAATTTGTCCCTGTCAGGCTGTTCTCTGTGATGTTAATGCAGGCTCCCTATATGCACGCCCTTCAGAGGACGGGGGTTTGCAGGTGGATTCACAAAACCCAATGCCAAAGGCAGGAAGGGGAAAGTTCTTCCAGAAGCGTCTGTCCTCAGGGAACAGGATTCCCCCCTACAGAGACCCCACTCACCTCCAGTCTCTCCTCACACTCCATTCCTTACCTAAGGAGATAATCCTGCACAGGGAGAACCTCACGGACTTTTATCTATAAAAACCAGATATTTATATCTATTTATTTTGTGCTTCTAAGGTTCTTGTAAGTCTCCCAGGGCTGATACTTCCAAAGAATAGTACAAACTGACCCTTAAGAACAAAGACTGCAACGGGACTTGCGTTTCTTTAAGCTTTGAGCGTGTGCTATGTGGCTCTAGTGTACATTAAAGAACAGAAAGCCCGCACCTTGCAATGGCGGGGGAAGGCACTGCTGAAGAGGAAATTATCCCTGTTAGACAACAGGAACTGAATCATTTTTTGGTGGTGTCTTGGTTGGGTTTTTTTTTCATTCTCCATTATTTTTAAAGAGCCTTTCCTTATGCAAACAAGAACATTCACTGATCAGCACCAGTATCTCTTTGCTTTTGGTGTACATTAAGAAAATTAAATGGAATATTCTTAGAAAGACATCTGTGCCTGGGGTGACTCACATTTGATCAATCCCTATGAACTGTTCTTTTCAGAGGATGTGCAATTATTTGCTCAGTAAGGCTTAAACTTTTTATTTATCTAATCACCCCCCTGTAAAGCTTTGATCTGAGCTTCCAAAACCTATTTTTCTAACCACTTTAGCTACATATTTTAAGTCTTATTGTCTAATCAACTTCAGCCTGTTAAACATGCAATGTCCTACTTAATGCATCCTATTAGGAAATCAAGCTGCTGCATGGATTTTTAGATCTCTCATTTTGCAACCCCGTGAGCCATTTGGAAGCATCATTAATGTCATTATTCCAGGGGAGAAGGAGAGCCCTGGCAGCAGAGCGAGCCCTCTGCGCGGCTGTCAGCTTTGCCCTGCTAACATTTGCAGAGTGACTCAGAGGTGAATCACAGGTTTCTGCAGGTGTACGCCAGGGAGAGCTGGATGATTTCCATGTCACAGTGGTTGCAAATGTTTACTTCATTAGTTCATGGGGTTAACTCAGCAGTCCTAGCCAACTCAATTTCTCAATCTTACTGTATGGCAGTTTAAAAAAAAAATAAAAAATGGGAGTAGGTAGTAGCTTTGAAATTAAAAACACAAAACCAACCGTCAGTTGGTAGCTAGAAAACCTGAGCAATGTTGGAATGTGGATGGATTTACGTGAAGCTGTCATTAAACACACATCATGAAACATTTCAGTGTCTCTAGTGTTGGATCTATTATACTCTTCACCAGAAGAGTAAAGGCTATCCTTACTGTACCTTTTCCACGGCAGTACACCCTGCACAAGGAATGGGCTCCGAACGGTGCACGGATGGTTATCTCCATCCACTGAAAGTGTATTTGCCATAAGAAAACTTACAGAGCTGTGTCTACTTAGGAACTACTTCAGCAGCTCCTTTGAAGTCTCCAGATGTTTTACAATAAGCCTTTGCACATGTAAGAGTGGTCATCTGGGATTTACCATGGCATCTCCCACCCGCTGCTGCCGGTGTGGCTGCGAGCATTAAACTCCTGTAGCCGCATCTTCTCCTTGCGGTTCAAGTTTGCAAGTGCTCCAGGTGCCATAGGTAGGAGGAAATTCCTGTGAGCAGGACACCAAGTAGCTGGGTGAGCCCCTCTACCTTAAATTTCTCTAAACCAGATTCCATAAGCCACTTATCTACCCATTCTCCTAGTCTATTTAAGTTATTTTGAATTTTACAGACTTTGACCTCACATTAACTTGTTCCCCACAAGAGTGTGTCATTGGCAAACGTTATCACTTTACTTCATGTTCCTACTTTAAGGTTATTAACATATAAAGTGAACAAAATCAGGCCTCCCAGGATTGATCCTTGACCTGTGCCGTGCTTTAGGTCACCTCCAGCCAGCATGAACTCCCAAGTGTTTCCACTTATACGAGCTTTTTGTCACAGAGGTAGAAACTTGGTTTTCCCATGGTCAAAGAAAAGCCTCTCCTCACCTTTTCATTACTTTGTCTTGTAGATTACGTTTTGCACAGTTACCATACCCAAAAGATTCTGGAAATCCTGGCCAGACTTTTCTCGCCGGTACAAAACCAGCAATGGGTCACAACCAAGTCAGCTCATTCCTGTAATTAAAATGGATCAGGCTATTTGATGCTCAATGGAAATAAAGACAGTAAGACCTAATTTTCACTCAGCCCAAGACCAGCTTTAGGGGAGTAAACTGCTGGCTAAAGATTGAAAGGCTATGAAGAGAAAACGGAGTTGAGAGACTCACAAAAGCTGAAAGCTCTATTTATCCCAGATTTCCTCCACATTTTAGGCAAACAGCTGACATCTGCAAAAGATCTCATTAGAGCTGCCCAACCAGAGAGCAGGGTGCCACCCCAGCTACGCACGCAGTGCATTGCTACATCGACACGCTTCCTTAAGGGTGCACTTCTAACCCCTGAAACACCTTTCTATGTAAACTATGATCTTTTTGAAAATAACGGAGGATAAAAATGGGAGCCTGTGAGAAAACGGAGACACTTACAACATATGTTCTAAGAGCATCCCAGTGACCTGATATGCTGTTCCACATGCTCACATTGAAACTGCAAATGAAATCCAGCAAACTTCTAATCTCTACGGAGTCAGAGTATTTCAAGACAAAAACGGCCATGTGATGTTTATTAATAAAACTAGCTGGATTATTCTGGCCAAGGATCCTACCAGGTGTCATCTACACATGAAACGAACTCCACGGACACTTGCAGTTACAGCAGAGCAGCCTCGGTAACCCTGACAGTCCTTTCCAATCCTCCACTCCCAAAAGAACAAGCTGTGCCCTAAAGCACTGGGTAACCAGACAAAAGCGGAGGCGACAGTTGGCACGGACAGATGGAGGCTGCCCGGTGGCAGGATCTCGCAGCAGGAGGCTCAGCACCCCTCACCAGGCACACCGGGCTCTGCAGCACCAGCCAGATTGTGCTCTGGGTAGCACAAAGTTTCCTGGACTAAAATACGGGAGCGGTGTTCAAGCTACCAAGGGGAAACCCAGGGAAGGAAAGCCTCCTGCTCTCCTCCATGGCAGAAAACAGCGTTGTCCCAGCTGATCCAGGTGTCTGGGAGATCCTCTGCCCCAGCAGCAAGGAGGGAGCAGGGAGAGAGCAGCTCCAGGGACCCTGCGTTCCAGGCGCACAGCAGTGTGAGGGCATCGGGCAACACAGAAACCGTACATCTACCTGGTCTTTAATTTTATGTATTATTTTAGCAGCTCATATTCAAATCCGGACCCCATGAAAAAACTGACGGTCAGGCGAGGCAAGTACTGAATACGATGCAGGCTCACGGTCATGTTTATTAACAGCTCCCCTTAAACGTATCTTGTTTCTGAGTTAGCAGATAAAACAGCATCCCACAAGGCAATGACTGCATAAATACCCATTTTAACTCAGCAGCAAATATCTAAAAAACACACTTGAAGACAGATTGTTAAATCCCATTAGGAAAAAATAGTCGCTTAATCAAGTTACCATCCTAAAATTGGCACCAAATTCTTTCCAGGTCTTAAATGCAGACGACAACGGCACGAGAGGAAAGAAATACATTTGAAAGCAGTCAAAGCGTGAAGCTGAAACAATGAGAACAGCCCTGCGCTGAGCTGCAAACCGCATGGCACTGCAAACCAATTGTTTAGATGTGCTTTATTTAAAAACTATTAGCATGTTATGCTATACTTACTCAAGTAAACTATAAAAACCTTGTAGAAGCAAGCATTAGCTATTATGAATCCATTTCTGCAATGAGCACACTGCCCCCAGGGTAAATGAGCACTGAAGCTTACCACTGCTATAAATATCCTGGGTTTCACATGGCCTGACTGAGAACCATGTAGGTGTGCTTGGCATTCAGCTTGGGGAAGTGGTGGCAGCTCCCCTCCCTTCCTCCTCCCCGCGCTAACAATGCTGTTTGGCAGCTTTTTCATTTTATCTCACCACAGATCTTTGCCAAAACTTGAATCTGCTCCTGACAGATTAACTGCCACCATAAAAGAAAGTGGCATTTTTTAATTTTTTTTCCTGCGGATTCTGATTGAAAGGATAAGCTTGAATGACAATCTTCTCAAATGGCCTGGTCTTCTCTCAGGCCTGGGGTTGGGAAAGGAGGACCGATACAGTTGGAGAGGCTTTAGTTAGTCAGTAACCACACTTTAAATTCAATTATTTGAACAGCAGAACAGACTGTGAGACCAGATTCCCAGCTGTTTTGTAACTTATGTTGTCACTTGCACCTGTGCAAAGTGGGCACAAAATACTTCTAATTTGGCAGTTGGGAATTAGACCCCATATTTACATTTGCTTCCTGATTCCTGACTTTATTCATTAGCCAGCATGTGGTACACAAGCTGATGAATTATTGTTTAGCTTGTTTTGAAAACACATCACTTGCAAACACACTTAAAAAGGATCTGCAATAATTAGCTGCGTTTTATTTTCTATGCGAACTGCACCTTTTTGTGCCTTTTTATGTATACGTGCATACACGAAGTGCATTTATGTCAAGTTATATTTAGTCCCTTATGATTAATTGAGGGTCAAAATCAGGTCGGAGTGAACACAACTGTAAAGGCAGAGATTTCAATGGAATTCAATATACTTATACCGGGTCTGAATTCTGCCGTTTGCCTCAAGGCACAGTTCAGATCCCCAGTGTACATAGGACATTTTAAATACTGTTTTGCTTTCATGAAATACAAGCAAGATTGCAGCTAACTCTATCCTTACATCTTGACCAAGCCACGTTAAATTCTCTTGCATTTTCTACAGATCAGTGGGTACGCATGCCGTTATATCGACATACAGGAACCTGCCGGGTACCTGAGCCCTTAGCGCTGCCAGATACTGAACATCCAGCACAATAAACAGGGTCCTGTCCCTACCTGCACCAGGCATCTCGCCTCTGCCATGGGATGTGAGGAAAATTATCTTCTACGTGTGATATTTGGCTATTCGCAGCAAAAGTCTATTTTTGTCTCAGTTTCTGTATAGACAAAAATTATCTTTCAAGTAGTTACAAAGCTGGCTGCTTCCAGGCTCTGGGCTCTTGTCTGTGTTGGATTTTTTTCCCCTCATTAAAAGAGTTTCTGTTGCCTTCAGGGGATGCTGGAATGCTGCTGTCTGTCTCTGGGACGTGGCAAGTTTTTCTGGGGGCTGCCTTATGTCCCATCAGACTAGCTTCAGTGCAAGACTGCTAGAAGTTTAGGTATTCCCAAAGAGCATGAGAGGGTTTTTGAGCCAGCCAGCAGCAAAATCACCTGTGTGTGCCACCCTGCGACTTCTCCTGTCCCAGGAGACCGTCTCAGGTGCAGGGCTGGGGCTGGCAGGTCCTGGGGTCACCTGCCAGGACACGCAGCACACCCGTATGCCCTCCCGAAGGAGGGACAGACAGAGCTGACGTTGCTTTTCATCATGAGAAGTTTCCTCCGTGCAGAAGAATCCTTGCTTAGCACTCAGGCCAACACTCAGCTTAGTCAATGGGGTTGAGGATCTGGCCCATCAAAATGAGCTTTATAAAACCAAATATATCTCAGCGCTTTACCCACAACTCACCCTTCCCATAAACATCACCCCTCCTCTCACCTCAGGCTTTCGTTTGACACCTCTCCTGCACTCCATCAGCAACAACGTGGGGGCCCCTCAATGTCGGATCTGCATTTTGTGTAAAGCCTCACAAACAGCAATAGCACTGTATAATTAATAAATAACAGCAACAACAATAATATAATAAGTAGGCATCAGCGCTAACAACTCATACCCTGAGTGGAGCTGAGAGGATCTGCAGGATCTCAACATCAACCCTGCTGATGCAGACAATGAAACTAACTTCAGGTTGGGAAAGACTGATCAGAATCATTCATCCTGGTTAATATCTGCAAGCTGGGGGTCAGGACATCATTGAAATATCAGTCACATCCCCTGGGACATCGGTGCCAGAAAAATACAGAACTGCAATGGTGCACAGGAGCTAAGAAATGTATGAGGCCACTTAGACCCAAACCTCTTCTCTTAAAGTGATCCTCCACGCAACAATTTTAAAAGTGTCACACCAACACGGGGAAAGCACTTGGTCGCCCTAATTTACAGAACAACTAGCACTGAAGTTTTAATTAGATTTTAATCTGGGAATCAAGGCGGTAAACCTGAAATATTATGAATGGCGGGAGAACCTACCAGAAATTCACTTTGTTTTAATGCAATGACTCTTGGTGTAGGGGTTAGTGAAGTCACAGCATCGAGACTGCAGCTCTCTATAGGGAGACACAAACCTTTTAGTCGTACACAAACATGCTGTTCAAGTAATGCAGGGGTATAGCCACCGTACAATCAACGTGAGTCATACCCCTATAGAGCTGCCCATATAACGCACTTTATTTCTGCTGAAGAACCTACAAGGTTCCACCTTCATATGGGAGCTGCCCGCAGTGTCATGCGGTGGGTACTGGTCCCACAGCTGTGCCAGCTGCTCTGCTGGCTGGGTGCTCCATACGTTGTCTGTACGACCTGGGAACCAAAGCGCTACCGTTTGCTAGTTCTGCAACCTGACCAGATGGGTTGGGGGGGAATGAGAGAGGGCAGGTACCCATATATTCGGGGAGAGACAGCTGCCGCATCAGAATTATGGGCAGGGGAAAAGATTTCCACTCAACTGTATAAACTCTTGTTACATTCTCTTCCAAAAGGTGTGTGTGCATATGTATACGTTTATGTACATCAGTGTTTATATATATACACACACAAAGCTCAACGAAAATTCCATGCTCAGTCACATACTACCAAAATCTAGAGGGGAGGGGAAGTTTTTATCATTTTCTAAGATTTTAGCCATTCTACAGGGCAAAAATCACTCCTAACATTGTATAAAGGTGACATTGCAAAGCTAAGGACTATTGGTGACACCCTTAAAAATACTTGAAGGAGTTTGCTTGAAATACTTTGAAATGCACTCTGGTTTTTTGTTTTGTTTAAGTTGGGATGGACAATTGACTATTGTGCAAAGGTAGATTGCATCCACAACTTGATATTTGTAAAGCAATTTAAAGGTCGCTTTAACAATTCCAATAATAGTGACCATTAGTGATTTTGCAAAGAAAACAGACATTGCAAGATAAACCAAAGTGCTCTGAAAGTAACCGCTATTCTTTCTTCCCCATGTTCCTGAACTACCCTTCTCCTTGTCGTATCTGATCACCTTCCAGTAGCATAGCGAGGGATGTGACTCGCATGCATTGCATCTGGTAGGCGCGTTTCTCTGTTTTCTCCCAAACTGCTATTATGCTATGGGCTCACCCTGCCTAGAGCCAACAAAACCGCGGCAGTGTAATGCAATTTAATACCCATACGCAGAGGGCTATCAATACAAGAGACCCCAAAACCCCTCCAGGTATTTAGCAGTCATTTAAAAAACATGTCTGAATGAGTTAGATATTTTTAAAGAGTAGAGTTTTTTTGGTTTGTGGTGTGGGATTTTTCCTTCAACCTGAACAACCCCTCGCTATAGTTCTATGAAAGGACACTGGAATGATCTTATAGCCTGTGCTCTAATCCTATATAAAATAAACGTAGCAAAGAATTGCTTATAGTCATCCTCTTAAATACAGTTGGTACTTCCGCCAGTGATACCTAGACTGAAAGTTTCTGCGAGTGTAGTTGCCTAAATGTGTCTCTAATTACTCAGCTTTTATATAGCCTCCGGTTTCCAGGAAGAATTAGAAATGTGACATACGATCAGGACCACAAGTATTTTTTCAAAGTTGGATTAATTAACATTATCTGAAAACCAGAAAGAACAAAGCTACCAGGTATGTGGAACATTAAGCACATCACTAGTAATCAGTGCTAGAATATAGAAATAAAAAGACAAAATGAGGCCATAAGAAATAAGTCTAATCCGACTACAATTTACCAGAAATACTGTAAGAAATAGACTTGAAACTACACAATTATACTTTTTAAATGGACAGAAGGATGGGTAGGGAATACCTGGCTGTCTGGGCTGGCTCAACAGAGTAAGAATTCTTGAGAAAGAAAAATGATAGATGGCAAAATGGCAATATTTGTGATTCAGAAATGTTAGGATAACACCAACCTATGGGTATCAGAGGGCAGCGCATATAGCGGCAACATACAGCCATGAAATACATGGTAAATTTTCATCTAACTCATGCAGTCCGTAGGTTATGGGCATTAATAACAACAAGATCAATAACAGAGCAAAGCACGAAACAGGCCCATGGGGACCCGGGACTGGTAATCAGTGAACGGATGTAAAGCAACCGGCTTTGTGCTCGGAAGCTGAAGTCTGAGCATCCGCAGAACAAGAGGATCTCCCTCAGACGCAGTCATTGCCTATTGCACCAACACGTCTCACCCGCTCAGCGTATAAACGAGGACTGTGCTGCAGAACGTCACGCGTGGCAAAGTCCAGCTGCAGCACAGCAAGCAGATCCTAAGAAGAGGACCACAAACTGTATACACAAACCACATTCAGGGCTGCAACTATCCAAAATGACACCAAAAATAAACAAACAACACAGAGAGACAGCAAAGTAAGCATGATGCACCAAAGCATCATGGTCACATCTGCTGACTCCTGCTGCTTGCTCCTGCCTTTGTCAAACATCCCGCCGCACCTCGTCTCTTTTGCGCTCTTTGAAGCTGACGGGGCTGTTGCTGACAAGCGGTAGAGGTGAGCATCCTAAAAAATCTGAACTCCGGCAGACCTACAAGGGAATTATTTTATCCTGAAGAATTAGCTTGTGCATTCTCATCCATTCTGATTCCTCACACCATTGCTTATTTTGATACGTGTCCTTTCCTGCGTGGTCTGGCAGGTTCTCCGTTTGGATGCACGTGGCAAGGCAATAAAGAGGCACCACGAGTACAGAAGCAAGAAGTCACTGCAATAGGTGAGTCCTTTCTGAATTTCTCACTAGGGCTCATGCACCCTGGCTATTCCTACACGATGATCTCAACTTCAGCAAGTCCAATTATACTCAAGTGTGTAAACGGTGAACAGATTTTTCGAAGCACAAGAGAACCTGTCAGGTTCTCAAACAGTTCACGACGTGATCTCTGCAAATGTACTCCTATGAACGAGTGTTATCTAAACGCATATAAACAGATTTCTACTTAAAGAAAGATTGTAAAGCCGACTCTTTTCTGTGCATTATTTGTTGTATTCCATTAATCACCTAAGCCCTATGCATCCGAGCATCGTTTACAGCTGCTACTGCCTCGCACCATTCCCCGGAAAACAACACGCGCTCTCAGCTGTGCGCAGCCAGCAGACGGGGCCCGGGATGGGTAACTCACCGAGGTTGCTCTCTGTAGGTCAGTGATATGGAAACAGGAATAAAGCCAACTTCTTTTGCTAGTATGAGACCATCTTTGCCCTCCCTGGGATGCAAAGCTTTAATTTCCAACAAAAGTCTGGCTTTTCATCATTTAGACTCTGATTCAAGAAAGCCCGAAAGTTTACTGAGCAGCAGTGCAATGATATGCTTAAATATTTGGCTGAATCGGGGCCTCTGTGATTATATTTTAACACAGTTTTTTATCAAAGAACATTAAAAAAAAAAAATCCCCACAAGTAAGAAAGATCTTTTCTTCACTTGTGGCTTACTGGTTTTCAGTAGATAACCGCTTGGTTCCAATAATAATTTAAAAGAAAAAAGGCTGAGATACAATCAGTGTAAAAGCAATTAGCCAAATTGTTTAATGGATTAATATAAATTACATTGTTTAATTACAAGATCAAATGAAATAATACTGGCTTCAATTAGAGCAATTCAAACCAGTGGTGAAGCAAGGAAACCAACTGATTTTCCGAATGCTGCCTTCCAACTCTCCCCAAAAAAAGGTTATATTAACTACATGAAGACATAAAAATCTACAGTAATGACAAATCACTATATGGATACACTTGAATATAATTTGTCAGCTACATAGCAGTTTGGATTTTATTAGCCAAACACGTAATAATCTCAATGAGGTGCAGAGAGAGAGAGAAACGGAGAAAGATGTAATCTCAGAGCAGAAGGCGATATTGCCTGGTTCCTGCACAGAGCCATACCTCTTCATGGATGTGCTTATGTCACCAGCTCTAAATTACTGCTGGATTTGTAACCAACCCAACCGTTTCTCCTGCGCTTCTTTCCCCACGCTGCACTGTTCCTCCTCTTGGTCCTTTCACCTCCTTGGTGCTCATTTTCAAGGGTTGCCCACTAAAGTCTGGTATCTCGATCTCTAACGCCTCGCCTTATCCATCCTAGTGACCATTCATCTCCAGTTTCTGTGTTAATCAGTCTCCCCTGACCTGTGCCTATCCGCATTTCTCTCTGTAACTGTGTTATTTAGTGTGGCTCTTTGCATGAAAAATGGTACAAAGTGGCATCTTTTATAAAGGCTATTCCTCACGAGGGGAAATATCGAATTTCCTGCAGCCCAAACTAGCCCAGTGCAGCAAGAAGCTGTGTGTCCCTGGGCTCGTGTCCCCACTGGCGCTCCAGTGTCCCGCTTCAGCGAGGGCTCCGGGCAGCAGCGGGTGCCACGACACCACCCCGGTACCGCCCGGGAGAGCTCTCCTTCCAAACGCCCCCACGCCTATACCTGCATGCTCTTCCCTGCTGCTGGCCTGCCCGCCACTTCTCCTGCCTGAATGTCACCGTCACCAGCCACACACAACCCGCGTGCCACCCGCGCTTTCCCCCCAGGCCACCCAGCACAGCCGCCGCCGTGAGCGGAGCGCGGCAGAGCGCCTGGGCCGGGGCTCCCCCGGCTCCCGCTCCCACCAAAGCTTCTCTGCCAGAGCCATCAGACCTGAGCCGCGGAAACCTCATGGCGAGTGTGACTCGCCTGCACCCCTGAGCAAGGGATTATGCGTTTAGGCCGTGCAGAAAGAAGCACCTGCCTGTTTGATTAATATTTCGTGTGCTGCTTTGAAGCGCTGTGCGGAGCCCGGGCCCTTGCCCCGGCACAGCTTGCTTCCTACCCTTTCAACAGCACCGCACCGGTTGTTCCATCGCAACCTGTCCTCCCACCCATTAACGAGGGATGCAAAAGAAATCCCAGTGCAACCCAGGCTAGAAATGAACACTCCCATCATGAGAAGCAGCTGGGTAAAAAAAGTAATTCATTACCTGCCCAAAGCATTTGTAGAAAGGAACAGTTTCAGCACCTGAGAAATCGGTATCATGTACGCATAACGAACAGCGTGACTTTCGCTACGGTCCTGCTTGCTGAAATTAAGGATCCTGTCTCAGATGTATCACAACTTTTTCTGCCCCAACAAACTTCCCAAACAAGAGACAAAATAAACCCTGGGTGAGGAAGGAGGAGAGTGAAGAGCTGTTGTGGCCAGGCTGATGGAGGCCAGCAGAGCTGGGTGCGGGGCTCCGACAGCCAGCTCCCGACGGCTCGGCACTGGCATCCCAAAGCCTACAGGCTTCACGAGTTGGATTTTCCTCTACAGATAACAGTAACCCAGATAAGAAAAAAAATGGAACTATCCCTCTATTAAGGATTTTAATTCACCAAATTAAACAAAATGCCAAACAGCACAGCACATTTTCCTACTGCTCTCCAATA
Source organism: Stercorarius parasiticus (assembly GCA_013396915.1). NCBI lineage: Eukaryota > Metazoa > Chordata > Aves > Charadriiformes > Stercorariidae > Stercorarius > Stercorarius parasiticus. Next base: position 181,207 of record VWZL01005178.1, on the reverse strand, counting down.
CATTTCAAGAACTGTATTCCTTTAAAGCCACGGTCCATATTAGCACAGCAGCTTGTCTGCAGTGTCGCTCTGGCAAGGGCTGGCCCCGCAGCTCAGGTCAGCACTGGATTCACTCCTCGATTTAAAGGCATTAACGATTTTTGAATTGGTCGCAGGCATTATCAGGGATAGTTCATCAGAACTTGGTTTCCTATAGGAAAGTTCTGGGCCTGTTCACGGGCTGGATGTGAAATGAATTCCAAAGGTGTTTAAAATACAGACATGTCATTTGATTCCAGGAGTCAGTGGAGATGTTTTTCCAGCCAGTTTGTGGCTTGAAAAATTCATATTAAGCTTGTTAAGCATATCTAAAATATAACCAATTACATACATTTAAAACAAACAACCCTCATATCTAAATATTAATTTCCCCTTTACCCAGTGCTGTTTTGCTCATTATTTAGGCTTCTGTTTCAGAGGTGGGGGTGCGAGAGGGAAACCAGAAATAGAGCAAAAACAACATCTCCAGGCAGATGGAGCCACCAGGAATTTTGCCGACTTGCCCCCATGAATCTGTGTGTTGCATTGGTTTTGCTCCACTGTTTGTATCCACAACAACCCAAGGATGTTGCTTTACAGAAATCCCTGCACAGCCAGTACCAGGAGAGTGCTGCTGGTTCAGCTCCTCAGCTCTGCAGGCAAAGAAAATCTCAAGCTTGAGCTCACTGCAGCTCTAATTAAAAATAAAGTACGGATGACTCATTTCAATGCTTATTGTTAATGGCTAAGCTACTGGAAGAAGCCCCGCCAGAGCTGCTCCTGACGGAACAAACTCATGTGCTGGGTCTAGCAGGGAGCGGGTTTTGTTGCGAGCGGGAGCACTGGTCACAGGTTAACAAGGACCGTTTAGGGACCTATAGCCAGAAAAATTATTTGCAATCTATTAAAACAGAGGTCTGCTCTGGGGGAGGGAAGGGGGAAATAAACACACACGTACAGTGTAATTACAGTCATTTCTTCTTGCATGGGAGGAAATTCTCACCCACTGGTTCCAGCCCAAAGGTGAAGGGCTGTTTCCACGCAGCGCAAATGAAAGCAGCAGCAGTGGGGTTGATAGATGTCTATTTTTGTGCCACGCTCTACTCAAAAAGAGCAGGACTTACTGGATCTGATATCCACTTTCACTGTAACCCTTTTATCTCTGCTGCTAAACTGGGAGGAAATTATATTTGACGCAGGTCTACATTCCAAATATTTTACCAGTACACCACCGGGGATCCTGCTATCGCTGGCACCCCTTATTTCAGCTTCCTGTCACAAGCTGAAAAAGTTACACCGTTATCAAAGCTACAAAAGCACGGCTTTCTGTTACACCTACAGTGCAGAGTTACCTGAGCCAACAGTAAGGGAGCTTCCTCTTGTATCAGAAACACCACCAGCGTTAGCTCAGACCTCCACACGTGCTAATCTACCCTTAAATTCCTCCTCTCCAGTAGCTGAGAGCAGCAACTCTGCAGCCGGCAGTGGAGCCAGCTCCTTTACTCGGGTTCATCATCTCTGTGCTGCACTACACCCTCTACAACACAGACCTTTATCACCACACACAAATACAACCTCATTGTGCTTAGAATACATATAACTACACCGGTGAAAATTTGGGGTGCCCGTTTTAAGGTCTCCTTCTGTCATAACGACATTGTTAAATAAGTTTACTGTAAATAAAGTTTCCCTCACGTATCTGGTTTCTCCAGGAATTCATTTCTCTAGAGTGACTCGGGAGTTACACATCAAGCTCTGAGTCTTTATTTTAAAAAATCCCAAGAACAATAATCCAGAACCTGAGAGTTTATCCCTGTCATACCTCAACGTTATGGCCTACTATCAGAGAATGCATTAGCCTATTTATATTTTATATGCTATTTCTCATAAGGGTTTCAAAGATATTTTGGTAGCACTGTCCGTTCATAGATGGCATTGGTTGAGAGAGAAAACATTTCCAAGATGATAAAGAGTTACAGAGTGGGCTAACTACAGCAGAACCTATTGTATTAACAAGACAAGATTTGTTTTAAGTTCAATGGAGAAAAGAGACCTTTGAATTTGAGAAGTTAAAGAGTGTTGCATTACTGAGGCACAATAGGATAAGTTAATGATGAAGTTTCAGTTTTAACTTGGAAACCGCTGGTTTTTGTAGGCTCCAGCCTGTCACTAATAGGTATATTTTAACGAGATACATGGGGATTTAGGGGAACTACTCCCATTAATGTTAATGGGATTCACACAGCTAAATCCCTGTGCCGGAAATGTTTCTTTTAATGTGTCTTTAACATAGCCTCTGTGTGCACGCGCACGCACACGCGTGTGTCTAGTTAATGGTTAGATGTATAAATAGGAACACTACACTTCCAAGTGTTACTCTTTCATTCCATGATACACCACTGAAGCGGAAGTAAAACGTGGGTCCTGGAAGAGCGATTTTTTTGACAGCGGTGGGTGAATCTGCTGTGAAGGTTTGGCAGGAACGGGGCCGTCCCACCCTCGCACAGCGGTGGGCTCAGAGGAGCGAGGTCTGCACCCCTCGTGCCCTTCGCTGTGCCCTAAGGCAGGGTGGCCTGGGGACAGCCCCGGCTCTGCTCCATCAGCTGCCCTGGCGAAGGAGGGCTGTTGAAAATCTGGTCAATGGTACCCGGGAGCAACGCATGTTGAACTGGGGAAAAAGCCTGCTAAATGGCTGCAGGCCCTGCTGATCCGGCGCTGAGCAGCTGTGGGCTCCCTGGGGAGCAATCTCCGGCAGAAAGCTCGGCCGGCACGCTGGCGAGCCAGTATACGTGCACACGGCTACTACAGCAGCAGTAAACGAATTGCAACAGCACTGTAAAGAGTTTGCTGAATAAAAGAGGGAGTTTAATTTTAGAAACGTGAAGCACTCTCATATTATTACCCACCAGGTGGTAGGCGATACATGCAGGAAGCAGCTGACCTGAAAGAGACACCACAAGAAAAGAGGCACGATTACCTGAGGGGCCAAGCAGCACCTTGAAACAGAGCAAACAGGCTGCATCAAAAGGAGTGACCACCAGGATGCTGGATTTTCAGAAGTAAACCTGAGGGCACAGCAGAGCCGAGACTTGAATCAGTACAGAGCGCTGAACATTGAGGGATGAAAAGGAAAACAGAAAGTTAAAACTTTTTTTTTTTCCTTACCATTTCATCAGTGAAAAAGAATTAGGAGCAAGTAAAACTCAGGTGTCAAAAATAACATCTAAAACACTACAGCAGCAGATAAAGGTATTTGATGAGAAGCATCAGCCAAAACAGAATGAGACTATGCAGAGGGGATAGGGCTTACCCATGGAAAAAGGGGAGCACAAAATTTACACTCAGAGCTGAAAGCAGTGGTGTGCGAGTGGTTTACGAGCAGGATATGTCTTTTGAGCTTACAAGAAAGATTCACAGGGGAAAGAAGTGTTAGGCTAGAGAAACATACTTCCAGGCAATAAGGACAGCTGAATGGGACCTCAAAACCGCAAAGCAATAGCAAGTACTAGAGCGTCAGGAGGACACAGTTTCTAGCAGAGATAAGGACCAAGAAATAGAGGGTCCACAACCTCAGAAGTAGAACATGGAAAGCCAAAGACAATGTCTGCTCCTAGTGAATGTGGAAAGCAGAACTGTGTCACAATGATAGAAGCATCCCAGGAAGAAAAACTAAATGTACATGCACTGATTATGACTACAGAGACTTCCGATGAGAATTAAGACATCTACTGAGGTCTTTAGCACGTTAAAAGAAAAATTACTAAGCCATGTGATCTCAAGAAAAGGCTGTTGGCCATGCTGCTGCCCTGGTTGTGACTATTAAGTGATCAGTGACCAACTCGCTTTCATCTGTACGAAGCCAGTGGTAATTTAACTCCTGAGGCACTGATAAGCTTCAGTCTTGAGACTAAACAACGGGGTCAACAGAAGAATATTCACCTGCACACAGAGAATTCAGAGGAAAGAAATAGTATCTCTGTTTTAGAGGGACTTCTGTCCCACTTGTGAGCATGGGACTATCAAACGATGCCCAGGCTGAAAGACATGGAAGGCGTTGGGTCATTTATAGAGAGGTCCATCTCTCTCTGAGGCTCTCTGCACACCTCTTTGAAGCGGGTAACCTCTTGTTACATCCAGGGAATTTAAATGTAAATTGAATCTAGACTGAGAGAATGTTTTTGTCACTATTTGTGTGGCAACTAGCAGTGGCATCAGCCCTGAGGGATGCCTCTGATGGTTGGTGTGATACAAACGAGTCAATAATGAAATAATGTTTTAAAATAAATCAGGTACCTACTGCCCAAAAAATTTGCCATTATGCCTCTAATCTGTCTGTCTTTTAATGCTGAACGTGAGGAAAGGAAAGGTCATTCTTCGTGGCTCTAAACGCAGTAGAGAGGAGCTCAAGCTTAGACCTGCCATAACAGCCAGGTAAGTGACCCAGCTACCGGGAGAGAATATTCCCCCGCCCCACTGGTGCTGTACAACTCCGCATAATTTATTAAATATGAACTGAGTAAGGAAAGAAGTTACTTTACACCCTGATGATCAGGGCAGTGACACAGAGAGAGACAGACGTTAAATTCCTGACCCTACACACAGCCGTTTCACCTGCAGGTCCCGCGCGCTGGCTGGGGTGCGAGGCACCAGCCCGTCCCAGGAGCAGGAATTGCCACAGCACCTCCTTAGTGTCACCCGCCAAGGATTTCAGCAACGGAACTGGAGTAGCAAGCGTTCTCCAGAAGCCTAAGTTTACCTTGATAATGCACGCTCTTAGCACAAAATTTTACAAAATGGATTCAGACCTAAAACAATCACCAAAGTGAAGGTATTTTGATCACTTAAAGTAAAATAGATTCCCTTTTGTTTTACTTTGCTGGTTCCTTCTGCAAACTTCACTTTTGATTTGAGTGCCATATTCATTTTGATAACAGATCACTCTTCCACTTTCATATCTTGCTGCCAAATGGGACTCACCTGTTATCTCTGATTGCAGGCAATTCGAACTTAAAGCAAGCCTGTCTATCAACTACTGTTTTAACAGCTGATTAATTAGGGCTACAGGGATCCTGTGGAGGGCTTTATCTGAAGAGCGGCTCAACCATTAGTAGAAGAAACTTCCTTGTACACTCCTAGCTCAGATAACAAAGTAAGATAATAGTTCGCAATCCTCCTCCAGCTAATACAAATAGAGGCACTCCCTCTTATCCTAACACATGAGTCAAACAAATCCCCACGATATAGTGCTATAGTGCTGAATTCTCCAGCGTTTCTGAAAATGAATATCAGAAAACAGACACCTAAATGACACTTTGTTAACCAAAAATGTTACTATCAAGGATGAATTGCGCACCTCTCTTCCTTCTCTTCCTTTTCCCATCTTTCTTTTTCTTCTTTTTTTTTCTTTCTTTTTTTTTTTTAAGCTAGCATTCAAAGTAGCCAGTCCCTAAAGAAACGAGGATGCACTGTGGTCCTGTACCCATCCTGGGCTACCCACTGCAAAACAATGAATTCTGTCTTTGCCTTGCAAATACGTTAACTCACTCCTTAATGTTCTTTCAGATGATGATTGGTGATCCAGACCATAAGAGAGTTACCATTCTTTCAGGCTTTACTCCTCTTAGTAAAATTAATTCCATCCACATTTCTGCATCTGGCCTTATCTTTTCCTCTGATTTTGGAAGGCATACAGAGCTTGTAAGGCAGGTCCATACGTACAATGCGTCGATACATAGAACTCAGCTGTGCAAGGCAGTGCTACAGGATGCTCTTAGAATCAAAACACAAGTTGGCTCCAACAGTGATTAAAGAAATTAACGTGAAGAAAGGTCTACCAAGCATGAATGACATGCTGCATCAGTGGCAACCTGCATCTCAGGAATTCTTTAAATCCTTGGCTTCCCTAAGAATCCACTACTGGCCATCCTCATGGAAGGCAGTATCAGGGAAGGTGGGGTTTTTGTCTGGCTCGGAAGGGATGCTTTTACATCGAGGGCCGGATCCAAAGTCCACTGACATTAATGGGAACTCTTCTACTGATTCTAAAGGACTCAAAAACAGGCTCATAGAGAACACTCAGCATCCCGCTGCTCCCTAAGGGGGCTTTACTTCTAGTTTTAAAAAAAAAAAAAACAAAACCAAAAGACACAACCCCCACTTCCTCCCCCCCAAAAAATCCAATCAAAATCCAAAAAGCAAGAAACAAAAAGGCTGTGAACCTGCAAAAGCTTTTGTTTTTTTCTTTTAATAGAGAGCCTGCAGGAAGAACTCAGCATTTGCCCATTTCTGAAATTGCAGCCCATCAGCAATAAAAGCAGTATTTCTAGCAAGCTCAACATAAAATTTCATTGGCCACGGCCACAAAATCATCTCTCATTATCTCATTATCAGTTAAGATTTCAATGCGGTTTTTTATGGTACTTTTCCAAGTTCCATCTGGATTGGCTGGGTTTCAAATGGTTGAAACCACGTGAGGTTTCTTCAGGGCACATCCCCACGGAACTGTGTCCACCCAACGCGTTTGCAGATGCTACTCATTCTGCAGTAGGTAGGGAGGTATTTTGCAGGTATCTGCAGGTGAGAGAAGGCACCAAAGGACTCAAAAGGTGCTGCCACCTTCACCCAAAATCTTGAATAGAGATTAACATACCAAATTAGATCCTTATCAACAGGAAAATATTGCCATATCATAGGAAAAAGGTAATCAAGGGACATATTTCCTGCAAAAGTCAATTCTGCAGCAGAGAACTTAACAGCAAAGAGAAGGGACGAATGCATCCGTATCCTTGATAAGACATCTGCTTTTTTCAAAGTTCTGTGTACTGAATGTCAGGACTTTTGATCTATTTCATGCATATTTTACCAATTAAATAAATGCCATAATAATATTTTTAAAACAACCTTGCAATATCCGTCTGCTTGAATGATTTCTCAAGAAGATCAGCGATTGTAGTGCTTGACTGACATACTACCCTGGCAAGTGAAGCAAGTGGAGGAATTCCTGGAGGAAGGTGGACGGTTCAGATGTCAGTCTCAGATGCCCAGTGTACCACCACTGTGACTCACTCACTACTTTCCCAAGCACAGCCTTTTTCTACATCCAACAATGCTGAGTGAAGCTCCAGCAGAGCCTCAGAGCCCAGTTTCTGCCTGAGACCCTGTCCGGGTGTCCCCCCCAAGTCGGGCACCCTGGGACTTGGCAGGGAACCCCACACCCCCAGGGGACACGGGTAGCGTTTGCGTTACTGCTTCCGCAGATCCCATAGGGCCAAATCCTATCCCCACAGGTCAACACCAACATAACCTGGATCGTCCTCCAAAAAGTGCATTATAATTGAAATTATATTTTAAGTGATCTGTAACCATTATATACTTTAGGAAAAGATTGAGGTTCAGCTGGACAAAAATGTATTTCCTTCGTCTTTTTCAAGGCAAAAGGCCTCGTGTATTTTAGCAGTTTGGAGAACTCCTTTCCCCAGAATCTGTGCCAGGGACTAATGACATATGGTATCTCTCCCAGATCTGCAAGTTGAAAAGAGAAGAAGACCCCTTTCATTACAGCATAATAGCATGCTTGCAATAGTTCAATAGCTATAATGAAACATGACAACCCAGATCTGCTTCCAGTGATGTCCCGAGCCAGTGTCTGAATTGCACACTTCTGAACATGTGTCAAGTCACAACTAAATGCAAAATTCCTATATGTTTGGGGGGGAAGAAAAAAAAAAAATCTTAATTTTCATATTTTGCAGTGATCAGCCATTTTCAAATCATCAGTTTCCACAAAACGTTGTAAATTGTTACTTGTTCCAAAAGAAATGTATTTTTTCCGTATTATCTTGGGATGCTTAAAAACATTTTCCTGAGCCCTGGCCCTGTCATCTGTGGCAGCGATCATTATATTTAAACAAAGAGCAAAACATACAGACACAGATGAAGGGGGAAAAGCAGGAAAAAAATAAAAAGATAAAGAGCACGGTGCATTTGTCTCCTCTCCAGCTGCAGCAAGTCCGAGTTCAGGGCTGGCCGCTGAAGCCTGCCCTTAGCTGTGCTTCTTAGACATGTAAAATGCAGAGATACATGGTACACTGCAGTTTAAAAGTATACACATGCATTGGATACCAAAATGCAAATCTGGATCTTGTTCTCGGTATCCCAAATTTGGACCATATTCACCCAGCTGCCAGAGCTCCACGGATCTACAACACTTTATCCCAGCCAAGACTTTTGACTCAGGGCGACCAGTTTGTTTTATACAGAACCACTTACCTTGATATTTAAATATCATGACCTAGGCCAATCGAAAGTCGCAAAATTTTCTCACTACTCAGAAGATGTACAAAACAAGAAATCCTGTAGCGTCTTCATGACTGATTCTTTAAGGTCAATGCCCACTTGGAAACTACAAAGGTGAAAAACTTACCACTTTCATTGAGTGAAAACTCAGACTGTCACGTTAACACATGACTCCAGAAGTTATGACTTGAAGAAAAACACTAAGTATGTCTGTTACCTCGAGAGAAAAGTACCCGCAGCTGATGATGCTGCCTGTGCAGGTCTCTCACAGGCAAAAATCTGACCCGAGTCTCCTGCAGACATAAGAGAGAAATCCTGTGGGAACAGAGCAGGGCTGTATCTGATGGAAGACAAAGAAAACTCTTTCAGCTTGGCTCCTAAAGCACTGGGCTGAAGCCCAGACTTTGATGCTCCCTGGTTAAGAAGTGAAAATACTAAAACAAACAAATAAACAAGCCCCTGTAGATGAGGGGACTGCTGTAAGTTAACCCATTTCGAATCGCTTGTAAGCGACGGGGCTCGTCCCTGTTCCGGGCAGACTGTACACACACAGTGGACAGAGTCCAAACTCAATCACTCGCCAGCCTTCATCTTCACTGTTAACTTTAATTAACAAAACAAAGGCTTCATCGAGTATTTCTCAAAAGTTGAGTTTTCTTTAAAAAAAAATTTCTCTTTTCCCTCAATTTTTTCCTCCCTTCGCTGAAACACTCAAACCTTCTTAATACTCTTGTGGTGGCACTAATAGGATTCCATTATCTGACACACAGTGAGTCATCACAAAGAAACAGAAAACCTTGCTTTCTGAGGCAGGAGTCAAGTACCTGCTCCTTTGTAAGGTCTCAGCAAAAAAGGTCTCTCTCCAACTTAATTTCTCTCTTTACTGCCATGTTATAAAAATAGGGGTCCTTGAAAATAAGTAAATAAATCGAGGTTGCACAGAAAGTCAACAGAAGTCACATAAACAAAAAATACATAGCTGGTTGCATTTTTCATTGCAAAGTCAACACCAGTTGGTCAAACGTCCAAGGACTCTAGTAATTTTTTCAATCATACTCACACATACTTTGATATTGCCCTAGGCCTGGATCTGTGATTTGAGTACAAAATGGAGAGTGCCCTGGAAAATTCGGCTTTGCACTTATGCTTTAAAGTTTACTTAAAGCTGAACACAAAAAGTTAAATTAGAGAAGGACTACTCAAATTTAGACAGAACTTTCACAAGGCCATTGAAATGCAAGCTCTGGAAAATGCAAACAAACTAGATACAGTTTTAACCATTACTGTACTAACAGGGTCAAATTCTAACTTCAGTGACCCAGGTCCATCTGCTTTGATCTCTCCAAGGATTGCACGCATCTACCTGAGAGCGGTCTCAATAATTATATGTTAGTTGTAAGCAAAATGAGTCGCGGGGAAAACAAACACCTGCGCTGTTCTCAATTATGGCTCACACATTCAAATGTATTTTACACCTTTTAGTTCGGATTCTAACCTTCCTGCAGATTTGGAATGATACTGCTGAAGACAATGACGATTTCTATTGTTGTAATGAAGGACAGAGTCTGTCCATAGAGATTTTTTTTTTTTTAATAAAAATCTTCAAATGGCCATTTTAAGTGAATTTCACAATGTCTTTACTCAAAAAGGAGCTGTTCACTAACTGAAAGTAACAACCAAAAAGAAAAGTTAAGGGATAAAAAAAAAAAAAAGGTTAAAACTGTAGGGACTGGGATATTTAATCATTGATAACACTGACTGAATTGTAAAGAGGCTCAAAAGGAGGTGTATGTGAATGGAGATGTCAGATTAGCTTTCCTACTGGTTGGGATTTCAATAACCGACAGTAGATAAGATACAATTAGTATTCATATATTGAGGCCAGAGATTTGGAACCAGTTTTCAAAGTATTGTCTAGCCTTGAAAAAGTTTGAGCTGCTTTATTAAATTTTTTACAAAATATATATTTTAATAAAACACACTTTTCTTCGCAAGAGAAGAAAAACGTTGAACGATTGTCTTACTGTTTCAACCACCAGAAAACCAGCTGAGAAGCAAATGATGTTTGAGTGTCCTGGAAACTGCATGAGTGATCTATCAAGACTTCCACTGTACTCGAAAGGTCCGTGGGTCACAACTGCAGGAAGTCGCACTTTGAGACCCGGCTCTGAAGCTGTTCGAATGGCCCCAAGACATATCCCACATCAAATGGCTGACCTCCTGCACTTGCCTACTGCAGGTCAGCTCACACTTTTTAGCCAGAGGCCCTCACCGATTCCCTTTCGTAATACCCTGGAACAAAGAAACACACTCTCAACTTTCTGGGAAGTCTCCCTGGGTTACCTAGAACTCGGCACAGCAGAACCGCACGCAGCAGCTCCCTACAAACAAGTTCACCTCTTTCCAACGGTGGCGACGATCCAGCGGACGCCCGCTGCTTCCCAGCTAAGCTTTTAGAGCCCACCAGAAACAATTTCTCCAAATGAAGCTTCTGACTCCCTTTAATAACCCCCATCCCAAACTTTCCATCGTAAAAGCACTTCAGATGATTTGGCTTTGTAGAGGTAAAATGATGATTTGCATAAATCGATGTTTCTAAAAAGCTATCAGGCCACCCTTTAGTCCTTGCAATGGACTTACCAGCAGAACTAGCAGTATCGCAGCCAGCTTTCTACGGGTAAACAACCCAGAATGTAAAAATTCTGATAAAACAGAAAAGTCTGCCAGTGCGTGTCATATACCCTACACAGTTCATCAATTAGATGTAATTATCTTTATTCGAACATTAAGAGCTTCCTTTACTTTACGGATTTCTTTGGTCTCTCTAGAAATGTTCACTGCAGGGAAAAACGGTACTGAAAGTTTATGCCGCATACACTTGATGAAAAATTATTGAAAAAAACCTATGGAACTATTAACACTATCTTCCACCTGTGGAATATCGCACTGCTGCATGGCTTCAGCGAGCTACGTTGCCAGGTGGGACTACGTTCTACAATCTTACATGAACATAACACTGAATACTTACAGAGCACTGGATTCTGCAAGATACAAAAGTATTACAAATGGTTTAAAGTATTCATTGATACTATTATTCGGTGATATCGTTCATTAGTGTTTTCCTGGATTAATTTCAGTCTACGTTAAACAAGAGTGTTTACTTTGGTGAATCTATTGCCTCTAAAAATAAAACATAATAAACAACATGATTCTGTTACCTGTTCATAGCAGGCCAGTACAATACATCATCAAATGGAAAAAATGTAAATATGCAAAGATCATGTCTCCAGAGCTTTCAAATGCCCTCAGCTGGGTGGATTTTTTTGGTTTAGAAGAAAAAATACACAACCTTTTTTTCCATCTAGCCTCCTGCCTGAGTCAGGTTCAAAAAAAGCCTGCAAACAATAAAAGGCAGAAATTTTTCTACAGAGGCACGGTCGGCAAGGGGGAAAAACCAAACCAAACAAACCCAAACCACCAGAGCACCTGTAAATACTAAGTTGGCATTCAGGCAAAACTGCTTTACTGGGCATCAAAACATTGCCTCAGAAGTAGAAACAAAACCAATACGTAAGAAAATTATTTGGATTTAATTTTCACTTCATCTATTCCATGTGAAAAGTTGGTAAATTGCTACAGAATTGCAAAGACACTACAGCATGAAAAAAATTGGCTTTCCTCCATGTCATATAAATGGACTCATTTGAAGATAAATTGCATTGTCTGCGAGTTTATTACGTCTTACATAGGACGTTTGCATCAAGCAGTTCTGAACTGGCTGAGCCCCTCTCCCCTGGCTCTTAACCAGCACAAGAACAGAGAAACCCCCTCCTGGAGCACGCAGGTTTGCGTGACCGGATTCTCAGTTAAGAGAAGAATCCCACAGAAAGCTTTTTGCATTTTATCCCACTGGAAACCAAACTTTTAAGTTTCCTTTTCAACTGTAATTTTTTCAATTTGGGGTTTGTGTTTTGTTTTGTTTTTTTTTTCTTTCTACAAATGTAAGTCAGAAAAGTTCTTGCAGTTGGCTTTAGCAGACCCTGGGCTGCTTCCGACCTCAGGGACACTCAAGTGTCTTCAGAAAGGATATGGCAGCTAGCTTCAGAGGTAGCTTTATCACCTCGACAGTGAAAGAACACCAGTTTCTGTGAGAGCAAAATAAGGCACTGCACAGGACCCCCAGGATCAGAGTCAAACACACGTGTCAAATACAGCTAAGTAGAAGCTAGAGGAACCCCGCAAGCTCAGCCCAAGCACTGGGAAGATGTCCCAACTCAAGACACTGATCCACCGCTATCATTTGCTTGGCAAGTGTTTGCTTTCCAAATGAAAATACCAGTTTTTTACCATCTAAGGCTGAAATCCTGTGAAAACAACTACTCAGAAAAAAGCCTACAAGCGTGCAGGATTTGTGACAGTGACACCGGTGGCATCACGCTGCCCCTCACAACGCCTCGTGCCGGATGGGCCGCAGCAGGCAGCCACGGCCGCTGGCCCACGGCTCAGCTCCCACCAAACGCCACCTTCCTGCCGCGGAGAGATCCCCGCAGTGAGCATCCAGGGAACCACCCCACTGACAACTGCTTGCATATATCAAAAGAGAAAATCTTGCTCTGGTTGTTTCAAACTGGAATAATAAAAAAGAAAAACTACCAGCTTGTGTTCACACCCAGGAAAAAGAAGACTTGAAAAAGAACTCTCTCTGTGTGCGTACACACACACGTTAGCTATTAAAAATATGGGTGTGCTTAGCAGTTGAATAGCCCTCTTCTATTTGGAGTATTTTTTAAATACAATTCCCAAAGCTTAGTCCCCATCATTAATGCCATGAAAAGTGAGGCTACTGCGTGGCTTCAAAGCGTAATCTTTTTGCAGAAGAGTAGACATCTGCCACGTTCATTTTACTGCAGAGGTTTTTATAGAAAGAAATTAAATAGGAGAGAGACACGTAGGGGGAAGGGTTTTTTTTAATGTTCAGGAAAGAGTTCTGCCCTCACGTTACTATAATAACAACCAGTAAAAGAGCACTGGGACAGGAGCTGGGCTTCGTTCTCCACCACAGTGGGTCGGATCAGCATATTCCGAGGAGCTGGTTTATGGCCGTGGCCAGTCTGCAGCCGTGGGACCTGCATTCTGCTCCTCTCCCCGTTCCTCTGTGCCTGGCTTGGGTGAGAGTCTGGTTTAGAGAAAGCTATTAACAAAAAAGTTTTTATTATCTAGTTTCACATGGCAGAATTGGACCTGAAAGCAACCAGACGCCCAGGGAGGCTGGTGGTCCCAGCAGGACACGCACAGTAGCTGAGGGGCTCCGAAGAGCAGTAACTGGTTTTGTCCGCTTCCTCAAGCATCAGGACAAGGCACTTCAGCCTCTTCTGCCCTGTCTCCTCTCCACCGAGCTCTGTCACACCCTTTTCAGACCACGAGCCCTTCAGGACGGGCTGTTCACCACCCTGGGCTTGCAGAGGGCCCAGAGCTGGGGTGCCCCATCACAGCTACAACAGCTCCGTAACGTAACTGCAGCGTCAGGGCCTCGTCCCTCCACCCTGCTGCCACTGCAGCCACCTCCTGCCCACGTCACCAGGATTCTAATGCTAAGGATGCAGCTGTTACTTAGACAAGGCAGATATATGCTTATCAAAGTATCTGAGCTACTGTGCTTAGAGCCACTGACAGACTTCTATTGTTCTGCTGCTTACAAACCTAAAGGCAGGAGGGAAGACACTGCAGCTGCCTGTGCATAAAAGGGGATTTTCTCGGCGATACACCACTAGGACATTCTTCCATTGCTTTTCCCCACAGATCATTTGTCACTCGGCTTTATTACACAACTCTGCAGTAGCTGTGGCGTCCAAAAACAACATGCCAGGAGACTGCATCACCCTGGACAAGAAAGCAAAAATGAGTGTGTTGTTTTCCTTAGCCCTGAAATTCAACATATGAACACAAGAAGGTGATGATTATTGATTTCAGAGTCACATAATATAATCAGAGGTCTGTAAAACACGAGGAAAAGTATAACTGATGTTGCTTTCCAAGAGAGGCATGGATTCAGAAGATTGCTGTCAAATGCGCCTGAAGCTGCTGCAGCCCAGGAAGGGCCGCTCTGTTCCCCGTGCCAGGGCAGACAGACAGGAACGGCAGCAGCCGCAGTAAGGAAAGAGTGAGGTTAAACCTTAGGCAATAAGCAAAGCACCAGCAAAGCACTGCTCCAGATCACCGGGGTGCTGCAGAGCTCCACTGCAACAGGGCTTCAAGAGGAGTGTGGATGGACAGCTGGGAAAAACAGAAGTACAGGTGCCTCCTCTGGGGCCGACGGACAGACCAGGTGTCTTCAACACATTAATGCTACTAGACAAAACCATCACACCTTAGATTCACCTCCCTGCTTGCTTTCCATTCCCTCACTTCTTTCGTTTACCCCAAGGCCTTCTACTAACAAGTGCCATGTCCATGGACACATCCATCCACACGGAACCACTGCGAACCCGGAGAAATTTAACCTGTTGCAACCACCTCGGTCTCAGAGAAAGCAAGATACAAAACTTTTAACTGCTTTGAATGTTTTGATGTTAGCAAGACACTTTTTAAAATAACTCATTCCCAGAGAAAGGTATTTGCCAGTATGCTGTGACTATGATTTCTATACAACAATGAATCCCTTGGATTATTTTGCCTCCTTGAGAGCAATCACAGCTCAATCATTTACCAGACAATAGATGATGTCACTTCTCCTAAATCAACAAGGAGATGGTGAGATTCGGAGTCAGCTTCAACCTGACTGAAAATGTTTGAGAGGTACAAAACTGACAGTACAAATAATCTGAGTTCAGACAGTTGAGGTGGAGACCAATGAATGAACAAAAAAGTAGTCAAGCTGCAAAATTGTTACTCCTCCTCACATCACGATCACTGCTTCGGCTCTAATAAGGCAAAAAGGATGAGCTAAAGCGTACCACTTCCAGGAAAATATTACCCCAAAGTTATGAATATATCTTGAATTAACCAATATTGCCCTCAAAGGAAAGAAAAAAATATAGTATATATTTTTATACCGGGTAAATATTGGATTTCTTTACCACGCTGCCTCTACAATAAGGCTCAGGCTTCCAGACCTCTTACCGTGACTCTTACAGACAGATTTTCAAAACAGCTGTGTGCTAGTTAAGTAGGATGAGGGCTATGGCAAAGCTGGTGCTTATTGTGGGGTATTTTAATGACAAACTTTTGAATTAGAACAAAAGGGGAGGTGTTCTTATGTTAGAGCTCTCTCAGACAGACGTAAGGGAGCATTACCATCCAGCGCTCTGCTTCACTGTCACTTCCTGCGTCGAGGTCCCTGCTGCCTGCTCTAGAGAAAGATGTGCCCCACATCATCACTCTTCAAGCAACATCACTTTAATTTTCATTTTAATCTTTTGCAGCAAAACAAAACCTGCATCTTATTGTAAGTAATATAATTTATTTATACTTGATATCATTTGAAAAAGTGATGACACACCAACAGCTCAAGCATGAAGCATTTTTAATTCTTCAGATGAAGTGACAGATGATTATCAAATAACATTTATTTAATATTTAAATATTATCAAAAAAACCTTCTTCTTTTTAAAATGCATACGAAACAAACAAAAGAAAATTCTTTATTCTGTTTTCTGTGGCCTTCCTGGGTTTGGAGGATACCCGGGGTGACATGTCACATAGTCACAGAAACTTGAGCAATCAGCCCGTCCCATTGTGTGAAACATTTTCTGCCATGTATTGCTTGTTTCTTGCCAAGAACCTCACCAGTCACTGTTTTCATCACTCGCCTTGTGTTTATCCATCTACTAAACTCATTACTCTCCTTGACAAGCCATTTCTTGCCCAATAATTTGCTTTTTTTCTCCTCACCTGGTACTATGTACAAGCGATAACAATTTGCTAAACATCCAATAAGTTGGGCTTTAATTACTCAATCTGCCTTTTAAATATTTGCAGTTTGCTCAGGTGTGCCAACATAAAAAAATTCAAACATCTAGTACAGTAATTCTGAAATCAGGCATCACAACCCAAAACAGGCCACAGACCTTTGAAATGGGGTCACGCACAGAATGAAATGTAATTGGAAAAGAAAGAAGAAAAAATAGGGAAGCCTAAAATGGCATCAAAAGTATGAAAGTCTGGAAACTACCTACATACCATAACCCCCCCCAGTACTCCAGGATACGGTTGGCTTTCTGGGCAGGGGTTTGGAACTAGATGATCTTTAAGGTCCCTTCCAACCCAAACCATTCTATTCTATGATTCTACGTCCAGCTTTTCATCCACTAGTACCCCCAAGTCCTTCCCAGCAGGGCTGCTCTCAATCCCTTCATCCCCCAGCCTGTGTTGATACAGGACCCTGCACTTGGCCTCGTTGAACCTCAGGAGGTTCACACAGGCCCACTTCTTGGGCTTGTCCAAGTCCCTCTGGATGGCATCCCATCCCTCAGGCATGTCACCACACCACTCAGCTTTGTGTCACCTGCAAACTTGCTGAGGTGCACTCAATCTCACTGTCTGTGGCATTGACAACATAGGCTGGTCCTAATACAGACCCCTGAGGAACACCAAGTGTCATCAGTCTCCATCTGGACATTGAGCCATCGACCACTACCCTCTGGATGCAACCAACCAACATAATCCAACATGGCCAAACCCCCCATAGCCTCTTTTCAATTTGTGGGGTTTTTTTGTTTTTTTTAATACTAAAGTCTGATAAAATGAAACATTTTCCCCAGGAAAATCTTAATCTCATGGTGGTAGAATCCAAAGAGTTCTTCTGAGGCCTTTAGAGTCTATTCAAACTTTTGGTATATTCCCCAGTTCTGCCGGATCTCTCATTTATCCAGAAAGATTTTTTTAAAGTTCACTCGTTGGTTACAGAATTCAGCAATCACGCTGCTTCTTCGGTGGCATCACAGTGAGAATAGATTGCGGGGTTTTGTTTTTGCAGAGAAGGACGGGGTGGGGAATTGATTTTTTTTAGAAGTTTTGGCTGGGAGCCTTTTGTTTTGGCTTTTTTCCAGCAGAAAAATGCCATTTGGCATCTGGGAACAAGGTTCCTCTTTACCAATTCAGCTCCTCCCATAAGTAAGTATAAACCATAATTGTTCTACTTCCAAATAAGTGCCACGGAATTTTTCTCCTCCACCACTGAGCTGGAGATGACAGCAAGTGTAAATGTAGGGAATTGGAGACGTGGTTTGTTTTATCCAATTTGTAGTTGAAAATCGAATGAATATGTGGGTGCTAAAATATTTTTTTAATGCAAATATTCATCCTCTAAGAAAAAAAAGAGATATTTAATACCCTTTTTATGTGGCAGAATTGATGAGATTTTGGCTACAGAAGAACCAATTTTTGAACATCTACAGATTCCAGAATTGTCTATCTTGATAATATCAAAGACACAGGACAGCACTGTCTTCCCCTTCGCATCAGTCGATGTAGCTAGAGTAATTCACAGGTCAACAGAATTCTGATAAATAAAATAGTTATTTTAATATCCATCTATTACTAAAATCATCCCTCTTAGAACGAAAATGCAAATTAATTTCCAATTTAAGTAAACACTTCCTTTGATCGCATATAGACAGTGCCTGTTGTCTGGACTGACAGTTAACATTACCTAAGCGGAGGAGTAATACTTCAACTTGCCTTTTGCAAAATAAAACATGGTTGCAGGGGACTGGGATTTTTTTTCTTCAGTACAGTGTGGTTTTGTCCGTAAAAATCTACAGAATAATTGTCATCACCTGTCTGTAACCAGCTTACAGATGTAGTGATCTATAAAAAACCCAGAAACCTAAGAAACAAATCCAAAAATAGTCCTCCCCTCTTCCCCAAAATCCATGAAAAAACCTGAGATAAAAAAGAAATACTTGATTAAAACATTTTCTCTCAGAATGAATACTAAAAGAATGTTTAGAGAAATATTCAAAATTACATTACTTCTGCTACACTTCCTCTTTAAAATGCTCTCTGGGACTGATTAAGTTCCTTTGACAGAAATGCTCATTTCAACACTGACTCTATCAGACAAGAGAAGTTCCTACGTATGGTGAACCTTCATCCTTCATAACAAACTTAGTAGTGGACCTTCATACCGTGTCGCTATTTAAAGCGGAGTGATCGCGCATTAAAAGGTCATGCTCATTTTCTAAGCTTTCCCTGCAGAAAACATGCATTTCCACTGTGTCTGCACTGTAGCTGTAGGGCTGCGCTCACCACTGTTTTCTGAGCTGTGTGGATATAATCTTCCTTTCTGTTTACTTGTCAACAATATTAATGGTTTCTATTTTCAGCACTTTACTTTCTTCCTACTCTGAAGATATGTCAACAGGCAACAAAGTACACTTAGTACTTGAATATGTAATGCAGCTTCATCTTTAACTCTGGGCATACTTGTCATTATGCAGAGGTTCGGCATTTATGCTTATTTATACTTATTCCATAAACATACCGCCAGTATTTTCTGTATGCTAACTAAATTGTTTGTGGTACATTTCTCACTTTAAAGTAGCAAATAATATTTAGTATCAATAAGTGTATGGGTATTACAAATATTTTCCAGCCATTTAATTCTTTCCCCATATTTTTTCCATGCCTTAAAGGACCCCAAAATTTGGTACTGCTAAACCAGGTGATCCCAGAAATGCTGAAAGACCACTGTGACGAAGAACAGCCATGGTAGGGTGCAAAGAACACCGAAGCCCATTAGCATGATAGTTCCTTGTATCGCTCACTCTACAAGCCTGAAAATATTTCACACGAGCTAAGTTAAAAGTTTCCATTAATCACCGTCAGCAGCGGAAGCCAATTCCCATAACACACATTAATTTATGCAACGTACCCCACTTCGTTTGTAAGGTGGCATTTCATGACGTTCGACAGGAAAAAAAAAATGACTAATTCCAGCTCCGAGATTTTTGCTGTACTCCTTTACAACCTCACTGTTCCACTACTAGCAATATAATCCATCAAGCAGAAATGCCAGCAGTCTTTGGTTTGGCAAGGTCCCCATCTTTACTAGATCTTTCTCAAATAGCGTTACAACAAGTTGAACTCTTGGCAACATCTTTTGGATCTCTTGGGAATTTTAGCACTTCCCAATCAAAGGGTCCAGATAACTGACACACCATAATGCTTCAGGGCTATTTCTTGAACTGTGATGCCTCGCAGAACATGATACTGGCATTTGGTCACAATGTCTTTTTTTGATATTTAAGATTGACACTTGCTGCAATTACCCTTTCCGCAAGATTCCGCTCCAGAGATGCGCAGCCTCTCAAATTACTGACAGCCCTGCCACAAACCTGACTTTGTTCTCTTAACCAAGTACTCCCCATGGCATTTCATTAAAGGGATATTTTGACTGAGAGCAGCCCTGCCAAATACCTTTCTGCTCATAAATTGGTTTGTCGTTCCACTTCTGGCTGTCTTTGCTGAATGACATGCAGATTTTGAGATAATCCAATTAACAAGTGGGGCAATTAATATCACAAACCATCTTCACGCTAACTTTCTGAGACAAAGGGTTAAACGTTTTCCAGTGACATGAGATCTGAACAGTATATTAGCAATTCTTACATTCAAGCAGCCTCCTCCACCACCAGCTCTCTCCCAGCACCTGAGAAGCTGTGAGCTGCAGCCAGTCACTGTTTCTCATGGGGTCCGTCTGGGAACTCAACAGGACTTTTGCATCTATGCTCAGGTCAAAACTTGTTTCTACGGAAGACAGAGATACTACCCCTCATCTGCCCTAGGATGTAGCGCCAGTTTAACAAGTTACAGTAACAAGAAAGGACCAGCTTAGGTCAATGGAACTGAATTTTTTGTTCTTTCTGCTGGGGTGGTCAGTTCTGCAATAGCAGTTTGGGCAAACTTCTGCCACTTTTCAAAGTATTACTACTCCGGCTCTCGAGAAGAGTTGAGGATATTATGCAGACATCTTGCATGAGTTCATTATCAGTCCAGTGTGTTTAGTACTACAATTCCTCTATTTTCCGAGAGAATGGTCCAAACTACAAAGCAAGTTTCCTCCCACTGACTTTTCTGGAAGCTAAAGTCAAGTAAAATATTAGTTGTGATAATTTTACAAAAGAAAGATTTTTGATTATTGAAATGTCTTCCCAGGGCAATTTTGTGCTTGCCTTGCTGCTATGATAAGCATCAAGGGAGAAAAAAAAATCAGCTCCTTACAGAGGAGAAACTGTGTCATACCCACCTTTTAAAACTGAGTCTTCCAGGATCAAAGCAGAACCCAGTAAAAGCTTTAGAAAAACTGTGCTGTTTTACATCAGGGCTGAATTTAGCTCCAAATCTTTGGCTAAGACTTTCAAAGGTAGCAAAAGAGACTGAAAAACAAGGACAACACAAGGTCACTATGATGGAATGAGAATAACTGATAAAAGCTTGCCTTTTTTTTTTTTTCCAGCGGATGTTCGAAAGTTCTTGTTTAATTAGTCAAAATGCTAATTTTAATCATATGGCAAGAAACAAGTAGTATGATAAGGCAGTGGCTCAACAGAATTGTGTGTTTGAGCAGAGACTGATGGACAAACTCTCAAGAAAACCATCTAAACAAACAAAAGGAATTATTAAACCCGTTGGCTGCCCTAACTGCGGCTCCCCTCTCTTCTGCCCTTGGATAAAACATCACTTCTAGATGGGTTTTTTTCCTAATTTATCCCAGACGCAATTCAGTGTGTTTGGATGGTTAATTTCTTGACAAATATACAAAAGATCCTTTGGGGGACTGCTTATTTCTGTCACGAATTCCAACCTCTATAGCATCAGCACAGCATTTCCGCATCCCAGGATATGGTCTTACACTTGACCACTTGATGCCAGTTGACACACTTGTTAAAGTACTCAGTGGGTATCCAATGACCTATTGTATGTCCTGAAAGGCATTCCTGCTGACAATCAGTCTGCATTTCATCCCATTGCCAGAAGGAATGGGCAAAGTATGGTTTATTTACTGTAGAGATGTTCTCTCGCTTTCGCATGTTCCCAGAACAAACGGCATATCCGTACTTCATAACGTTAAATATTTGGACTTGACTAGTTCCTTTCATTCCACTTGAATTTCCATTCAGGCCTGGAAATGCCAAACTCCAGCTTGGTCCCATGGACAGTTGTGGGTGGGATCAGAAATGATACTGCTTGAAACCTCACAAAGGCAGAAAACCAGTTTTCTGAGATTCACAGTTCAATAATTTCGTACTAAACCAACTTGGACAAGCACCCCTGGGTATAAGCTCCAACCCAGCTGCGAAAAATATCACAATTCCCCACCAAAACCTAATGAGACATCCCGCTTACTGAAAGTCCTGCTGGTAGAGCTGAAGAGAAGCCTCAGGCTGGTTGTGGAAGTTTCCTTGCGCTACCTCTCCTATGTCTCCCCTAAACTCCAAGCTTTCTTACAAGCTTTGAACACTCACAAAATATTATGAAAAATAAACATGGGGAAGAACTGGAGTTCTTGGATTACTTGGATGTATATACTGGTCATCCTGGGCTGCTCCCTATGACATCTTCTATGTAGTCAGGATTATGTTGATTTGTCCAGGCTATTCTTACAGGTCCCCACTAATGCAATATCCCTCACTTGGAGATGTGGTTGCAGTCAAAGAGTTATACTCATCCTAAAACATCCAGAGCTCCTCAATCTTCTTCTAGCCATCATCTTCCTTCTATTGGAAAATGAGATCTAAAAGGTGTAATAGTCCTCTTCCTCAGCTGCAGATGGTATAAACTGCAAAAGCACTCGAAAGCTGTTTCTAAGACTCTTGTGGGGTCTTCATCACACCTGTAGTGTCTTCATCATTGTAAAGCATTGTAAGACTCCTGTAACACGGAGAGCGAGTGGGAGCACCAGAGCCTAGGTAGAGATGTTTACCTGCCTTTGGCCACATCACAGCTTTCCTCTATGTCTTTGTGTAATCTTTGTCTAATCTGCGTGTTCTAGATACATCTGCTTGCCTGCTGCATTGGCCTCGTGGCAATACATTTCAGTGTATTATGCCTCCTGTGTAAAGATAAAGTCAAAACCAAACCGTAGAACAGCCCTATTCTGAAGGGACAGTAAAGAAATCAGACAAATACACCTTGAGCTGTAGAGCACTTAGAACTCCAGTTCACTTGCGGACAAACCCTACTGCCTTGGCACAGTTAGTCCGACAGCTAGAGCAGTGTTATGACAGAACATAAATCAGATCTTAATCATTTCATCCCCTTTTTTCGGAGGAGCATGGCTGGTAGGATCAGAGCACACCAACCGGCACGCATCATTTGATCACTTTATTTCCAAAAGCTTGAGGCTTAAAGGGAACCTTAGACCATTGGCTATGTCTGAGTTAGTAACTTCTTTAACACTAAGGCCAACTGAGAAAGAGCAGCCAACATCTACACCATCAATTATCTTACCCTCTAAAACAGGAGGGCCATGTCAAAACTGCTTATTGGAAATGGTTCCCACCTCCAGACCTGTGACTGGGAACCAGTTGGATGAGCACTATTTGTCACGAGCCGGAGGCATGTTAATTTAACACAGTACAGAAGATCACATACCCGGACTCAAATAATAGCACAGGAACAGCCTGAAGAATAGCTTCCCAATTACTACGTGCCATTACATTTCATATAGTTACCATAGAACTGGACATATCAACCAGAAATAAAACAGAATTATCATTTTTAAAAATCTAATTGGTTCTCCTTTTACTTTACCGATTGAGGTCCTTAAGGTAGTCACAGCATGGTATTTTATTCAGCCTTAAATACCATGAATTCTTTTATTCGGTTTTCAATATCTTTTGGGGATGCAGAACCCTGAACTGTAAGTACCAGTCTATCATCAGCCCGACCAATATTCAGTACCTAGAGCAAAAGTCAACTTCTATTCATTATATGCCTTTTTACAAATTATACATTCTCCTTTCTACCACATCGCATTGGAACATAGGTTTAATTGCCATGGTCTCTGACTGCGGTGTAGGATTCACGGCTAGGAAGGAACAGAAGACGACTGTTAATGATGAAGAAACATCAGAAGTGATACCTAATCATTTTTGCTCTGTCATCGGAAAGAAACAGAACAACACACCTATTAGTTATAGTACCTTTCTTCCATTATTCTGCCCAGAATGGATAATGGATGCATCAAGTTGCTTTAGCACCGTAACCCTGAGCGCTGGCAAAGACATTAACACCCTTCCTGACTGCCAGATCTCCGTCAGTATTCCAGTATATAAGCACATCCCATTTTGGGGGTCTTTTTTCAGCTGAACAAAGAACACAAATTCATTGCTTTTCTGTGTACCAAACAACAGATGTTTTTCTCATCTCTGTCAAGTAACAGCACTATGCCACTGTGTTGTTCTTCATAAAAAAAAAATAAAATACATTTTTAACTTTCTTATTGTCCTTTCACATGGCTTTATCCTGGATGCTTTAGTGGCTGTTATCAACTTTCTATACACTTCGTAACTTCTGAACTATATCAATTGCTGTTAGGGGCCCTTTTCCTATTCATTATAAATTGCTTTTTTATTTCTAATCTCTGCTTTCACTTCAACGCTGAGCCAGAAAAGGCTTTTAGGCTTTTTTCTTGGCTGTAGAGTCATGGATTTTGGACTATCTAATGTACCTTTACTTTATAAGAACCCTCAATTTTCAGCCACACTTCTCGTGCTCTTATGTCTTTGTGGAGATATCACATTCTTCCCCTTTTTGCTGTATATAAAGTTTGCTCCAGGTTTTAGTGGTTTTCCTTACAGGATCCTTTCTTATGGATAAATAGCTTCAGGCTCAGAGTTGTTGCTCTGAAGACATTTTTTTATGTCCTCAGAATAACCTGACTGGTACCACTGGTCACTGCTACCCACCTCCAGTGCTAGCAGGGCCACCAGCTGGGCGTCTGCTTCACCCTTCTACCACCTGAACTGTCTGATTTACTGCCAAACTGCCACAAAACCCTCCTAACTACCTAAAATCAGACTAACGTAGGACTGTCTGCAAGCACATTTATATGTGGCAATATCCCGTCAACAGCCCACTTTTAAAATAAAACTTAAGTTATGCTAATGCCAATCTTGAATCACTGATAAAGAGTGGACCCTTTCTGCACCTTTAGTATTTATGAGATATCCAGCAACACTGTCTCCAAATTCAAGCTAGAGAAAAGTCCAAAGGAAAGCTGGGTTCTCTGGAGCTCGGGATGGGCTATGTCTCCAAACAGCTGCTCTCTCTGCGAGAAGACGCATTCTGGGTTTGAGCACCTTTGAGCAGCAGCGTTGATGGGGAGCACCCTGAAATCCAGATCTGAATTTCGAATCCTGAGACCTTCAATTTTTCAAGTCACTTAGAGGAAAATGGACAATTATCGATTTTATGAGGCCCTTGGGAAAAGTTCAGAAAGTGTGAGGTTATATTTGAAAATTGTTTGCAAACAGAAAAGGTGCCTTAAATTGCCTCTTCAGTTCACAGAAATAATAGGTTTCAGCCGAGTTAAGATGCTAGGAGTTTTAGAAGTGTCACTGGAAAAAAAAAATAATGGAAAGTGCTCAAAATGTTGGTACATCCTTGTAGCTCAGAGTGCAGTATATGCCTATTGTCACTTCTATGCACTAATTACAGTGAATGGAAAAGGGCAACAATAAATAAAAACCAGATGGGGAAATGTCATCCAGTTAATCCAACTCTGTAGCCTTCTAATTCACAGGAAACATTTTATTTCTGGGTCACAATGGCTAGTGCTACAGCACATTTTCTATGCTGGGAGTTTTTTGCAGCAGAGGGAGTGCTTACATTACATCTTTTCCTGACATTTTCTGACACTGATTTTTTTTCCCTATAGAAGAGTAGTGCACGCACACACACAAGCGTAGAAAAGCAAGCCAACATTTTTTACTTTTCAGCTTAGAAAGTACCAAGTTTACAGGTACTTGGTCATGACTCACGTTGCTCTTACTACATCCCTCATGAGCACCCAATAACGGAGAGGAACAACAAATTTAGTGCAGAACCACATCACGTAAGTCTGCCCAAGACTCACAACGGGACTGATCCAAAAGTGCTCAGCAGCCAAGTACGACGTACCCCTCATCTTCTGACTGTTGGACCTGGCAACCCAAATAACTTCATCTCATTATCTTGTTTTGGATGACAGCAGCTCACAGCTTTGTAAATAAGAAACATTTAAAAATAACAACCATCCCATATTTTGTGTATAATGCATCCAAACCCATCATCATTGCTCAAACTCCAAATCTCACAGCCGATTACCAGGACTAGAAGCTGTTGTGACACCGGGTGGGATGATACATGCAGGAGCACAATCACCCCTTCATCACATAACGCAGAGCATGAGTCTCCTCAGGCTCCTCCACCAATAAATCTGCCTTGTTTTACCCCATTTCAACAAGACTGTCTACCGAAGAGGCACAGGAGAGATGAAGGGTCCCACCCAGGTTTCATCCCACCCAGTGCTACTGTTGGTCCCTCTGAGGGACCAACAGACCCCTGCGAGGAGGGAAGTGTCAGATACAGTGGGAAAGAGGAGTCAAGTTCCAGCCTTTGCCCTGCAGGTCGCACCTTGCCCTGCCCTAGGGTGATGGTAACAGCTTTTGGGACCATTAGCATTTACGCATTGCTGTGGCCGGCTGCTGAGGGCTTGCTGAGAGAGCAGGCCAGGAAAGGTAAGCAGGGATGTTCAGAAGGCAGGAACTCAGCCTAAATTGAACAGAATTTCACAGATGAAGTAAAAGGCTCTAATTTAGCTTGGCAAATTTATCCCCGACGAATCTCAAACACCTGTTGTAAAATATGGATGCACTTAAGTGGGGATTTCTTTTTTCCCCCTGAGAAAGTTGTCCATATCACACATGCATACATTTTAACACAGTAAAAGGTGCGTTGAAATGCAGAAGTTGAGTTCCACACACTTCAGAAGATGCATCTAGTTGCCGATAGATAATTACCTCACTATTAGCATTTTCAGTTTAGCACAAAGAGTAGGAGTGGCAAGTATCTTCTGGGTGTCAGAAACTCTGGTTTACATGTATACTTAAGGAAAACAGTAGAAAAATGCACCTAAATCAACATCATTCTTATCATAATATTGACAACAGCCATTTTAGAGCACTCTTCCAGAGTCGGACAATTCCCAGCCCATTTACAAACATTAAGGAGTGGAGGTTAATAACACACCTGCTAGAGGTAAGTACCAGGGGAGGACACGCACCTTCACCAGGACAGACAACAGCTCTACAGAAGCAGCAAAAGCAGATAACTTTTCAACCAAATTCTCAGACTCTAACCAGCACAACCCACCTGCCTTTCAAAACTGTACTATACTGGGATGTTGTAGGGAGAAAGGGCACGTGCTCCGCTAGACTACATGCAGTGAACGCTACATTTTCTCTGCCTACTTCTGCAAAAATGGAAAACAAAACATACTTTGGGAGTTGGGTAGGGTGTTTTTAATTTCACACCTTCCTTAGAAATAATTAATATTTATGTGATAAAGGATTAAGGTGCTGAGTTTAACATACTCCAGGCCAGAACTCCTGTTAAGAACTATCAACAGCAGAAACATATTTGAAAAGATTTTTTGCACAGTAGCTTCCCTATTTAGCTTCTCCAAAACACCTCAGTTCTTCTTCTGTCCTCAAGCCTCATAAATTCAAGTCCTGGATCAAGCACAGCAGAACTGCAGATCTACTAGCTTATGATCCAATAAAAGAATCAACCCCAAGACCCCTCCAAAATGCCTTGCTCACTCTCCAAATTCCCTTTTCGATGTCAAGAGTAGATTATATTTAGCTCCTGTTCCATTAAAAATTGCCTGTCTTTAAACACGGTGCTGTTTTTTATTCTTTCCGTCTTCAGTTATATAAGACTTCACTGCTGTCTTCACTATGATAACACTCCAACAGTCTAAAAAATACATTTCAGGTGTTCGACATGAAGGAGGTTGTGTGAGTTTAACCTTCCTTGGGATCCTTGTGAGCTTTTTGTATTTAATACTTGTTTTATCTGAAGCCTGTGGAGGTTCTAAAATATTAGAAGAGACACTTTCTGAGAACTACCTTTCTAGTAGCCTGAAGATACAGCCTTGATGTTGGGCAACAAAGTTATTCTCTGTAATCCCCTTGATGTTGTAAATGAAAAAGAGGATGGAGCTAACATCATCTGAACTTTGGGCAAACCATTTGCTCAAAAGCACCATCAAAGAACCAAGTCCTGCCAAAAAAGAGAGGGGGAAAAAAAAAAAAGGAAACCACTAAAAAAATCCCAAAGCATACACAAAATGAAATTGGTGCAAATTAACTTCATTGTATTTGGAGACCCATACAAAACAAAACCCACCGCAGTCTATAAAGCAAAGTCAGAGAAGACAAGGATTGAAGTTGTAGCTTCACAGTAGCCATCTTTTAACAGCTTTCCTTTTTCAACACTTTAACCTAAAAAAAAAAAACTTCCCATTGTTATGCCCCTATTCAACCTTCATTCGAAGTCATTCACTATGCATTAATTACCACTTTCTTCAATGCACCGGGAAGCTCCCAAACATGCTCCTGTTTTCAAAGAGGCACACTTCCATGGCTCAGCTTTTTATATGCAGAGCCTGCTGAATTTTTTTCCTCTGCATACTTTGAGATTCCCCTAAATTTTGCATACTGTAACTGTTCAGAAAGGGAGGGGTGAAAAGACAAAAGGCTGATTTCATGCTTCCAGAACAGTTGTTTGCATCTCTTTCATTTTTCTTTCCAGCTGTGAGAGGCAGCAGAAGGTTCTTTAGCAGGTGTCCTGCCTGCCCTATGGTAATTTTTAACTTTCTTTCACTTTCTTTTATGTCTGTTGCATTCGTAGAGACATTTTCTCTCCTCTCAGTGCTTTATTGCTGTTTTTCCTTTCTTTTTTTTCCCTTTAAACAAAATATCTGAATTTCCCCTATTATGTCATTCTGTTCGGCTGTGAACTCAGACTATAAAAGTGAGCCAGGGAGAAATGTTCAGAAGTCCCAATATATAAACTAAATCTCAGCTGTTTCCTATTCATTCCACAGACTTTCATCACTGCTAAACTGCACAAGTGCCACACAGACACAACCGACAACACGAGAGACAAAACCAGCTCTGATACCAAGCCCCAGCATGCGTACCCTCATCGGAAACCACAGAACCCCTCTCCTGTCAGCCCGCGTCCCAGTCCCTCCGCGTCAGTGGTTGTAAGGACTCCCACGGGCTGAATGCAAGAATGAAATTAAGTATTCACACAAGTCTTTGCAAGGTTACACAAAAAGAAGCGGTTACGATTTAAATGATCAAAAGTATGTTTTTCTTTAAAGGAAAAAGAAGTATTTTCCAGGGCAAAACCGATTTTGATTCCCTGTACCGGTTTTGGTTTTATTTGCAAAGCCTCTACACATAAGACAACATGGTGAAAACAAAAGTAAGATAAAGGAAACGGGAGAAAATGAAGCACAGACAACTATGAACCTTTTGAAGAAATTCAAACACCTCCATCGGAGGAGCTGTTTTTAGATATTAAAGAAGAAACTCACTGCAAAGCACAGGCCTACATCTTTTCAGCATAATATGCTGCATTCTTAAATTGTAAACATACAGAAAACATTAATCAACACTCAAAATGCATTTTGGTAGAAAACCTATAGAATTTTTGTAGACGTCTTCTGTTTTATTCTAACACATATAGACTAAACAACAACAGACGATTTGAAGCTGAGAAGAAGAAGGACCGTTATTGATTTTATCAAGGTTGAAAGGTCAGTGCCATCTCCACAGCGTTGTGGTCACGGTAGTTTGAATAATCGCATCCCAGCATAAATGCTCCTCTCCTCATCTCTTACAAAAGGCCTCATTTGCTGAAAATCATGCAGGTGATTTTTCATAGATGCCGATGCACTTTAATCATTTTCTGCATTGTGCAAACCTTGTATTACTGCCATTGCTGCTACAGCCAGGAAGTGTTATAAGAACAATATAACACCTATTGAAATGACTGCAAGGTGAGGAATACCAAAGATTTTCTTATTTGACTACTTTTCCCTTACTCAATATAAAAATAAGTGTCTAACATAGTATAGTTTCTCCACAGTAGAAACAGCTTATTTTAAGGGTAACATTCATGATAACTCCTCCTCATTTAAAGGATTAAAAAAAAAAAAAGGAAGTAAAATAGTCAAACTTTTTAACAGCTTCGCTTTGGGATTATTAATTCAAGAATCACATCACGTTTCTGGTTTATTTTGGTGACATTTTACAATGGCAACCTGCGGCTTAAAAAAATATTTCCTACCTTCTTCCTGCAGTGAAAGTTGCATCCAAGAAAGACTAAATCAGGAAGCAGGTGGCAAGAGAGGTCTCTTCAGGGAAAAGTTGTCTTTCTGCAGAAGGGGTGGGGGGGAGGAAAGAAAAAAAGAAAAAGGAAAAAAAAGGAAAAAAGTTCTAATCAACACAGTTCAAGTACAAATAAGCATCCACATAAGAAAATATTTCTATTATGGAAATATTTACAACTATTTTTAACTAATGCTTTTTAATGGTATTTTAAGTGACAGAAATATGCAAAAAATTATTTGTTCATTGTTCCATTGATTTTTTTTTTAATAATAGTTTAAAAGGTACATTTCTAAAATGGATTGGTTTTTTCATCTTTAGAAATAATTCAAGTGCATTTTGAAATGTAAACCCTAGTCTCTCTACAGAAGAATACTGGAGAATGTCTTCTCCTTCTCTGCTTTTTCAAGTATCCCCAAAAATTTTCAAGTGAATTTGCTTCCCACGCTACAAACGTGCACCCGCACCGAGCTGCTGGGTCTGGGTTTAGAACTGGTGAAGCCAAGAGGACACAGTGCCGATGGTCCTCGTGGCCCTGCCTCAGGATCAGCCCACTGAGGAACCCTCATGCCTTCCGCACGTCATTCCATGGGCATTCTCCTCTGCTGAGCACAGCCGTCTGCGAGCCACTGCCAAAGCTGCAGGGCTTGAAGGCAGTTCAATGTACAGGTCACGGCTTGCCAAATCGCTATCTAGTTCTGTATCTGCTTCTATCAGACTATGCAAATTATATTTTATGGTGAGCTCAACAGATTTAAAATAACAACGAGGACAGCCTCTTTGTTCCACGATTACACAGCGCTCAGCACAATAGCGCTCTGGTTCACAACCAGGATTTCTAGGTGCTACAGGAACATAAATATTTTGTATTGTTTCCTAATTCTAGGATGTCTTCCATGCCTGAGGAAATCCCTCAACTGCCAATCGACATGCAGTGAGACACTCTTCCAGGGAAGGATGCTCTACATGATCACATTTCTTATATCTGGTCTCTTAGTGCCGTGAGGTGACAAATAGGATGTACCGACTTAGATGGACCTTTGGTTTGATACAGCGCGACCATTCTGACGCACCCATGAGCTGGTTTGCTGTTCACAGGTTGTATCTCACAATATTTCACAGCCTGAAGAACACCACTGACACCGGGGGAACAAGAACTGCTCAGCGTAGGAGAGGAGAAACCCCTGCAGTTATACCATGGGACATTTTATCTCATTATTATACTTTTCCTTGATAGCTCAACCCCAAATAAAAATTTGTTTACAAGAAAGCCTGACCTAAGCTGCTGAGTTTCCGTAGCCATTCAGTTTTACTGCAGTTTCTGAATGGCTGACAGTCTCCTATAGCCACAACTAGTGAAAACAACAATTTCAACTTTCATCTGAAAAGAAGGTCGAGCTATCCAGTTTTCCAGGAAAAGCTTGAAAAGCCAGAAGATCCCACAGACTATAATCAGAGTCGAAAGGAAAATGCCCTAAACTTAAACCGTAAGCCAGCACAGAGATACCGAGTCCCACTGAAAGGTATTTTAGCACTTGGCAGACCCGAGGCAGAGGACTCGCAGCGAGGACGCTTGGCCGGGTGATTCCTGGTTGCGGGGCAGGCACAGGCGGCGGCAGCCACTGTTCCTAAACGTGTGCCCAAAGAAATTGCCACCTGTTTCCTACCATCCCAGAGCTCCAACAGGCTCTGCACAGGCAAAGCTGGGTGCATGCACTGGAAGGATCAGGACTGAATGTTTAAAGGGACACGTAAATTCAAAAAAAAAAAAAAATCAATCATGCGAGTTACCTGGAAGCCCAAACTCCCTCT
The DNA here is from genome assembly GCA_013396915.1 of Stercorarius parasiticus. Classification (NCBI taxonomy): domain Eukaryota; kingdom Metazoa; phylum Chordata; class Aves; order Charadriiformes; family Stercorariidae; genus Stercorarius; species Stercorarius parasiticus. The sequence continues at coordinate 149,693 of VWZL01005178.1, read as the reverse complement.
TTTCCCCCTCATTTTAACTTCAGGGTTTTCCTAACAGTTTGTAGAAAGCGCTTCAGGACCTACTAAGTCAAGCAAACGTGTATAACCAGAAACAATTGATACTATTTAATTTCTTAAACCAAACAAAACAAGAATGCATTTCCATTACAAACACAAAGGGGGCATTCAAAAAATAAGTGGGGGGGGAACCCTTCTTAGGAGAAACAAGGCAATATGTACAGACAAAAGGTCTTCTGGCAGCCTTTTGCTATTATTTTCCACTAATGTGTACTTTTACAAATTATAGAGCGCCGCAGAATAGACTGCAGGCTGCATGGAGCAAGCGCCTTTCATGAAGAGGGACCAAAGGGCCTATTAAAACTGAACATTTAACTAATTTGAAAAATAGATCCATATTTAGGCTTATGTTTTGGTACGGAAGGTAAAACAGCTTCTGCTGCTTTCATTACACTGTTGACTTTAAAGAGAAGGGTAATCAGGGAACGTTGTGCATCTGCTCATGCATTTGATTACAAATAAATTAAAAAGAATTTTAAAAGTAAATTGAAAATTCTGGTACCTTATGTGGAGCCAGAACAGCAGCCCTGTACTCCCACTGCTCTGGAGGACTCTGCCCATCAATCCCACCCAACAGTGATGCTGGTGGCGGCAGCAAATAGCCAAAGCACCCAATAACCCACGTAGGATAGCAGCCGTCTCTGAGCGACACCAGCAGGACTATTTGGGTTAGAGTTCTTCAGCGTGCAGAGAGAAGAAAAACCTGATATAAAGAACTGCAGTCTAATCACCATTTAAAGAACCATTTTTCCCCTCCAAGTACACCGTGACCGTTCCCTTTCTCTGTATAGTAACTCCAGGCCTTTTAAACCAGCTGTTTCTGGAGGACCCAAGGTCTGATTTTCTGCTGAAGTGAACTTCCAGGCTCTCGCCTGTGCTTTAAGGATACAGGCCATCTTTGCAGAATTGAGAAAAGGTCCCTTTTTAAATTATCAAGCAGAATTTTTTGCACGGGAGGATCAAGAAAAGCTTGAAGCTTCCTCTTCAGATAACAAAATTTGCAACTCCCACCTGAACCTCGGCAGTCGCTGGTCACCTCTGCCAACACCGCGCACAAAAAGGAGGTGGCTTCTGACCCCTGGGCCTCCCATGCAGCACTTAAACTAACAGCATCACCCTTGGCAGTTCCTAGGGCTAGCGTTTGTTTGTTACTTCCTCTCTGAATTGCTGCTGTTTGCTTTGCTGAAACCTTTTTTTTAACGCTGTTGTCGTGCACGCAGATGGTGGTGTAGGCGTTTGCACACACACACAGTGACAAGATTCAAAATACATCCATTACTTGCTCATGATCACGCCAAGAATTAAAAGCATTGATGCACACGATTTTTTTATGCATATATTTATAGGTAAAAAATAAAAAGCCAGAAAATAAGAAAGTATAGAGCACAACGAGAGAACCACAAGTAAATGTGTTCACTGCAGCGTTGTAGCTAGTTCACAAGACTGGAAGCTGAGAGACTCGAGGGTAGAGCTCTGCTGCTGAACTTTTATTCATGTTTCATTTAAACTCACCAGCACTGACCTGAACTAAGAGTACCAAAGCTGCAGGGAAGGTAATCTTCAAGGCTAGGAATTGTAAATCCTTACATTGTTCCATTAAATCAGCCTCTTCAGCCTCTCTAACTTAAACTGGAAAGGCTTTGGGGCAGGCACTCTCTAGCTACTTTTTTAGTATCCAGCACAAAGTGGCCTGATATTTCAGAGGCACTTCTCGATTGTATTGTAACATAATTAAATATGCTGTTTTCAGTGTTTATATCGAAAGAAACTTGAAGGAGTACCTTGACCGTGAGTGTATTATCACTTCTTTCCAGCTTAAATACTTCTGTGGCAGTGTCTACATTAGCATTTAAGGTCAAGAACGTGCTTTTGAAGCAAAACTTCTGATGTCCTCATTTACTGTCTTTTAGTTCCCACCACATTGATCTACAGCACACAAACTGGATTTCTTTAACATGAAACCAAACTGGAAGAGGTGGTCCATGATTACACCTAATTCCACTTCTAATTTCTTATGCTAATTTATGACACTCTTCATGGGCATTTAGGTCCACGGGGCCAGGCTAGAGGCAGTTTTGAACTAAGACAACCTAAAATACACTGTGTGGATGTCGGGTCCCCAGCACCCACCCCCCTCATCCTGCTATGATAGATATAACCTACAGCATGGAGATTTCCCAGTCCCAAAGGTGCTCCCTAGGCACTAATGCATCTCCTACAAAGTAACGAGCTACTATTGCCCCCCAACATGCAGAGAGGAAAGGCGGCAAACAAGCTGAAGGCTTGCTCATGGTTATGAAGCAAATCATGGATTTTTAACATCTTAATCTTCTTTCCAAATTCTCTCTTTACAGTCATACCTACCAAACATAAGCTTTTTTTAAATCAACTAACTCAAATAGGAACCTTGCAAGTAAACCACTATGTTTAAACTGGGGCAGAGGGGAGTCTGAATGCCACGTCTGTATCTTTAATCCACCTTTTCATGTCGACCTACCTATCTTCATTGCTCCTGTGGCCCCATCACCACCGGGTCTCAACTTTCGGCTGTATTTAGTATAAATCTCTTTTGATGTGAAACAGGATAGTACATTATTCCCTCCCACACTTTTTTTTTTTACAGAAAGGAAACAGACACAAAGACGAATTCACCCGACCAAAGTTCATACGACATTTGGTGACAAAGCAGGAATTCAGTCCAAATATCTGCAATTAACAGCCATTCTATTCTATGTAATTTGTAGTTTTCAGGCTTAATTTCTGCCACAGCCCTCAGATATTTAACTCTCAAGCTGTTTACACACCAAACGCATTGATTTTTAAATACCTATTTTCTTCCTGTGCTGAAGTTATTGCGCTTTATTTCATGCTTGCTTATTTGAAATATCTGCGTGACACACAGAGAATGTTTTCTGAGCCTCAGTGCACTTCTGGATAGCAAAAACCTCAGCACATACATAGATGTAAATTTGTTATTGTGGTCAATTACATGAGTATTAAGAGAATTGAGAGTAAACACTCATCTAGTGTTAATTGCAACTGATTAAGGAGTAGTAAGCACCAACAAACCCCACGAGTCTGACTGCGTTAATTGTGTGCTTATTTTCACCTGTAACCCATTACTACTTTTCCCATCATTAAAGAGGAAAACTCCCTGAATAAATGAGAACAATTTCCGTGCCCTGAATTAGAAAAGACAATAAGGCGAACGCTGCATGCCACAAGCATAGCCAAATACTAAAAAGGTTTTAAAAGAGCGTTATAGGAAAATGCAGCATGAAGCAGCGATGCTGAGAATGGCAATACAGACTGGTCCAAGTGACACGTAACCACGGTCCTCTGCCAAAAATCAGGATCACTTAACCCAGGGCTATTAATAGTTAATAGCATTTCTGTTCTAGCTCAAAAAGGCAAGTAAAGCCTCTCGCCTTTGGAGAAAGAAGATCTAAAAATTGCTCTGAAAAAATGGTGCCAAAAAAGACATGTATGTACTATATGGTCTGGCGATACTCTTGTTACAGTTGGGACTGTCGATTCCAGTTACACGTAATGTGAAAGACCAAACAGTACCTAAGCCACCAGTGAATCCAACCTGTCGAGAGAACGGCCAGATCGACCAGTGCTTCCTACAGCTGGTTTTATAACTGGATTTTGTTGTTCTGAACAGGACAATTGATAGCAATATACAGCCTGTATCACGCTACCTTGGTTTTTAAGTCCAGTTTTGAGAAGAATCAAATCTCTGAAGGCCAAAAGATACCATTTTGTGGGATAAAGTGTGTATAATACAGAGTATAAAATTTTATTCAGTTAATCCTACACTGAGGCCAACAAATATTATGCAGATCACACATCTTCCCACTTTCTCTTGGGAGCTTATGCCAATTGCTAACTGTCCACGCTACTGAAAACACAAACCTTGTTTCTCACACGTATGTTTGTCCCACTAGCGCTTTTCTCAGTTGCTTCTTGTGACACCTTTCCTTGCTAAGTAGTCCAAACCTGCAGTATTCCAGAGCATTAACCACCACAGCTGGAGCACAAACCCCCATCGGCTGCCCTTAGCTCTCTTGGGGCCCTTCTTGTGTGACCTGCAGCTTGTCAAGTCTCGCCAACTGTTTCACTCCAATTGGGGTTTAGCAGAGAGATTCTTTCAGTCGAGCTCTAATACCCTGTGTGCTCCCTCCAAAAAGGTGACTGCACATCCAATTGCATCTTGATTTTCTTCTAATAAACTAAATAGATTATTATCCCGAGGCCTTGGACATCTCAGTAGCTTCTTTTTTTTCTGTGCTGTCCTCAATTTTCAAGAACCCAGATGCTAAAACAGGCGGTCATATTACCGTATCTCCCCAACGCCATGTATTGGAACGTATTTCTCTCAGCTAGTCTGGGGATTCATCTGCCATATTGTGGTTTCCAGCATTACTTCCTGAGCCTGTCGCTGCAAAGCAGTTTTATCGCTTTATTCATAACTGATTAGGAAGAACTGCATGCCCTCGTTTAGTTCCACTAGTATTTTTTTTTTGAAGCTTTATATCTGTTTTGTTTGTTTTGAAACCTCTCTATTGAAAAGATTAAGTTACTTGGCATTCCAACATTGGCAAAAGTTCTTTTCATTTGTGAATAAAGAGACACCTTCTGTATCCCCCGCCATCAACCTCTGCTTCTTAGAAGGTTTTTGTTCAAATATGCCTGAAATCCATGAATGTGCATTCAAAAAAAATATATTTAAATAACTTTTTTTTTCCTCCACACCTTTTTGTTGACTCTCATTTCAAGTAAAAGAAATGTCCTGAGTATTTTCTAGTTGCCCTTGGAAGATATTTTTTTTTGCTTTGCAGGTTATTTGACATGAAGGTTTCTTCACAATCCAACCTGCTTTGTATTGCTTTCAAGACGTGATGACTGGGATTGTCTGTTCAGAAAACCAATTGGGTTACTGAAACAAAAGACTGTAATTTCCACATTTTCCAGTACGGCAGTTTAACTCCTCCTTTGTCTGTTAAGCTATACGAGTCCAATCAAATTAAATGAAACAACTAGTCAGACCTGCTGTGATATAAAATATAGAACGAGTCATTTATGTCACTAGTGCTCAACACCAGAGACACTTAGAAAAGCTACCGTGCTGACCAGTACTTTAACCAGAAAATCCCCTTTGTTAAGGCTTTGACTCAAAATTAGGTCATCATTCACCCATCAATGTAACTCTCTCCCCAAGAATTTCACGTTCTGAGGCTAACCCACGCAGTGCCGCTTTCCTGTTAGTACTTCAGTATCATAATTATCACCGGCTATTTCCAGTCTCTGATCCAGAATTGAGGATGTGCCATATTTGCGTTAGGCGTTTCTACAAAACTTGAAACACTGCTACTACGGCCCATGTCTGAAAATCACAATGAAAAAATGGTGTCCTTCATCAAAGTGCCTAAAGAAAAGGAACAAGCAACCCAATGATGCACTTGGAGACCCAAAGTCTCACCTCACTGCCTCCTCAACAATTCTCCAAGGACTCAGCCCTGTGCTAACACATCACTGCTTGTCTTGGAAGGCTGTATTTTAATTCATGACAAAATCCAACAACTACAAACAACCATCAAATAGACAGGATGAACAAATCCTGGTATTCTCAGGTCTGACAAGCGTGGAACTCCACTCATACCATTGCTGGCCAAGGCCATGCCCTCTTTGCAGCAGCCCACATAAAGCCACCCAAGTATGTGCCGGGTACTTTTTTTTAATTTTAGAGATGGATGCAAAGGTCAGAATTGAAAATTTTTCCAGCTTAAAAAAAAAAAGGAATAGATTTTTCATGAAAATCACTTCATTTTTTAGCCATTCAGTTCCCCAGCTCTCCCATAAATACACCCCAGCACTTTTCAGCCAAGACAATTATTTGATCAGGTCTGTAACGTAACCCACCAGCACCACTTCTTGCATCCTTGCAGTAGCCGAAGAGCTTGAGAACCCCCAAGAACTACAGCTACCTAAAATCCCTTCATCTTCACCAATTCAGGGTACCCGCTCCCCGGTTAGCCCAGCACAGCCCCAACGCCTGTCTTCGCTTGAGGAAGGAGCCTGAGTAGGGCTGGCCCTTTTCCATCAGAAACTGAATTTGCCATTGAATGGAATGTTTTAAATAAACTATCTGTTTCTAAATATGCAAAGTATCTCATTACGTCATTTACATAAAGGCCTAATACACAAATTTCCTGCTGTTCCCGATTGCCAGTAAGACAGTATGTCTCTCAAATTCTAGTTCTGCAGGAAAAGGGGGAAAGGAGTAGAAATGTACAGGTCCAAAACCATACGTCCTCACGCTGAGCCCTGCCTCCCCGCTTCAGTCTTCTCCTAAGTCAGCTTCCGGGGGAATTACATAAGAGCCCGTAAGGTAAAGACCATCCCAGGGGTGTGGGGCCAAGGATGCCAGATGCAGGTCGCTGCCCGCTTTGCTACCGCTTATTCTCTATCCAGGAGTTACTGAGGCTTTTGCAAAAAGGTCATCCCTCTTGGGAAATACCATCAAAGAATTATACCTACAAAAGGCTGGTGTAGCAGTATAAATGTTACAATGGGGTGAGAAGTACTCAAAACATGAATTGGATTCAGAGGCTTAAAGGCTATTTCCCCATGGCAATAAAAATGTTTATTTAAATCTCCTTAGAGCTAGAGCCTGAAAGTCACTGGCAATAAGCAAATACGCATGTGTATGTGCGCACACATCCACACACATTTATTTTCACATGAGCCGTCAGTATGAAAGAAGTACTCTCAGCTTTGCGTAATTCCAGCTGTTGAGAGACTGTAGTAAACCCATTTTATCACAGGTCTTTTATGCAACATGACAATTAATGTTCCTTTGTGGGAGGGTGTTTTGTTTTTCACAGATTTAATTGTTCTGGGGTGATACTGTATATATGCACAGATCTAAAAGAATGCAAACGGACTTAAAAATCTAAATGTATGTAAGAGTGAAGTGTTGCCATGAAATGGGCCAAACTTACAAATTCACCACTTGGATTTGGGCTGGGATTTGTTCAGAAAATCATAAACAAAGCAGTTGTGTTTTCTAGTGAATTCTGGATGGGTCAGTGCTCTGCCAAGGGTTGCTGCTCTGAATTCCTCTTAACACAGCCTTCGGATCCACCAACTCTCCTCTCGCCAGCTGGGGTGACGCCGGCTGCATGGAAAGGTGCTGAGCTGGGTCAGCATCAGCAGCGCTTAGTGGACAAAGAAAATTCTTACTCTTAGTCCTCTCCTGGTAGGGATTCCTCTACCTACTACTTCAGGCACTTCACTCTTCTAGGTATGAGTCTCTGCTATGAATAATAATACCTACTTAAGGTGATTTGTTCATTAGCATTTCACATTTTTATTTAGCCGAGAGGCAAAGAAGAGGAAAAAGTGGGTGGAAGAGAGAGTAAAACTAATTCTTCCCCCTCCCCCAGCCCTAATGCTTATCTCCACCCCGACAAGGCCTGGGAGAGGCCCAAATACACCAGGGCTCACAGAAACACACACAATGCCTGGGAACCTCGAACAATGTCCCTTTCTGAACAGTGACATCTCTGCACAAGCAGACAAGCTCCACTTCTCCTGTCGGAAAAAGCTGATATTCCCCTCGCACAGTACTCACATGAAACAAGTCAATTATTTGTGTAAGCCCCACGGAACCATCTCCATAACCCTCTCCAGGACCCTCAGGCCAACCCTTGACACGGGAGTGTAATCGTACAGCACCGGAATCAATTACACTTTTGGAAAGAGGGGTGGAAAAATTGACTTTGCAGGCCCACCGCAAATTGCTAAGGCTGTCCTCTGGCTCTCGTGCGGCTCGAATCCAGGAAGTGCCTCTCAGCTCAATTTTCAATTATGTTCTCAGCACAATTTACAACAGACAGTGTGTAATTTATGGCAATTACCTCTTCTGACGTCCCCCTTTAAAAATTTCAGATAAAGAGACACACAAAACCTGAAAGTGAGCCAAGCTCACCTGGCCTGCCTGCTGTACTAGGCTGACGTTATGGGGAGAAAAAGGTATGTCTGACAAGGCTGTGAAGGAGATACTTTACAGAGCCATGAATGCGTGCTGACAACTAAATCAAGCAGAAGAGGAACATAATTGTTGTGGATGCATTCCTTTATTTGTTAATGCATATATACAATATCATAACAACTGAATATTGTGTAAAGGGGTAATAGGGAACACAGACTGTCATTCTGGGTAAAAGACCTGTGAAAAAATGACTTTATAGTAAAGTCATCAAAGCTCATTTGTTTCATACTTACTTCCCTGCTGCAAAGAAAATCTGGGGTTGCTTCCCTTCCCCTCCCTATCCCCTCACAAGAGAAATATGTAATAATAAAAAAATAATTTAAAAAAAACCCCACCACACTAAAATAGTGTAGGTATTTGGGGAAGGAAAACTGAGTATTTTAAAGAAAAGCATACAATCATTTAGCTTTCTTTAATCTAAAATATTTGAATATTTTGCAGGTATCTTTACATTAATGAAGATACATTGTGGTATTTTTCACTCTCCAAGATCTGAAAGTAAAACTGAAAAACCCTGTAAAGCAAAACTAATGTAATTTCTAGAAGAATATCTAGAGCCAGTAACAAATATTTTGACAGACCTACATCTTCATTCTACAAGAACACCTCAAAAAATTGGGTCAACTTCATAGTAACTTTATTGTTATTACAGATTTTTCCTATTTTCATATTTTCAAGACAAAACATTTTTTTTATTTTTCTTAAATGTGTTTTGTCTATTTTAAAACATTAAACAAAAGAGTTGAAAATGAAAAATGTTTTTTCCTATGAAGTTCCTTCACCAAGAGTTTTAAAGTGGGAAGTTCAGCCCAAGCATGGCTCAAGAGTCAAACTGTGAAATCTCAAAATACCCCGTGAAAGAGGGACACCAGGAAAGGCTCTGCTCCACTAAAACCTGGGGGAGTTTTGCCAGCTTCAGCTGAGTAAAGATTATACATAGAATCATGGAATGGTTTGGGTTGGAAGGGACCTTAAAGATCATCTGGTTCCACCCCCTGCCCTGGGCAGGGACACCTCCCACCAGCCCAGGTTGCTCCAAGCCCCATCCAACCTGGCCTTGAACCCCTCCGGGGATGGGGCAGCCACAGCTTCTCTGGGCAACCTGGGCCAGGGGCTCACCACCCTCACAGCAAAGAATTTCTTCCTTATGTCTACTCTGAATCTCCCCTCTTTCAGTTAAAAACCATTCCCCCTCGTCCAACTGCTACACTCCCTGATAGAGTCCCTCTCCACCCTTTCTAGGCCCCCTTTAGGGACTGGAAGGGGGTCTAAATTCTCCCAGGAGCCTTCTCTTCTGCAGGCTGAACCCCCCCAGCTCTCTCAGCCCCTCCCCATAGCAGAGGGGCTACAGCCCTTGGATCATCTTCATAGCCTCCTCTGGACCTGCTCCGACAGGTCCATGTCCTTCTTATGTTGGTGACCCCAGAGCTGGACACAGCACTCCATGAGAGCACTCTCACAAGAGCAGAGGGGCAGAATCCCCCCCTCACCCTGCTGGGGATGCAGCCCAGGCTGCGGGGGGTTTCTGCGCTGCCAGCGCACGGTGCCGGCTCCTGTTGAGCTTCTCATCCACCAACACCCCCAAGTCCTTCTCCTCAGGGCTGCTCTCAACCAATTCTCTGCCTAGCCCGTATCTGTACATATACGTGTATAATCTTTTTTATATATATATATAAAGATTAAAGATCACTTAAAACACTCAGGATGACACCTATTTAAACTGAAAATTGTTCTACACGGTAATAATAAGCATCTGAATTTGCAGGCAAAACCCTGAGCTACAGATGGTGTTGCGGAATTTCTCCCCAATTTCCTGGTATAAAATAAATAAAAATAAATCCTTCTCAGATATTCACCAAGAACTACAAGGACTACTAAGACTTCCTTTCCTAGTAAAAGCTGTCTTGTAGCATTTTCAGAGCCCACGCTACTCTTTAAGCATCATTAAAGCATCTTCAGTAATCTACTGCTTAATTTTAACCACTAGTTATTTTAGAACACAATGTTTATTAAATGACAAAGCCTGAATCACATATCTGAAGTAAACTATGAAAGGAGGCAGGTGAGCAAGTGCTTAGAGAAAATGCATATTGTACTGTAAAGCTGTAAAGACAGTTCTACGTAAGTCGTAAGTCTAAACACAGGTCACAGAAGACACAGGGGGAAAAGAAATAACGATGCACAAAGTTGTAGGCATTTGTTTAGCACTTAACATCAGGTCAGCAGTCCAGCTGAGAACAAAGTCTGGATCTCCTAGCTGAGGATCCGCTTTCTTGGTGGAGAGTATGGCCAAATAGTTACAGAATGTGTCATCTTAATTATGACAATGCAGGTACTTACTAGCAGAAAAGGAGGAGACTGATGGGATTTTCCAAACTGGGGAAACTCCAGCAAACAGATCATAAGTGGAACTAACCAGCTGTAGCTCCAAGGTAACACACTCATAGTGGTATCAGCTGAAAAGCTTAATAAGGCCCTGCGTGCTCCCTCTGTTAGTGGGCTCAAGAGAAAGTCTATGCAGTTTTCAGAAAACCCACAAAATCCAGCACTATTTTACAAAGGGCACTGCAAGGCCTTTGAGTGAGGGTAAACACTGACTGGTGGAGCAATGGGTACTGTTCTGAGGTTCAGCTGAAACCAAACAACTAGTACCTCCCTTCTGAGTCAATACTGAAGAAAATAATCCCCTTAATTCTTTCCATGAGTCTTCAATATCAGCAAAGAATCTCACGAGATGTCATGGATAAAAAGGTAACTTTGGCAACAGTGAACAGGAGGCATGGGTTAGGTTGCAAGTAGGTGAACTTCATCACTTCAGAGTGGTAACACCTCTCCACAGCTCCTCTCTAGCAAACAATACCCTCAAACAGTTAATTAGCCTCCGCTGTCTGCAGGCACGGAGATTTGGTCCTGTTTAAGTCTCCTGGTAGTCAGCATGGCGGCTGCCCCAGGACCCACATTCAGGAAACACCACAAGCAGAGCAAAGGTGAGGAACACTGTGCACACACAAGTTTTCAGTGTTTGTCCTCCTACATATGGATTCGGCATCAGTTACTAGCGAGCAATGGATATCTGCCCTTGAGTAGGCAAAACCTGCATGTATGCAAGGATCACGCAACTGAGCTTCTTGCCTTGCTAGTCAGGGTAAACTCCCGTTGAGTTCTGCATGACCAAAGGTGACTAAACCCACGGTCCTCAGCCCACCATCAAACCAAACTCTTCAGAATCTCTTCTCCTCTTCCATCTACAAGGTTATCAGTGGAAACCTGAATCTTCCAAGTTCATGACTCTTCAAGTTACCAATTTGTGATCTGAAGAAATAAACTCACCTCTGCTAAAAGATGCAAGGAAGACAACAGACCACAGGAACATTTTAATACACCTCTTTGGGCAATGGTCAAGTAAAACCAAAAATATTTTACAGAAATCTCTCAGACCAGGGCAAATACAACTGCAATTTCATGTGAACTGCATTCCCCTTAGAAAAGCAAGGAAAACCTGACTATACTACAACAGAAAGCGAAGGGGTATGCACCTGTAAAGTAGTACTTTAAGCTTCAGGAATAAAAACCCCCAGCTATATCTAGTTTCGGCTCCCTGGGAACAGCAGCAGGGATTGTAACACAGAACCCCAGCAGCCAACACCAGAAGCAGGTCGCTCCTGTGCGTCATCATGAATTACTGTTTCTAGAGAAGGACTGTTTTATCAAACAGCTATTCTGTTTGGCTTGAAAGACCTTTAAGAGCAGCGTTAGCTGCATGCTCCAATAACGATCCAGCACAACAGGATCCAGAGATCTGGACTGGAGCCTTGAGGCACAATGACAACATAAATAATGAATGACAACAATATATTTTGGATATAGACACATGGGACCCAGGCCACAGCTCAAAAGTCAATGGAAAGATCCCCATTGTCTTGGGCAATTTATGGGAACCACAGATAAGTATCAGCCCTTGTTTGAGCTCCACCTCACCGCTTGTTATTTACTACACAGCACATTTTCCATGTCTTCTCACCATTAAAAATTAAAGAGTGTATACTCTAGTATGCTCTGTGCAGCACAGGCTGCCAAAATCAGCACCTACAAGAGTTTTGTTTCATTTAAAAAAACAATAAAGATAATATTCAATAAAAATATTATTTTAGCACTAAAATAAGGCCATAGCACATACGAACAACAAAGGGTATAAGTTTAATTAATATGAAGCAGAATTCTCTTTTCCAAGATGGCCAGCAAGAACTTTCTAATGATTAATGGAGGGAATCAGGGAAAACAAGTATAGGAAACACTCTGGTACCTCGCAGCATCTAGACCCACAGCTCCCACGGAAACATCCCAACTTCAAGTGGAGTCATCAGACCAGCGGAAATTAATTATCTCCCTTTTTAATAATATGATTTGAGTCTGTATTGCTAGTTTGCAGGAAATTATCAGCCCCAAAGTGGGTTGACAATCAAGAAAAAGTTTAGCCATTGGTGATGTAGACATATTTTAACTAATGCACCTTCAGACATAAGAGCTTTCAGGTCAATAGAAACAAATGTCCTTCACGGAGATAATTCTAATCTCGATTCCTCGGCTCTGGTTCTGTTGCATGTAGGTGAAATCCTGACGTCAACAGGGAAAAGCTCAACAAAGCCAGGACGTAGCACAACAAACCAGAATCTCCAGGTCTGAGATTCCAGCTGCTGTAAAGAATAGTTAGATCTGGAACCAGGTTTTACTACTCTTTCCGCCTTTTCTTTCATTATTGGCTAGTTTGCATTTCACCTACAACAGAAAAGGGAAAGGAAGCAGACCCCAAATGGGAACTTTGAAATCTATCGTTCCACAAGATCACTGGAAATTCGGTAGGTATTTGTGGTTCAATTAATACTAAGAAGGGGAAAAAATTGTTACAATTCAAAATTTTGATTATCCTGAGAGGGGAAAAAATAGAGCAAAGATAAAACGAAGTCACCAGGCCTTTACCTTGGAAGCTCACAGACCTTGCTGTAGCTAACTCAATAATTACATTGTACTGCCAGCAACAATTCAATATATTTTTTTTTCTCGCCTGAGGGTTCCAACACATTTGCACCATAGGGAAGCCTTTTCTTTTTACATCTCAAAACTCTACCAACAAACTCTTCCTTTATTCATAACAGCCAGATCCCCAGCTGAGATAGGCACTTTCGTATTGCTCTAGATGACAGTTTTCTGTGTTCTTTCCAAGCTCAGGGGGTTTAATAAACATATCTGGCAATCTTTCGATAGCTGGAGGGCCTGGGATGACACTGTGTGCAAACAATATGCTCTCACTGCTAGGGAAACAAGTTTATTCAATTCAATTAATAGATTACAGTCAAGATACTTGTTATCCTGCAATGAAAAATAGGAAAAGAACTCTGAGAATTAGGATAGGTCGCAGGATTAGCACCTGGCAACACAGCAAGCCAGGCAAAATAAGACAAAAAACCCACTTGCTGATAGAGCACTACCAACGAACAGTGGCACAGTCCACTTTAACTCACTTAAAACTGAGCTTAGCCCTCTGAACCCGCAGGATCTTGGGCACCGCATTTTAAAAACATCTCTCTCTTTCCTCCTACAAAATGGGGATAATCCTTTTCAGTTACCTAACTACAAGGGGTGTTTTTCCATTAGAGATGAGCAATAACTCTGCCTTGATGAAACTCCACTGTTTTCAAGCCAACTACAGCTGCCAGGATTTGGTTCCACATTTTAAAAAAAGTTGAAGTAAAATTCTATTTTGAAATTAAACTCTATTCAAACCAAAGCATTTTCTGAACATCAGCAGTTCACAGGACACAGAATTTGCTTCTATAATAAATATATCCAGTGCAATCACATTGGTCTAAATAAGGGAAACACTCACACTTTCTTGATGAAAAATACTCCAGGAGCTGGTGGTCCTGTGTACCCTCTGCTCTAAGTATGGATCTGCAATGACTTGTCCTTTCTGAAATGTGCTCGGAACAAGTTTAAACTTGCAGAAGTTACCACAGGAGCAAATCTCGTTTAACTGCCAGAGTGACAGGTAAATTTGCCTGAAGGATGATTTGTGGTTAGGGCACATACAGGAACACAAGATACACGAACTTATTTCATACCATAGACTTGCATAAGTAACCCAATCTCCGAGTGCCTCAATTCCTGTATGTAAAACAGGGATAAAAACCATTCTTTTGTCTGGTTTGCCTGTTCTCCTTGGCAACTGTACAGGGCAATATCTGACTGTACGTCTTCTCTGTGCAACGGCTGCCTTGGTGGTGATGAGGTCCTCACCGAACAGTCAAACCCCAGCTCATGTCAAGGGCACAAATAATAATCACTCTTTAAGCAATACTATTGCTGTTCCAGTAAGCAGAGACATCACTGGTTTCTCAGAACCTAACATGGCACTGTTAAAAAAAAATAATAAAATAAATGAAAAATAACATACTGGAACAAATATAAAACTAGCATGGACACTGGCAATCCCACAGCCTGCAAATACGGCATAAGGGACAAGAAGATAGAAAAAAATGATGGGAAAAGGAGTTGTGTTTGGAGATGAGAAGAGTATCCCAGAAGACTGACCAGCTCTCCTAGAGATGTTCTTGTGAACATGACATTTGAGAGAACAGTCACCTTTGGGACCTGGCTAAGGCCACCCGTTGACCTCTCCAGCACCTGAACCCCAAAGCAGGGGCTCTCTCGGAAGTGAGATGTGCCGTATTGCAGCTGTGCAAGCCGGGAAGGAGGGGAGGGCCTGCAGATGCTGGCAGTAGTGAAGAACTTTCCCGTTAAACCACTTTTGCTCTGCAGCAGCACTCAACGTCCATGAATTCAGAGAGCCAGTGCCTAGACACTTGATGCTACTCCAGCCCATCATAGCTCCTTAATAATTCTGTCCCTCTCATGGCCTTGAAACAAAAAGGCCCAATGACCCGTGGCAGAAGAAAAGCTAGTGCAAGTCCTCTGCTTACTACCACACTTCACAACCTGGGAGCCACAGGAGCTGCTCTCGATCACACGTGCTCAGCGACTCTCGAGAGGTCAGTCCACAGCCCCCGTTTCTCTCACTCTGACCCACATGCTTTCTATGATCTAAATATCGGAGTTCTCATTTGAACTAACGCCTGACTTTCATAAAGTATTTCACTGGGATCTCTGACCGATTAAGAACTGGGTCACGGTAATTAGTACAGTTGAGTGAATAATCAAAAATTAATTATTTATTTACTTAACTTAGCTGCTCCTTTGTTCTTAGATTAGCCAAGAGGTCACGAATTTCCTTGGACTTCATGCATGTTCAGCAAAAGTCTTTTAATTTTTAATTCTGTGGCTTGGTCAGGAATTTTCAAAATTCCAGCTGAGTTTCAGAGTGTGCAGCACAATCTCATTACATCATTGCTCATCTACAACTGAAAAATACTAGATGCAACTACAAACTCATGTAAATTTTAAACTCAATTGCTAAAAAAGTCTAAGTCAAAAGTCTTTTACTCTACACAGTCCAACTGCTTGAGGATGTGCAAAAATCAAAAAAATACACCACTGGAAAAATTGCTGAACTCTGAATAAAGTACAGTACTTTTATATTACTGATTTACCTGTTATAATTATTACACTGAATACCCTTGGAACTGGCCTGTATCAAGAGCAGCAATATTCCTCCCCAGTTTTAGGTTCTTTTCACTAATGGCGAAACTACGGAACTAACAGGAACGTGAAATCAGTCAGGATGAAAATTTTAGTTTTTCCTTCAAACTCCAGCAGAGATGTGAAGGGGGG